>OY365814.1:25829870-26032370 GCA_959347315.1 Bimastos eiseni | reverse complement strand
GTCGCCTCCGAATGCCGACGGTTCTCCTGGACGAGTCTCTGCTGACGGCGGGTCATCTCCGAGTAATCGCAGAGCATCTTAAGGAGGCTCTTGTCTTCAGGTAGAGCGACGCTTCGCTGGATCAGGCTCCGTGAGCGTTGCCGTTGCATCGGGCGGTGCGTCGGGCCCGGAGCTGGCTTCCCGCCGCCGGGTGAGCGAAGGAAGGCCTGACGACGTAGGACCCCGTAGAGGCTGCCTCCGCTTGATGCTCGGGCACGACACTCCTCGAAGTCGTCCAGGGTAAGGATACTCTTGATGTCGAAGGTGAACACGGAGGTCGGCGGCGCTTCGTTTGATAATGTATTCATCGCGTTGTCCATATTAATTAGCCTGTCACAATAACCGATCATTACTATAGCAGTCTTTCATTATTTTATAATTCAGTTGCATATTTCTTCTCTTGCTATTTAAAAAGCAATTTCATGTAAATTATGTTCATTTTCCTCACTATCGTCTCTTTATCCCAAGACTTTGAAGTCGCGAAATCAGTTGATGAGAAATGGAGCTAAAAGAAAGGAATAATTTTGACAACTTACTTAAGGTTTTGGTGTTTCGTTTATCCTTAGCCTACTAATCGTACAGTTACTGAAATAGTTTGATGCTAGGCTTATGGTTGGTGTTCGATGACCTGGTTAAACTAATTGCAAAAAATAGCCTACTATAAATTTTATTAACTCGTTGAATTAAATTTGCCTACGACCTACTTCATCCATCCATGGCTCAATGGCCTCCCACTCCATTTGTTTTGAGGACCTTTCTGTGGTCTGCGACGCTCCATGTACCTTATTTAGATAGAAATATTCTGATTTTCATGGGACTTCGCGTTTAGACAGTCACGTGAAGAGGTGCTGCGTAAATTATTTTGAATAGGCAAATGGAATAGCGACAGGGGTTCCTTCGCCACTTGCGATAGTTGCGGATAGGAAAATGTTTCCAGACTACATTTTCTTATTCTGATTAATATTCTAGTCCATGAGGGATTATGCAAACCTCGGGGCAGAAAATATAGTGAATATTAGATGAAATTAATTAGTTAATGACTTCATCTATAATTTAGATATTTGGTGAGTTACAGGTAGTTAATTGATTAATCAATCAATCAATCTTTTATTTGTTTCCATAAAAGACAAAAGTTCTCTACATATTAATTACAAAACAATGTCATGTCAGTTCAAAATTACTCCACTAACAGGTTGGCCCGAAAGGCGGGTCATGAATATGCGTAAGTCGGAGTGGGGAGCTGTGACGCTGACGACCCTTACTTGGTTGAGCCCTAGCAGTCAATGTTCCCTGTCACATAGGGGCCTACAATGTAACATATATATTGGGGCCTACAATGCCCTACATCATTATATTGCATGTAGTTGTTAATGTCATTACCAACTACGTACGATAATTTATTATTATGTATGTTTCAGTTGACTGTTTCAGTTGACTTATTCTAGATGTATCTTTGATCTATAAAGGTACATCATTTGACATTGGTTAATTTGAATTGTTGAATTGCACTGTGTTATCAAGAGCTGCTATAGACCTATGCTAAATAGGTTGCTTCCACTTGGTCATCAGGCCAAGAAGCATAAAGACAAGGACCTTGGAATAAGGTCGTAGCACCTGATCTTCGATCTGAATCATCATAGCACATGCGCTGATCCAAGGTAACTTAATTTGTCAAATGATTGAATGCAGAGCCGATCCCACTTTGTAAAACGAGTGCCCTTCGCCTGCAAAATGTCTACAGAGAGAACTCTTAAACTCCTGGTTCGCAGCTGAAACCTTCAACGTGTTGACACGCCTGGAAGTGGAACTTGTTTGTTATTTCTTAGATAGATGTCTGCCTTCAGGGAGCCAGTTCTCAGTTCAAGCTTCAATATTTGACTTAAGATGACTTGTACAGAGTATCTTAATTCTGACCATGGAACGCCTCTGAATAGGTTGTTCTTGCATTCTTTTCATCTCTTAGCTTTGCATTACAATTTCTTTGAGCCTCCAACTTCTTTAGCACTTTTTTGCCTTCCACCACCCTAATCCACCTTCTTCTCAATCATCGCTCCAAATATCACAGAAGTGTCATTCCAACTAAACTATCTTCCTATCAAGCAATGCGGACTTGATCCAATCCCAACTCTTTCCTAAAAGATCGTGTCTCGGTCCTCGTTCCTGTAAGTTGTAATCACCAATATCATCAATCTCTCGCTCTTTACAGACCTGTTGCCTCTAAACACTCATTCTCAAGAAATCAACTCTTGACAAGGAAAATCTATCTAACTACCGTTCCATCTCCAATCTTTCCTTTTTTATCTAAGTTAACTGAAAGAATTTTCCTACCCAGCTCAGAAACTAACTACTAGCTCTCTTCCAAGTGATTCCACGACCCCAGACCACAATGAGTTAAGATCGATTGAACGATTTAGCAGTAATGTATGTTTTAAAACACTATGATTAGAATTAACATTTCGTTTTGCTAGGGTCCACTGATATATATTATATTATATATAATATATATAATATATATTTATATATATTATATATATATTTATATTAGCCCAGGGTCTCAAAATTTCTTGATCCTGCCATGACCCCAGCAATCTGGCTTCAGGCACCTGAAACTTACTCCTTGACCTACGTGCTGCACTAAGCAAAAGACTGACATCACCATCAACCACTAGCGCATGTCTCCTGCCTCTGTCTCCTTGACTTCTCCACCGCATTCGATAGAATTGATCACAACTTACTTCATATACAGTGCGCCACCTATTCTTACAGCTAGCAATTGCTTAGTTTCGAGGCATCTTAGACTATCCTTTTGATGTTTCTATGTTTATTTAACACACGACAAATCTGTCACCTACACTGAAATCATATACTGACGAAACAGGACGATCTGTTTAGGGTGGTCCAATAACGGCAGAAATACCTCACTCCGAGTTGATGTGCCTCCCAGTACAAGCTAGCGGGCCAACCTGTCAGTTTAGTAATTTTGATGTCAGTTATTAATTTTAGAAAACCTTATATAATCTGCTCTCACTTTCATCGCCGTTACTTATCTATGTTAAGGGTATCCCTACTAGCGGGATCTTGGTCCCTTAGGGCTTTCCTTCCCTATTGCTCGTTACCTTTCTCTGTCTCTTTCGTTACCCGGTTGTTTTTTGTTTGCTACTATGTTTATTCGTCTGATTGATTGTGTTCTGCTCAATAAAAATCTTTGTTATTGGTATTGGTAATTAATATTTGGCAATAGATAACCCAGCAATAGTGGAACAACTAGGCCCCAAATGGAAGAATCCGCAAGCGGTGCCTTATAGACAGATGTATACAATGACGATGGACGACTTATTTGAAACTATATTTGTTAGTTAAGGTAAAAATAATTGCTTTCTCTGCCTATTAAGGGAAGCTGCTTAAAACATTTTAACTTCTCATTCAAAATAATTGACTTTTCTTATTATCGATCGATTTTTCGGGAGCGGAACATCCCGCCGCCTGCGGTGATTGGCTGGACGTTGGAATGAGTTGACTGTTGATGAAAGTCGATCATAGGTTAAGACTCCGCGGGGCTAAACAAACTCCACCGAACTGGAGACTCCCTTGGCCCAGCCTACCCTCTCTATCGATCGCAGCGTCGAACAAACAACAGGCAGGAATGAACAAAATGCACCGAGTAAGATCAGATTCACCTCATATTTACAAGACGCTGCTCCACATAGTACACGATCGGCAATTTAAAAACTCGGTTTTCACAGCGAATTTTCTGGAAGCCTTATTACACGGTTAAGTGTCTTGATGAAATGTCATGAATAGATATTTACTAGGACTAGTATAAAATATCGTGTTACGCCAATACGCATTTCTTTAGACATCTGCTAATGATCTATTTTAAGTAACATTAGCGCCTGAGAATAACCTGGTTCCCGCGACGTCGCTTTTGTGTGCGCTGAAGAAATGTTGAGTTTAAGATTACGATTACGTTCCACACTGATTACATACAATCACGACGACGACAAAATTGACTGTTTCTTCCTGCCTTCTGTTACACTTCCTTCCATCTTTTCCTTTCCAGTCATTTTATTATTTGCCCTTTCCATTCCGTATCTTTCTTCTTGTTCCACCCTCATACATCTCGTCTAAACTCGTGTTACGTCGTAAAATACCTTGTTTTAACATACCCTGCTTTCAACATCCCCCAAGTTCTCCTACCCAGAGCCTTGGCAATGGTAATAGTCGACCGCGGTATACCAGGCTCGTCCGAAGAAAGCAAAGGCGTCCTCCAGATATTATATATTAGTTGCCCGCTGAGATAATGATGAACGGCTATAATACCCTGCAGCAGTTCCTGCGGGCGGGCGTCTGGACCGCCGACCGGTCAAGCAAATAGAGGCAGTTGACCGACTTGCAATATCGATTATCTGGACCACTCCTTCATGTCTTCCGTCCTTCCTGCCTTCCGTCCTTCTGTCTGTCCATCCACTTCTGAGATCTGCCGCCGATTAGGACGAAAGAGTCTCGACGCAGCGAGATTCACATTATGTACATTGGACAGTCTCTTCAAAGTGATATTCACCATCAGCAGACGATGATATCGCTAGCATACGCATATAAACACCCCGTGAGTGGCTGATACGAAAGCACAACACACTCTGAGGACTGCATATAGGCGTTATATAAATGATCGATGCTGGAGACGGTAATGTAGAACAAGGCCGCAGCTCATCAGGCCTCTCAAGTGACACAACTGACGCTGCCTTTCCTCTGGTTGCTCTTAGCTTATTAGACCGTCTCTTGCATGGGGGAAAGGGTGGCTGTCTAAAATTGTTGAAAGGGGGTCTAAAGAAGTTGTCAAAAGCAACAATTGTTCTAAAAATCCGTATAATTAACAGCGACGTCGATATTTTTTGCTTAGTTTTGGAGAGTCGTCAACCACAAGATGAGAGATGATTTAACAAGGCCATTTACGGGCTCGTCCTCCTAGTGACGTCTCACTGCGCCAAGCGAAAATGCTAATCGGTGTCAGTTAGTGTCACTAATTGTTCAGTCTTGTCATCGGCATTATAATCGGCAAAAAAGTGAATGCGCTAATATATCGCTTATAATGTCACAGAGCATGCACCGTCGCATTGAGATACAATTACAATGACAATTGCAATTACAATACAATTACATTTGCAATTACAATTAGGCCTACAGTTCACCTTCCCCTAAAATACAATTACTATTCATGAAACCGATGAACACCGTTACCACGCCAAAGAAGCAACACAGTAACAAAACAGAAGCAAGAGAGCATGAAAGAAGTATACAGTAGACAATAGTAGTTTCTGCTTAACGACACGTGCGATGACAGAGATCATTAACGTCGCCATCTTCCTTTTTCCAGACATGGCACTGGCACTGCTGGAGTGCAATCAGCGTCGGAGTTAGCATGAATGAAAGAAAATCTAGACTAGAGCATTAACAATTATAATACAAAGTAAATAGACGATCAGCTCCATATATGTAGGCCTACAGTTACTGTAGCCATCAACAACTCTCTCTCTCTGCAGTTCAGCAATGACATCGTGTTGACGTTTAATGACAAGATCGCTTTACATGACTCGGCAAGCGCTCTCAGATTACTCTACTGTTGAAATTCGTTACATAAATTGCCTCTAAGTCACAATACACGTCGTTTACACGTCGTTTTGTTTATTCTCCGCCTCCGGAAGTAATTAAACGCCTTATGCACTACATTACATGTCTGCAGTACCAGAGGCGTCCAGATATAAAGGGGGTCCGGAGGCAAATGCTTTTAATTTCACGTAGGAAAGATATTTTTTAGTCTTAGGGGAATATTTTGCCTTCCATACGATTGGGACCGGGGGTTTGGCTCCATAACTCAGGGGGGTTGACGCCCCTGTGCAGTACGGTATGCGTCAACCACACCCACCTTTCGGATCGGTCACCGCACACGTATTTGTCACCCAGAACGCGATCTACATGTAGGTACGGCCAATTTATTAGCATATACAAGAAACTGCACATACGTAAAAAAAACCAGTCGCGTGCATTCCAAATGGCTCCATAAACTATTCTAAATAAATATCATAGTCCTATCCTTGTATCGAGTCTGTTCACAGAAGAGAACCAACATGATTTACATAAACACGAATAACATTAAAAACGCGACACCTTTTGACGAGGGGTACCACATGCATAATATGACGACGGTCGGCTGACACGCAATAGCTGCTGAAGCTATGTTGGAAATTACAAACTGCAATGTTATCAATGTAATTAATGCAAATGTGACATTTGTTATTTATCGTGATGTCTGAAAGCGAGAATAAACTCAGTCGCTTTGTCATTGTCTAATTCTGTTCCGTCAACCATTTTGAAAAAAGCAGATTGAAGCTGTTGAAGCTTTCTTGATGATCATGCATTTCAATGTTAATCACGTGATGTAGCAAATGTGACTTAATCCTATTTATCGCAACGATGAAGAACGTGAATACGGCCCAAATGTTTTGTCGTGGTTCTGTTCTATTGCATCAGCCGGTTATCCGTCCCAGCGCCGTCTCTTAGCGTCCAGGATTTGCAGAAGATGAATTGGTGTGTATATTGTTTCCACACAGTCGTGCTAAATCCCATTTGAGTAAGTCCATAAGCCGTCCAACGACGTGATAATTAGACGTCCCTGCGAAGCCTCCGTATTTTTTATATCTAAAATTAGGCTTGGCCAAGTTGCACACACCTATCATCAATCTTTAACTTAGACAGCGATGATATCTTTACGTGAGTTTCAAAGAGATAGGACCACCAGACAGTAGTTATTTGTCAAGGGGGCTACCTTTACATGCAGCAAAACGACACAATAAATCACCTCTTGTATCCATATACCCGCAGGTTGTCATAATTATATCCGAGTTAAAGGAGCTGCAACAATTTTAAAGTTTCTGCGCTACATCTGTATACATATAGAAGACGGATGATTATTTTCTCAGATGCGCGTATGACTGACATTAACGAGTCGTTCGTTTTATGAGCGTAATCGTAATCGTAATAGCAATCTCCAAATTTCTAAAGCGCCACTTGAGAGCCAAGCGCGGGGCACAAGCTTATTCACGAGCGTCCGCAAAATTGGATGACAATTGTGATGCCGTTTGGGTTATTAGAAAACGGATTGGCAGTTCTACGTTACCCATCAAAATCGATTTATGTGGTGAGTCATGAGGGAAAACATAAATGAGCTATTTGACAGTATTGAGTAGAGTCATGCAGTAAGTCATGTGTAAGCTATTTGACTTCATTGAGTCGAGTCCTGAAGTAAATCATGAATGAGTTATTTGACAAAATTGAGTTGAGTCATGAAATAAATCGTGAGTAAGATTTCAGTGAGTTCAATCATGAATAAATCTTGAGTAAGCTTTTTGACTTCATTGAGTTGAGTCATGGAGTAAATCAGAATTAACTGGGACTATTATCCACAATCATTTTCATAAGAAACCATACGAAAATCTCCTTGCATTATCTAGTTATCCAGCACATCAGCTTTTGTAGCTAAAGGCTTCTGTCCAATGACTTTATTTAGACCTTCGCCGTAGCTGATGTCAACAGAATTCCTCCCAGATGTCTAATATAATGAATTAATCTCGTCTTTTCATGCCTTATCTTGTATTAGCATGGATTATATCTTCAGACGCGTCGCTAGGGCTTCGTGACACCAGGTTGGTCACTCCATCAATGGACCACCTCACGCTGGCTACATATGGATTCCTTATCCATTTTTATTCGAATTAGATTCATTTTGAGACAGGACGTTGGACGACGATGTGAGACGAATAAGAGCATGAATGACGAAGTATCGGGATAAGAACAGTCTATGTGAACGACATGTAATTCTAGTTTATGGTCGATGGCATAAAATCTTATTACTTAACGTGTACGGCACAAAAATACAATTTGAATGATTGCCTAAGCAATGCTGGTTTGTTTGAACGCGAAATATCTGTGTTCAAACAATATTCTTGAGGAGCAAAGTAAGCCAGTTCAATCGTCCGGTAGAAACAGCAATTTCAAATAATCTCAGAAATCAACTGAACATTAAAATTGATAAAGCATGCCAATGTTCAGAATCTTCATTCTAGATTAGCATGGATGTAGGAGTAATGTAAGACTTATCATAATAATTTATATTCAAGATGGGATATTATCAGGAGTGTGGAATGCGCGCTCTCTGAATGGCGGCATTTTTAGATGAATATAGCGAATGCGTGAACTTTTGAATTAATGAGTGAATAATAAACCAATTTTCTGGGATATTTGCATAAATACGAGGTGCCTTAAATTGTCATAAAAATTTAGTAAGCATCGGGATGGAAAAGTTTAGTATGTGAGTTGTGCACAGATGTCAACGGATCCTATATGGCTAACCGTTAATGAAGAAATCGGCGTTTATGGAAGACAAAAGAATTTTGATTGCAGGCTTAAAGTATGTCAGTGGCAAAAGAATTTTGGTTATGCAACATAACTTTGGTTGGATATCAATTTAAACCAGGTTTTGTCGTAAATCGACAACAAAAGAATCGAGGTTGTTGATAAATACCTCAAGAATCCTGTGTTCAACGTGTCCACCGGAGTGACTTGCGCCGTTCACGGCTACACTTTTCATCTAAATCGCCTGTCATCTTAAGGTTACCCTTTTTGCTTATGTTCATCTGGCATCCCGGCCCTGTTTGTGCTATTTTCTTTTCCTCATTATTGCCCACCTGCGTGTGGATTCGATATGAGTGGCTGAAAATTAACGCTTTCTTTTTCAAATTTATATATCTTAAAACTTTTATATGAATTGTACGTTTTTTATGTTATCTCTTGTACCCATATTGCGTTTGCAAACGGTGCTAAACAGTATACTTACTTACTTACATACATACTTACTTACTTAATAGGCCTACTACATTAAAGCCAAATCGTGGCTCTACGTGAAATATTAAAAATAATGATTTGTCTCAAAATTTATTACAAATACGTCCTCATTTTACGCCGATAACAACCAAATTTTATAAAATATATGATTTTAGTCACGTCTATAATTCCCGACGTTCTGCACCCGAACCAGAACAGTTTTGTTCTTCAAGAGTAACAGGAGACAGCTGGATGATTTAAGAAGAAGCAAAATGAAATCCTAGTTTTGACATCAATTACCAAACGTTAGGATCACGTGTGACTCGCGGAGTATACGATGTTCTAGAATTTTTAAATAAGTATGCCACTACCCGCTCCTCCGTGTTCTGGTTGAGCCAGTCCAAACCTGGGAAATAGGAGGAGGGTGACGCTTATCATTATTGTTACTGCGCATTATCGTTCAATAGTAACCAACCAACAAATCATTTAAAAATGGCTATAAAACTGAATTCCTCTCCACACTCGTTCTTACTTGAACCGAGATCTTCTTCCATCATGAAACGCAGGGAAGATAAGGCCTTCTTCGCTGTTCCAATTTTTCTGCACGATGTGACGACATCAGAAACATCATCCTGTGCCTCTGTCCAAACCGTTAACCGCGTGCGCGTCTTACACGAAATATCCATGAGTCGAGGTAAATGACTCAGCTGATAAATGGACCGGCATTGCCTGCCCTGACCTCATCTGCGCCTGACCTAACCTTATTTTTATGTAGCGCCAGATAAACAGCAATTGTGTCTTACCGTCGTCGGGTGAATCTAAGGCATGCCTTCCGTTAGCGAATACCAACTTATCGACTCCATTCGTCGCATGCGACTCAGCGGCGCTCCGGATTTGTCTGCAATGAGAGGAGGACGATGGAAGGAGGAAGAGGAGGCAGGGACGGCGTCCTATCGATCGCTCGGCTGCGGGTGCGACCACTCGCCGCCAAGACGCCTGCTTCGGAGAGGGATGATGGGAAGGCGAAGGAGACGGAGGAAGGGCGATGACCACGCGCTCGCATCCTACTCCTTGTCCTTCTTCTGGAGGAGAAGAAAGACTAGGAGAAAAAGAAAGACCCCTCGGCTCACCTCCTCCTCGCGCGTCTTCTGGGTATAGGAGGAAGAGGGGAGAGGGATGGGAACTCTTTGGGGAGAATATGTGGACGTGAAGAAGACAGAGGAAGGATGAAGACCTCGTGCTCGCATCCTACTCCTCGTGCATCTTCTGGCTATAGCAGGAAGAAGAGAACGAGGAGAAGGTGGAAGAGGTGGAGTGTTGGAGAAACAGGAGGAGGAAGACATCTCCTTCTTACTCGTCTTCTGGGTATAGGAGGAGGAGCGTGAGGAGACAGAACGGGAGAAGATGGAAGAGGGAGAGTGACGGAAAAGAGAACAAGGAGGAAGGCCAGTCTCCTCTACTCTTCCCTCCTCGTCACTATATTCTGGTTTTAGGTGGAGGATTGGAAAGAGACGGATGAGAGATGGAAAGAAAAGAGTGGAGGAAAAGAAAGAGGAGAGAGAAAATGAGTAAAATCAATTGCCCTTCTTCTTTCCTTCCTTCTTCTTCTGGTAGTATGAGGAAGAGGAAATATTGGAAACAAAAGAAAAGGAGAAGAAGAAAGAGGACGAGGAGGAAAAAAAGAAGAGGGGGAGGATAAGTAGAATGATCAGCCGTCTCCTCCTTCTATCACGAGGAGGGAGGAATATGAAGTATGAGAGAGGAATTAGTTAAGGGTATAAGCAGAAGGATATGTAGAAGGAATAATTTGATTGATGAAGAGAAAGGGGATGATGAAGCGATTGAGGAATCGGAGGGGAAAGCAGGCGAAGGCCAAGCCTACTTCGTCTTCGATGCTCAATGAGGAGCAGCAAGAAGTAGAGGAGGATCGAAAGAAAAGAAGAAGAAACAACGAGAAGAAGAGGAAGCGGATAAAGAGGAAGAGGAGGCTGAGCCTGAAGAAATCGGTAATCGACGGTGTATGTCGTGTGGTGCATAACAGGAAATGGGGCTGGAAGAAAAACATGGTGGAAGAGGATAATGAGAGGACAGGAGGGAGGGAGGGAGGGAGGGAGGGAGACGGCGGAGGAGGAAGAGGAAAGGGAAGAAGCGAGATAGAAGGTTGCGACGAATAGCAGCACAAAGTGAATTTATAAGCGCTGAAAAAGGACGGATGGCAAATGTATGAGAGGAAATGGACAGGAGGAGGGTCTAAGGACGGATTGAGTGTGCAGAGGAAGAATGTTTGCGTTACATGAAAAGATGGAGCAAGGATATGACATGGCTGTGTATTCCGTAGCGTAACTGTACTGGTTATATTTAACGCTGACAGTGACTAAATCCAGCCGGATCTGAGATCCCGAACCTCGGCTTTGAGATCCACCACCTAAATACATGTTTAGTTTCAAAAATCAACCACACACCTTGCTTCACCAATTTCATGCTTATCTGCATAGCACATAGCAATTGTAATTATCTGTTATAAATTCGCCACTAAGCCTGACGTAGGCTTAAGTTTTAGACTTTTAAATATGTGGAGATCCAGCACGCCCTGGATGAGAAATTTAACCACTGGCGTTGGAGATCAACACGCGGAAAGAAGCTGGAACTTCTTGCGAATAACATATCGTACTCAAGCGAAATTTCGAAGATGATGATACCCCAGACGCAGGATAAGAAAAGGAGACATTTATGAATTACTCACCTGTTTATATACACGTCCATTTGTTTGCTTCGCACCTTATAGTATATAGACATGGCAATCTAATGCCAATGCAGTGAGCGACTGTGAGTGCAGGACTTGCTCAAGGTCCTGAAACCGCCACCGCCACCTGGGGACTCGAACCTTTGCCATCCTCAGCTACAAAGCGAGCGTCCAAGTCAGTCGGGAGTGTACTTTGATGAGGGATAACGCTACAGACCTTTCGCTCCCATCATAGCGTTCGATGCAATATAATATTATCACTTTCTGCCTACCTTAAAGCGCACGTGTTCAGCTCAATTAGAATATTATGCGTTAACAGAGGTTTCGAGAGGCACTAACGCAGGTGCCATGACGAATACTTACAAACATACATGAGCATGTAGGCCTACTTACGCACATTGATATACACGAGGACGAGGACGAGGACAAAGAGGACGACCCTGGAGGAGGAGGAGGACGAGGAGGACGAGGAGGACGAGGAGGACGAGGAGGACGAGGAGGACGAGGAGGACGAGGAGGACGAGGAGGACGAGGAGGACGAGGAGGACGAGGAGGACGAGGAGGACGAGGACAAAGAGGAGGACGAGGAGGACAAAGAGGAGGACGAGGACAAAGAGGAGGACGAGGAGGACGAGGAGGACGAGGAGGACGAGGAGGACGAGGACGAGGACAAAGAGGACGACTCTGGAGGAGGAGGACGACGAGGAGGACGACGAGGAGGACGACGAGGAGGACGAGGACGAGGAGGACGAGGACAAAGAGGACGACTCTGGAGGAGGAGGACGACGAGGAGGACGAGGACAAAGAGGAGGACGAGGAGGACGAGGACGAGGACAAAGAGGACGACCCTGGAGGAGGAGGACGACGAGGAGGACGAGGGCAAAGAGGAGGACAATGGAGGAGGAGGACGAGGGCATAGAACGGGACCCTGGAGGAGGAGGACGACGAGGAGGACGAGGACAAGGATAAATAGGAGGACCCTGGAGGAGGAGGACGAGGGCAAAGAGGAGGACCCTGGAGGAGGAGGAGGAGGAGGAAAACGAGGACAAGGACAAAGAGGAGGACCCTGGAGGAGACGGAGAAGAATGACGACAACGAGGAGGAGGAGGACAAAGAGGACGATTCTGGAGGAGGAGGACGACGACGATGACGAAGAGAAGGAGAAGGCAATGGACGAGCAGAGGGAGGGAGGGAAAGAAAAGAGGAAGGGGCCGAGGAGATTAGAACGGAATAGATCATCTGAATCCTACCCTGGGATTATAGAGAATGCAATTCTACGGGGAGGTATAACCAAGATCGACATTATAGTTTTCTTGTCTTTTCTTCTCCTCGTTAGAAGCCATTAACGAATGTTACACGATTAGGCTTCTTACCTCACCCTCTGCGACTTACTCCGCTCTTCGATCCTGCGTGGCCCAAGGGAAGGGAGCAATGGGGCGGGGGTAGAACCAGCTGCCCGTCGCTAATGCTGTTGCTGTTGATGCTGTTGCTGCTGCCAGCGTTGCTGTCATCTCGAGGCGTCGGCTAGGAGAGCGGGTGTGCTGCCACCTATCGGTCGATGGATGAGACGTCGCTTGAACCGACGCAATGGTAATTGATCTGGCGGTTTTTGTTGTTGAGAAAGAATAGTGATAAAGCGGGAAGGAAAGAAGAGGGGACGAAGAAGGGATAACCAGGGAAGAGGAGAAGAGTGGACGAAGGGAATCGAGGAGGAACCAGGGAAGGAGGGAAGAGGAGATTATGGGCATGTATGGAGATTGGAGAACCGGAGAAGGCGAAAAGAACTATCTTGGATTTATTCGAACGTTGTTTAGCAGTATTGAAGAATAAACGAACGAACGAAAATATTATATTGTAACAAAATCAAAACAAAATCATTAAGAGTGTACACATAATATTTAGGGAGGCCCGAAAGGATTACCTCCCGCTAACAGGGCCACCCACTGACGTATTTTGCCATATAAATTGTTGTGAGCACTGACATAATAAACTCAAATGTGCAGCAAACAAAACACTTGTATAAAGTAATAACAGGAAATATTCAAGTTGCAGTCGTACATCTAACTAAACTTAAATAATTCTTTTAAGCCTAACTTAAAGAATCAATCTTCGAGGGGTGTATGCTAATAAGCTTACTCAAATCAGATGAATGGACAAGTCAGCAAATAATTTCTCATCTTATGTTTAAATGATTGTAAAGTTGCAGTACTTTGAATATCATAAGGGATGTCGTTCCGAATCTTTGGTCCAGTGCATCTTATTGCAAACTTACGAGTATTAGTGCGAGCATATATTGGTCGGTGTTTTGAAGCGGTTCTCGTACCATAGGAATGGAACATATTGCCAGTTCCGAAGTATTCTGAAAATCTTACCGGCAAAAGCTCATGTACGGAACGGTACATAAATATAGCTATTTGGTAGGTACAGATCTGGGGAGCTTCATTAATTTGTATTCCCTAAAGACTGGATCAGTATGGAATCCCTAGGCTGTACTAGCAATGCAACGAAGAGCCCGTTTCTGGAGGAGTGTCAATTTATTAAGTCGGGAATTGTAGGCAGACGCCCAAATTGCATTGCAATAAGAAAAATAAGGATAAATTAATGAGTAATACAATTGTAGTCTAATGGAAGACTAAGTTGAATAAGTTGTGTCGGAAGGAAGAGTTCAATATTATTACTATTATTAGTTTTATTATCATCATTGTTATTCTTTAAATTTCTGTCCGAGGAAGAAAAGATCCCTCAGGTTCTAAGAAACTATAATTAAAACTGCGTTAAAGGTTCTCGTCCCCAACGTATTGCTCAAAATTGTTCCTGAATAATGCGACGTGGCATTTGGGCATTTAATTATTATTATTATCATAATTATTATTACCATCATTATTATAATTATTATTTATTAATAATTTTATTATTTTTATTAATATTATTATTATTACTGCTATTATTTTTCATATTACCTTAATTAATATTATTATAATTTTTATTAATATTATTATCAATATTATTTTCAATATTATTATTATTATTATTACTATAACTATTACTGTTACTATTGCTAAGCGATTCCAACAAACGAGTCTATCGCTTCATTTGACTTATGAGCGCAAGTTTTTGTACCCATGTGTACTTTTGCTGGTGAAGAGTGAGCCCTGTAATTTAGTACAGGCATAAAAGATGCATGGAGGGCAAATGGCAAGCTGCTTTGCGACCCGTAGACTCTACACCTAGTGATTGATGCGCTGCAGACTCAAGAGACCAGTGAGTCAGCGGACATGCATTGCATGGAGATGAGAAGATCGTCCAGTGTGTCTTACGACGAGACTTTGTACTCGATCGAGATCAAACCTCGAACGCTGAGTGGAATTACAGTTCAGCCATCTTTAGAATGAGCTGCACGTATTTGTTCACATACAAAGGCCTACAGGCGAATATAACTACGTACAGTGTACACACATGTCTGTATGCATACACTGGGGAGGTATCACAAAAGTTTTGTGAATTGTGCCGGATAAAAATCTCCAAATAAGCGAACTTAGGCCTATATATATATATATTTATATATATTTTGTGACGATCTGGGGGTACTATTAAGGTCGTAGGCCGTAGACTATGGGCAGTGTGAACTCGGTGTATAACGGGGTGCTAGCCATCCCTTGATTCTCAATGGGATCGGCGGTAGGCGGTGGTCGGTGTATGTAGTCAGTTATGTGTTAGGGTTTATAGCGGGCTGTTAGTAAGTTAGGCTCTGTCTCGCGTTTGTGTTTCTATAGATAAGTTAGTGTTATTCTGCCGTGGCGAAGTGGGCTCACGTGAAGTCTGTTTTTCGGCGACATTACAGCTATTGTTCAACTTCGTTCTGCCTGGTCGGTTGTCTGTCACGTGTGCGCCAGTGTTCCGCTTGTTGGTTTTCCTGTATCGTTCCTTTCCGAGCTAGACGTGTACGGTATAATCCTACCTTATTCTCTAAATGAGTAAATGAACCGTATCTACTCCTAGACGGAAAACGAAGCAATTTAGTGTCACTTGATGAACTGTTGCCTCACGGGACGCAACTATATATATATATATATATATATAGCTATATATATATATACGCAATAATTGCTACCCTCGGTATTTGATGAATACTTCAATATGATATTGGATACTCACTCATATCTAGTTACTGAAGTAGACATGTTAAATCTGATCGAAGACCATGAATTTTTATTTAGATCCAGGCGAATCACTGTCTTGTAACAGCCTCCTTATCGCTATTCATTGTTTGGAACCTGAATTATTTAAGAAATCATGTGTGCTCACCCAGCAATAAAAATTCTATTATTTAAATTACTCTGTTGCTGATACTATGCAGAGATGGTTTTAATACTTTGCAATGCCTTTTGCATGTTAATATTAGCCAATCTGAACGGGTGTATTCTCCTTATAGACTGTGAATCTTCGTTATCTATAGCAATAAAGAACAAAAGTTTGTATGTAACTAATTACATTCCTATCCTCCACAAAAACTTTTGATCCACTAGACCAATTGTTCTGAACCATTTTTACGAATACTTCTAACCACCTAATAACGAACATAGGGTGGTCCGCGATCACGAAAACTCTGCCCATTCCTCTGAAGTTTCACCCCTAAATTAAAAACTCACGCCGTTATCAGGCCTTAAGCGAAAATTTGATTAATTAGTATGCGTGACGTTTCAGTATTTTGAAGAACCTGATACATAAGCGGCCCTGGTAATAATGCAGACAACTCGATAAGTCGTCGATGGTGTTATAAACTGCCCGCTAGCACATTTCAGAATTGTAAGGCTACCTTTCACTATTTCAACATGGGCAACGCTCTACGAAGACTCTCTACCACCCGAGAACAAACAAAAACATACATATTCACGAGCGCTGAGTCAAATCAGAGGGGTTGTGAAAAGGACAGTCTGTGCAAATGCCACTTGACAATTAAAAGCAGAGCTATGCGTCATTTAGGACTTATGATAATAACGCATACGCAGACAATTCTGAGTCACCGACGGTGTCAGAAGTTGCCCGTTTTCTATTATAATGTTATTCAAGCAGCATGAGGCAGCATTGTGCAACACACGTCATACATACATACATGCATGCACGCCTACACACATACACACACGCATACATAAATACATACATACACGAAAACAAAACCATACATATATATATAAATTAATACATACATATATACATATATACATACATACATACATAGATGCAGACATACATACATATGTACATACATACATACATAGATGCAGACATACATACATACATACATACATATATGCATACACACAGACAGAGATACATATGACATACATACATAGATACAGACATGCACACATACATATATACATACATACACACATACATATATACATACATACACACATACATATATACATACATATACACATACATATATACATACATAGCAACGTACATACATACGTAGATACATACATACATACATGCATAGATGCAAACATACATACATACATGCATAGATGCAAACATACATACATACATGCATAGATACATACATACATACATACATACATACATACATACACATACATACATACATACATACATACACATACATACATACATGCATGCATACACACACACTTACATACATACATACATATTTTTCCGTACCACAGCGAAGTATCCAACGCTTGCAACCATGCACAAGAGGCAGAACCCGGACATGTCTGAAATTACTCCTACATGTTATTAGCCGTCAACAAAGGCAAATAAATAACTATCTTCTTCGAATGTCCATTCAGGAACAGAGTCACGAACTGTTGGCCCATCTGGTATTAGTCATTTCTTGAAAGTCTAACTACCTGTTACCGGAAAATTGATAACGAAATCTCACCGTAAAATTCCCGTCGGGGAAATTTAGCGAGTAATTGCAATTGTCAATTAGCAATGTCTTCTGACATCATACTCAGAAGCGTCGCAAACGTTCACCGTTCACATAATAATAGGCATCTGTGACAATAGAGTTACATAGCCTACGTGTAGGTGCCAGCAATGGATAATCAGAGATAATCGAAGGCAACAGTGATGAGAGACATTTCTGGGTACATTGCGAATTTCAATTCGATTAAATCCATTTCGATTGATTGTCAAAAAAATAAATGAGATTTGGTGACTAGTTTTGCGTTGGAACAAACGATACAGCGGTGTAAAAATAGAGACCATTGATTGTTGTTTGATTGAACTTTCCGAATATCCGTGTAACAAATGCGAAACGACAGTTTGCACTGCATACAGCGGAAATTAAGCTGAAAAAAATTCTGAGCGTATTCGCTCAATTGATAATCGCCATCATATTCTAATCGCAATAGTAACCTCCACTCGAATGTCAAGCGTTGGCCACCAGCTTATTCATAGAAATCGTCCGGACTCGTCCAAATGGTAGTCCGTGGGATGTCGGAGTTGAGAAAATTTATAGGCCTATTATTTACACCTCGCCTCTCAAAAAGTCGTAAGATTGAAACTAATTATTATGACCTTTAGCGTTAACTTCTAGTTTCAATTTATGCCTGCATGGTAGGAGTTGTTTTCTCATATTTTTTATGGTATCGATTGCTATTTCCTGCTAATTGGCGTTATAAAATTCAATTTGTAGCCTAATTAATTCATAAAAATTATTCTTTGCTCAGAAACGCAAACCCTCGAGACGTTGAGGTGACTTGAAATTGAGCCAGTGTCTCTGTGTTTTCATTTTATGTGTGTCGGTATGTGTATTCATCTGTGTGTATTTTTTATGTTTCTGTGTGTTCATATCTTTGTCTGAGTGCCTGTACGTCATCTAGGTTTGAAAGGTCTGTTGTTTGGTCTGTGTGTCAATATATAATAACATCATCACGGATACACATAGACGCATAAAAATGATTACAAGAAATTTTATTGATAAATGATTGCGAAGAAGTGAAAGTAATCTGTGTTACACCCAGAAATGCTTAGGAATATCATCATGCAAAATAACGATTTAGATTAAGCTATAACAGAGAGATTTCCCCAATTTTAAAGTTAATGGCATCTCTGTGACTGCGTTTACTATCGCAGATGGACTCGATACGGCATGGGAAAAACCGGGATTTGCTGACTCGCTGATTAAGTACGAAAATATCTCGGAGGTAAATTTATCTCAGGAACCGGATGTTTTGAAGGTAAGCCACTGCAGAAGACGCCATGTATGTTAAAAGATATACAGATCAAATAAGCGCCACGGAATTTCTTATCGAAGGTAACGGTTCAGATAATTATAAGCTCCAATGGAGATAAAACTACAGCTCAGGGTAAGAATGTACGGCGTGACACTGCAACATAGGCCTATTTGGGGCCAGATTAAGCCTACTAACAATTGTTATTATTATTATTACGGATTTATTAAGCGTAACCATCTAATCTAGTGGCTAAGGCTTTCAAAGAATGTTGAAATCATGACTCGGGAACCCGACCGCGCGGGTATATTTTTAGGAAATGTAGGGGCTTGCGCATTTTTACGGATTGTCTGGCACCCGAGAATCGATTTAATTGTCCGGGCAGTCAGCCAAAATTATGACAAACTGAATATTTCTGGCACATTTTCGAGGAAAATCACGCATTTTTACGGAATTTCGTTACCCGAGAACCGATTTCATTGCCCGTGTAGTCAGCCTCGGGCGGGTGCCCGGATAGCCGTTGGGAGCCTTAATAGTGACCCAGGACCAAGCAATGACGCAGGCCAACCATCAGCAAAGGACGCGCTGCAGCCACAACTACAGTAATCGTCCATCTGAACTTCACAGCGATTCTCAACCATTTTATTCCTGCGGCCCCCTGATGATATTTCCCCCAACTAAAAAATTATTGGGTGGTTGCATTTACCGAAATTTTACTACCATGCATTTCACTTCTTACCATATGATAGTCTCATGCTTATTGCAAAACGACACAATCAGTCACTAATTAACAGAACAATTGTTAATGTGTTGCTAGTAATTATTATGTTTTTAAATGAATCAGAGTAGGGCTTACAGGATCTGGAAAAGGCTATAAGGGTAGGAGGAAGCTGGATAAAGACGCTGCGACTGCAGATAACGAGACAATGTCGGCAAGACGCCGCAAAGGTATAACAACGGTAGGTAGACCGAGCAAAATATCATCTGAATATGGAATGAAAAATGAACATCAAATCGCTAAAGGTACTGAAGATAAGTAAAGGAAAGAAGACGGTAGTCAGAATACATACTCCAGGAAAAGAAATAAAGCAGGTAAAAGAAATCTGATCACGATAGATGCCAATTGTCACAGGAATATTAAAAAGAAATATCGCAATAGGAAAAGAGGCTTTCTCAACAAGTAGAGTACCACTAAGAGGAAACTACACAAGAATCTGAAGATAAGAATGATAAAGACTCTAATATGGAGTGTGGTGCTGTACGGATCAGAGACATGGACCATAAGAAATGAAGACATTCGAACACTCGAGACTTTTGAAATGTGGACATGGAGAAAAATGGAGAAAATTAGCTGGACAGAACACAAAACAACTGAAGAAACGATGGAAAAATTAAAGAATGCTGATACACACAATGAGAACGAGACAAGAAAAATTTATTGGGCACACTCTGAGACTTGCATGTACCCCACAGAACAGTCGAAGAAGAAAAAATGAAAGGGATGCTGACAAGAGGAAGACCAAAACCAATGCTTGACTGGATGATGACAGCTGAATATGGAAAGCTGAAAGAAGAGGACCAACAGCGAGAAGAGTGGCGACGTCGGACATTTGAACAGGCAGAAGAGGCAGAGAACTAGAAGAAGCATGAGACCAAGTAAAGATTAATTTAAGTCGCTCTAGTGCAGTAGTTGGTGTATAGTCATGGTTGAATATTTATTAAATATAAAAGAACTGTGCTTACTATATATATACGCCGGAATGAAAAGATGAAGAAACTACGCTGCCAACTGTTTTTTTTAAATCATGAGGGTTCCAGACGACCCCTGGCAAATCGTAATGCGACCCCCGTAGGGGTCGCGACCCCCAGGTTGAGAACCACTGACCTAAACGGATGTAGAATTTACGTATGTATGTTTGTATGTATGTATACGGACCTAGAAAGTAACCGAATTTTTGTTTGTTGGGGCGCTAATAGGTTCATTGTTGACTATTCTATCTTTTAGTATTAGTGTTATAGTGTATATAGATATATATTTATGCTATTGCATAAGTACGTCTGTGTTATATGTACATTTACATGTGCATATAAATTATATACAACACTTCATTACTATATTATATACATGTATATATACAGTGGCGTAGCGAGGCAAAGCGCAGTCATAAAACAAACAAATAGAGCAAGCCTCACAATAAAGTTACTAAACGTCTTGCAGGCTAGATCGAAAATTTGTAAAAATAAAATAAAAATAAAACAACACAAATCATACGGCATATCTTTCTCTATACGTATTGAAAAGAAAGTCATAGGGCTAAACAATGATTTAATCATAGGGAGACCATAGTAAGTATGGTACTTAGAATAGACTAGTAACTGATGACTTAGACTAATTGGAGCGCTCATGAGTAGTAACCTTGAAGGGGCGCTATATAAATTTTTGTAATGAATGAATGAGTGAATGAATGAATGAATGAACTTATCATACGGATACGGTACGGTCTCATACTCTCATTATATCTGTCAACTGTTACAATTTAAATATTTACTTTGCTTGCTTTCCTTGCAGCAAAATTACTAATAACCTTGTCAAAGTTAATTGTGCCTGTCAAAGAGCGTTCAACTGAAAGAATAAATTGGAATGTAGTGATTCTCTAATTGTGGGTCATAAGTAGGTTTTAATTATTTTATTTTAATTAGTTTTAGTTTTGAAAATCCAAATTCTGTTTAGGCAATAACTCTTTCATCAATCCAGATTTTAATTAAGAAAGATTTTTTGATAAATTCAACTTCTGTTTAGGTTAGATTTCGATTGTGAACCCAACTTTGCATTAATTTTTTCATCACTCATAGTAGGTAAAAACGTCTTTCATTACTCTAACTTCTGTTTCATGAAACTTCATTTGCATCAATACATGATACATTTTGCAAGATTTTTCATAAATCAAATTTATATTTAAGCAGAGATTGTCCTTAATTGATCACACTTTTTACTTAGGAAAGAATGATTTTTCATCAAGCTAGGAATTTGCGCATTAGAAGAGCAACAAGAATCTTGAAAAATGAAATTTATACAACAAGAATTGTTTTATTTATTTTTTTGCCAAAAATGCCGCCTCTAGGACAAGTGCCGCCTGGGGCCATTTTGGCGCATTATTATTATTGCAAAATTTATTTCATTTGATAGGTGCAAAAGTCATGGCAAGATAGACAGGGGCGGCATTGCCATTTCGCAGCGTGTCTATTTACGCTAGGCGCCATTCGATGGTCCTTCGGTATATCGTATATGTTAATTTTAAGTCGAGAAATAACAAAAAAGCTTTAGGTTTAGACAAGAGCTGCAAGAATCTTGAAGAGTGCAAGTTATAAAAAAATAATTTTTACATATTTCGCCCCCCTCGGCCCCCTTGCTACGCCACTGCATATAAATAAATAAATAAATATATATATAAATATGCAACACTGATATCCAATAATAAAATAATATATATATATAAATTTAAGTGTTAAAAAAAATTGTATATGTATATAGTGTGTATGAATTCGCTTCAGATCTCTTATAAGACAATTCCTTGTCTCTGTTCCACGTGAGCGATGGCTGCATTTGGCAAAGACCTCATGAAGAAGGAGTTCATGATTGACAGCAGCAAGACATTTCTCAACCAGGGTTCCTATGGAAACGCCCCACGAAAGGTCATCGACTACAGGATCGGGTTAGTTTGGACTGGGGCCAATATTGAAGGGATATATGAACCCACAACGTGTCAGCCAATCAATGATTGTCATTTCTAATGCATTGCGGGCGATATCTGTGTTCGGCAAAGTAAGGAATATAAAGTGACACCTGGGTCTTCGGTAGGATAACTTTGAACATATTATCGCCGAAAAGTTCATCTATAAGTTCAGGCAAAAATCCTTCATTTGAACTCATTTTTTATATTGCAAGTTTTATTTATTAGGTTATTTTACTTCTTAGACGAAAGCAAACGCGACTGCCGATTTATCTTGCATAAGTCCCTGATGTAGTCACTTATGCAATCTAGGTCAATGACCCTGTTTTCTTTGTCCCATCCTTATTAGTCCCAGATTTTGTTTTCTACATATTTCTGTTGATGTATATGTGTGTTCGTGTGTATGCAATTGCGTGCAACTGTGTATGCATGCATTTGTATATATTTGTATGTATATTTAAATGATATTTATTTTGTGTTTTTCGTTGTCTTTGCTATTCGGAATCGCATTACCGGAGTTAAATTTCTTCCAGTTAGCATGATATTCAACTGCACGAGTTCGTTGTGAAATCTAACCCAGAAATGTGGTCTGGGGCCCTGTGTGGGTCCACAAGTGATTTTTCACTTAAAACGTATTGTAATTAAGTGTCCATACTTATAAGGATTCTGTTTCCCTTAAAGACCACGAGTTTTGTTGAGATTAATCGCTATAAAATATAATTCAGCTGTAAATTGATAAATACCCTCCTTACAATCGGTTTAGAAGCGCACATTTAAGCGGGGCAACCGTTAAGAGCCATAGCGGTAGGCAAACTGGAAGAGATTAATTATAGTGTTTACACAAACCTGATGATTTTTTATAATTGATTTACTGACATATACTTGTTCTTTTATTCCGTTTAATTTAAAGCTGACAAGCCACATCCTAGTCACAAACACAGAATGTATAAATAATGACAGGTGTCGAATTTAGCTGTCGGCAGATTGATTGAAATTCAGATTGATTGAAATTCAGATTGATTGAAATTCAGATTGATTGAAATTCAGATTGATTGAAATTCAGATTGATTGAAATTCAGATTGATTGAAATTCAGATTGATTGAAATTCAGATTGATTGAAATTCAGATTGATTGATATTCAGATTGATTGAAATTCAGAATGATTAAAATTCAGATTGATTGAAATTCAGAATGATTAAAATTCAGATTGATTGAAATTCAGAATGATTAAAATTCAGATTGATTGAAATTCAGAATGATTAAAATTCAGATTGATTGAAATTCAGATTAATTGAAATTCAGATTGATTGAAATTCAGATTGATTGAAATTCAGATTGATGGAAATTCAGATTGATTGAAATTCGGATTGATTGAAATTCAGATTGATTCGTCGGATGGAAGAAAATCCGGACGATTGGTTTCGTTGGAGAAAAGAGGACATGTGGTTGACGGCCGTTAGAAGCGTTGCTGACTTCGTTGGATCCGATCCTGGAAACCTTGTTTTCGTTGCAAACACCACAACCGGTTGGTTCCTTCTCTCAAAGCATATTTCCTGTTTCTCTCTATAACACTTGGTGTGCTGCACTTAAATGCCTATATGCTGCACTTCAAATTCCCGTATACTGCGCTTAAAATGCCCATACTCTGCACTTAAAATGCCCATGTCCTTCGCTTACAAGCTGAAAAGAGTTGCCGGCGGTGGACCCACGCACAAGCGTGAAACCAACCAACCAACAGATTCCCATTGACAGATAGCAGCAATGTTCAGAGTATTGTTGAATGGTATTACCATCTTGCTGTCAAAATTTTGAGATTTTATACAATGGAATCATTTTGTTTGTAGGAATCAATACGGTTGTTCGGTCTTTGGCATTGGAAAAAGGCGATGGCATTTTGCTCTATAGATGGAGTTACGTGGTGGTTAAAGACATCTGCACCTACATTGCGGACACACGACGTTAGAACCTCAATTTCCATCTTATCATCTACCATGTAATCTACCATTTTAAAACCATACCATGTTATTTACCATATTTATACCATATCATGTTATTTACTATATTTATAACATACCATGTAATCTGCCATATTTATACCATACCATGTTATTGACCATATTTATACTATATCATGTTATTTCCAAATTTATACCATACCATGCAATCTGCCACATTTATTCCATACCATGCTATTTACCATATTTATATTATATCATATTATTTACCATATTTAAAACATACCATGTAATATACCATATTTATATCATACCATGTAATCTGCCATATTTTTACCATGCCATGTTATTTACCATTTTTATACTTTACAATATTTGTCTCTCCTACTGGAAACATGATTCTAATGTCTTGCATTCAGGTTATCAGCTTCTTGAAATAGCAATACTGTCAATACCAATAATACTATCACTGATTGATACTAGTGATGGTAAACAGTGGTACAGATTATACTATCACTGATACATACCAGTACTAGTAAATAGTAGTACCAATAATTCTGCCACTAATAAGTTATCAATCAATCAATCAAACTGTGTAGTTTTACAACATGCCATCATTACAAAATTACAATTGCCTTGAGTAATTGTTACGGTATTACGTACAGATGCTTTCCAAATGAATTATCTTTTTCTGTCTCAGCGGATAAAAGTAGTCGTAATAACAACTTTACGTGATTAAAAGATTTAGAAAAAAGTAGCAATTGTGTGATGATGTTTATTGTTTATTGTCTACTGCAGATGTCGAGTTGTTCTATGCCGACCTTCCATTTCCGTTGAAATCCGTTTCCCAATTATTGGACTCCTACGAAGAACAACTTTCTAAGCATCCGTCCATCAAACTCGTTATCATTGGTACAGCTTAGCATTATGCCGTTCTTGGGCTCCAATGTTGTTTATCGGTATTCAAGTTCTTTAGGCTGCGGTTTGCAAGTATGCTTATGCATAAAGCACTAGTAGTATAGAAATGTCATATTAAACTTATTACTATTTTTCCCATGATTAAGACCCTCATCCGGAGAATGCAAGAAGCCACTCTTGTCAGGATACAGATATTATTATTATCACTAGCAGTAACTTTAACAGTGATATTATTATTATTATTATTATTTTATTTATTCTTATTTGCCCATGGTAGAAATGATACCTCAGGCTCGAAAAAACTAAAGTTAAAAACTGTGTTATAGGTTCTCGGTCCCAACGTGCTGCTCAACGAACCCCCTAAATGGCACGGTGTAAAAGCGTTGTTATTATTATTATTATTATTATCATTATTATTATTATTATTATTATTATTATTATTATTATTATCATTATTGTTATTAATATTATTATTATAAATTATTATTATTATTATTATTATTATTATTATCACTGACTAGCTGGGGAACCCGACGTTACACGGGTTGAAACAGGTTTTTGACCGTGGAGAGCAGGAAGAGGGCGGCCGCGGGTTCACCAATCTTTCTACTGGGTGTCCCAGGTTTTCTCCGAGCGAACGGCGAAAGTTTCGAGTCAATGGCTGTAAAAGTGTGCAAATGCATAACAGACAGACAGACTGTATACCTCCCACATGTACGATATCTCCCAAACCGCCCATTCATTCATGACGGTGTAATAATAGAACAGGTGTGGCAGACAGATATCACGTGTTTCGTGGACACGCTCCTGGCGACTGAGAAGGAAACTCTCCTAGGGGTCCTTAGATAGGTTTTGGCTCTGGAGACCAGGAACAGGGCGGCCGCGGGTTCACAACTTATACTGGGTGTGCCAGGTGTTCCCCCAGCCAACGGCGATGGTTTCGAGTCAATAGCTCTAAAACTGTGCAAATGCATAGCGCAGACAGACACACACACATCATCTTTTTACTTACATAGACGAAAGTAGATATATACATGTATATATATATATATAAGGAAAATTGCTCGAGGGTTGCAGCAAGTTGAAAGCAAGAGTCGAAAATGTGATGAATGGCGACATTGGAAGTATGAACTTGTCTAGGGGGGGGGGGTCGAGAACCAAACAGAATGAATTATTGTTATTATTATTGTAAATATTCATCTATTCATTTTTGCTCGTTACTGTATTAATTTGTTCCTTATGACTTTATTCCTTTTTACCTTTGTTTCTTTATTACTATAGTTACTAACCTGTAACTGTGTACAATTTCTTAATAGACCACATATCGAGCAAGCCTCCGACGCTGATGCCCGTTAAGGAGCTCATCGCTCTCTGTCGAAAACACGAGAAGCTGGTGTTAGTAGATGGCGCTCACACCCCGGGTCAGTTGCCCCTCAACCTGGAGCAGTTGGGTGCAGACTTCTACTCAGGTTGTCAGATGCTGTCCTCTGCATGATCTAACTCTCTCCATGTTGCTTTACATTGTATTTCTTTCGGTACAACCTAATCAGAGGCGCTTAGCGCGAAAGCTTCGCGGAAAAAGAAAAATCTTAAGATGATGGGCAGAAACAGAAGCATCGCCAGTTAAAATAATAGAGTGAGTTGGAGAGGGATAATCATTCCAAGGCAAAGGGTAAACCTCGCATGAACTCTGTCTAATGAACATCTCTCTGTCTGTCGGTCTCTCTCTCACTCTATCTTTCAATTTCTTTCTCTCTCTCTCTCTCTCTCCCTCTCCCAACGGCATCTGTTAGAAGATGATAACCTCATTGGAAAATTAGGCTACTGCTTTTATAAGTACAACACAAGTGTATTTGATGCGATGCATTATCATCGTGGCCTGATTGGTTAGAGCGGTCGGTCCTTAACGCGAAGAGTATGAGTTCGACTCTCGTCCGAGACATCACTGTTAATAGGGACCTTAAGCAAGTCTTTCGCGCACAATTGCTCTGCAGTACAACTGCAGTTGCTCCATCGAGGCGCGTGTACACTTCGGAACTAATTGTAAGAGAAGCAATATCAAATTACAACTGTATTGTATTTTATTGTATCAAGCAAACTAACAATCAATCACCTGCTAATAGCGCTGAGTAATTGCGAGCGAGGTACTGGCTCATGGTCCCATACAGCGATCGTCTGAGGGGAATCGCTTTGAACCCGTACTATCGGCGTTACCTGCCGAGCACTGCTCCGTCCAATTGGGCCCCGCGTCGGTTACCGTGCCCACAAATTATACGGTATCTAATACATGCATAGGTAATCTCCACAAGTGGGCGTTCGCCCCGCGCGGGTCCGCCATTTTGTGGGTTAGTCCGAAGTTCCACCACCGGGTTTTCCCCGTCGTCACGTCGATATACGACAGAGACGTCGTCTACAGGAATTTCTACTACCAGGGAACGGGAGACTTTACGACGTACTACTCCTCTGCCAAGGCTCTCGACTTCTACCGGGATATTGGCGGATATGTATGTGGAAAATGTTTATCTGAACGACTGTGTAACTTGAGTTCTCGATAAGGGAAGGAAGAAAGAAATGGGGGAAGGATGGAGGAAGGAAAGGAATGAATGCATGGATGAAGGAAGGAGGAAACGAAGGAAAGAAGGAATTTTGTAAGAGAGTTATAGGAAAAGCAGGTAGGAAAGAATCAAGGAAGGAGGGAATGAATGCACGAAGGAGGGAGGAACAGAAGGAATGAAGTCACGAAGAAAGGAGGTGTAGAAGGAGAGAATGAATAAAGGAAGAGAGAAATGGAGTATTGATTGTATGGGGATAGGAATGAATGACTGATGGAAAGTGGCAAAGAAAGAAGGAAGGAAGGAATGAATGAATGAAGTAAGGAATGAATGAATGAATGGATGGATGAAAGAATGGATGAATGAATGAATGAATGGATGGATGAAAGAATGGATGAATGAATGAATGAATGAATGAATAAATGAAGAAGTAAGAAACACAAGAAGGAAGGAATGAAAGAATAAAAGCCAAAACCATAATTTTTCTATTGAAAAATTTTCTGTTGAAAAAAAACAGCAGAATGAAAGGATTGAATGAATGACCCAAATTTTCAACCCAAACTCAATAACTCAAAACCCGACCAAATAAAACCTGTAAAACCACAAACAGAGTCAACAGAATCCTAATATCCATAATTCGTCTCTTAAGGAAAAGATTTCCAGCTACTGCACGAAATTGGCCACAGAGGGCGCCGAGCTACTTGTACGAAAATGGAAGACGAGCCATTTTCCTTTGCCAGAGACAATGGTGGCGCCTTACTTGAGACTGGTTCGACTACCAGATCTGAAGAAGTATCCGGCTTTTGTTGCATCAAAGGACGACTTCAGGGTGAGGGTTGAAAGACATTAATTCATTAAGTCCTATGAATTAATGAATGATCGATAATCTCATGTATTACCTATCTCAACTGTTGCTTTGGAATGCCATTTCCTCTCCAACTCGCTCTTTGATTTCAACTGGGGGTGCTTCTGTTTCTACCCTTGAGACTTTCCTTTCCCATTCCACTTTTCGAACTGGTTTCGCCTCACATTAAGTTGTACTGGGAGAGGCGCTGTATTAATCCGTAGATACAATACAGTACCTCAGCTGAAGTATTGCACATCTTAAGTGATTCTTCCTTTATTTATTTAATTTTTAGAAAGCCAATTTCGATCTCATTTGATCGAGGTCGACATTGCTTTTGTTTGTCTAGAATATGAACAGGGAAATCGTGCAGCTAATAAAGGACGTGTGGGATCGCTTCCACGTCCTGTCCGTCTTCGTCTCCATCTTCGATCAGCCGTGGTGTCGCATCTCGGCCTCCGTCTACAACACGATCGAAGATTACGAGAAACTGGCAGACGCGATCCTTACGATCTTGACCGAGGAGCAGACGGATTAAGGCGATCGGACGAATCCACTGATCTAGCAACGGATGATAGAAATTATGCTTGGAGGATCTGGATTCTCATCTTCGTGCAACGGTTTCGTGCTGCGTTGTCTTGGGTGAAACGTTTTCATCGACTTACATGTAATAGATTCGTTATAGTCGTTAGCGATTACCGAGTGACTGACTTTCTAGTTTGTGGAATGTTGTTTTTGGACATTTTCTGTCTGCTCAATTTCTTCCTGCTTATCTTAAACAGTGAACATTTAGAAGAGTTCGATTGTCACGCATTTTAAGTGAACATTTATATAGCGCCACTGTTATCTGGGACATCTTCGTACAAAACTGGAAGGTACCAACCGCGCAGCATCCTTGTGGGGTTCTGGTCCTGTCTGCAGGCCCACTGGATTATTTATGTTGCTGATAATGCTGATGACAATTTTCATGGGCCTGCTGTTCACGGACTTGCTTTCAAGATCTTCCTGTTGATGAACTAGCTGTTCTTGGACTTTCTGTTCATGCGCTTGCAGTTCACGGACTTTCTGTTCATGGTCTTCCTGCTCATTGGCTAGCTGTTCTTGGGCGAGATGTTCATGGTCAGGCTGGCAGTGTCTGGGGCTCTTGTTTAGTATTGTTTCACTAGAAGTCGTGTTTGATCTGTCGGATTTCGATCTGGCTCTCTTGCAGCGAATTAGAAGTTTCGCTTGTGACCATCGACTTCTGAATTACATACATATATACATACATACATACATACATACATTCTATGAAATAACCAGCCCTTTCAGAGACATCCCACACCACAGTTGGATAACTGGACAGCTCTTCATTCATCCGAATATCCGAATGATTCAACATCCTGACTAAAGGATACTTTGCCTCGAATTCCTCTGACAACAGTCAATCAATCAAGCACACCTTTTTGTCATGACAACCCCACGCATCCAGACAGTCGTATACAGACACAATAATCCACACGGCCAGACAGACACACAACCAGTGTGACGGTACTAAACTAGGTAGAAGTTGTTCCATGAATAAAACGACAAAAGGCGATCCAGTAATAAGATCCAGCTGAAACTCGTTGCCATGTACATCAGATCTAAACCTCTAGATCCCTCTTTTGACGCTAAATGGTCGTAGCGGTCACCGATGGGCATTGGTCGACGTGAAAGGCAAAGGCGGAATTGTTGTAATGACGGAAGGTTTGGCAAATATATCCTGAGCTGTATTCATGAGACGATCTTAAGACGTGATGGGGCGCTTTAGAAAGAGGCGCTTCTTACATTCAAGAAAATGAGATTACTCTAAGTGGGACTCTGTGTGCGTGATCAATTCTCTCTCTGTCTCTGTGTGTGCCCCTATGCATATATATATATATATTACATATAATATATATATATATATAATACATATATATATATACAGAATATATATGTATATATATGTATATATATAATATCTAGAGCGCCTCTAATTAAGTTGTACTGTGAGAGGCGCTTTATAAGTCCGTAAATACAATAGATTATAATATAATATATATGTACATATGTGTGTATGGGGCCTGTAGCCATGCTTGGACTGAGCCAAATAAATGCCTTTACTTCTCCTATTCCCGTCCTTTTTTCTATTTCCGTGCATCTTATCTGTTTACTTCTTCTTCCTCATCGGCAGTCTGAAGCACGATGTCTCCGACTATAGGCTGGACATTCTCCACTGACTCTCCCTCCAGTACCGAATCTCGTACCGTAACATCGCTTTGGTCTGGCGGTCCTTGCTGGGTCTGGCGGTCCCTGCCTATCTTAGGGGCTCTTAGCAACCTCTGCCAATCTACTTTCAGTGCATCAGGTCGCCCCTCTCTCTGAGTCTCTCCGTTCTACTGAGCGAGGCCTACTAATCCCAGGGTCAACTCTGATTTTTTCCTAAAATTCGCCTTAAAACTGTTCTTTTCAGCAGTGCTGGCTGGAATCGGAGGCGCTCTTGAGCAGCAACCTTGAAGGGGCGCTACATAAATTTTCGTACTGAATAAAGGAATCGTCATCATGATGAAACTGATGAGGATGTCTCTGTCGTCAACCGTCATCGTAATCAACATCGTCATCATTGTGATCGTCGTCACCACCTCATCATCTTCATCTCACTATTAGTTTTCTTTATCTGCCTGTCTGTATACGTCTAACTGTTTCTCTGTATGTACTTCTCTCAGCATTATGAGAATATTTAAATAGTATTTTGTGATTGGATTGGATTGGTGAATGCTTATTGTGCTCGTCTATTGAGATGTATACATGCCCGTGGGAGTCTTCACACTTGATGTAGCGCCATTAAAAGCACATTCAATGAGTACGTCACTGTCCAAACATGGAAATGGTTCATCCCACATGGTATCTCCTCGAGCATTTATATAGCGGTCTCCATCCGTCACACCTCTCCCCATCCTCAAGGTGACCATGTGAACTGTGGAGTAGGTCATTCTCCGAGCACGCACGGCGTTTCCTTTTCCTCTACGGATGTTCCAATCACTCCAAAGTCTCCTGTCAGACATTCAGCTTCCGGTCATCGACCGATCCATGAACCAACCAATAAAAGTAGTCGTAATTGCAAACTCTAAATTTATAAGGCCTGGTCGAAGCTCTGAAGCTGGGCACCTGCGTATTCACGAGCGATGATGTATCTGGTTGGTTGTGTCCAAAGACTGGTGTTGGTGAGAGCAGACGTCGTTTTACGACTATTAATTGCCAGAGGGGAAGTGGCGAGGCTCTTTTTGCTGCGCCAGAATGATAACTAGTATAATATTTATTACTGTTATTATTAATATTGTGATTATAATTAGTAGTAGTAGCAGTGGTAGTAGTTGTAATAATAATAATTATAATAATAAGAATTAAAATTGTAGAAGTAATGATTATGATAATAATAGTAATACAAAAAAACAATTATAACACATATAATAATAATAATAATAATATTAATAGTAATAATAGTAATAATAGTAATAAGAGTAATAAGAGTAATAAAATAGTAATAAAATAGTAATACAATAGTAATAAAATAGTAATAATAGTAATAATAGTAATAATAGTAATAATAGTAATAATAGTAATAAAATAGTAATACAATAGTAATAAAATAGTAATAATAGTAATAATAGTAATAATAGTAATAAAATAATAATAATACAATTACTATAGTTTCTAACAGCCTGAAAGATCGTACCAACCTCAGCGAAAAATAACTAAAACATTATTATATTATCACTCACATTAGCACTTCTGCATTTATGTCACTTTGCTTTCTGTCTCAATAAGCGATAATAATAATAATAATAATAGTAATAATAATAGTAATAATAATAGTAATAATAATAGTAATAGTAATAGTAATAGTAATAGTAGTAGTAATAGTAATAGTAATAGTAATAGTAATAGTAATAGTAATAATAATAATAATAATAATAGTAGTAGTAGTAATAATAGTAGTAGTAATAGTAATAATAATAGTAATAATAATAGTAATAATAATAATAATAGTAATCATAATAGTAATCATAATAGTAATCATAATAGTAATCATAATAGTACTCATAATAATAATAATAATAATAATAATAAATACAATCATAATCATTATAATAAAAAAAGATCTAAACGCCACTGCGGTCTTTATTTCTTCCAAGTTTCTGAAGGTGACATATTTTATACTGGATAATTTCTTCTTAATTTCTTCTCGAGCAGTCGTAAAATTCCTCCTTCTATGTTGATTTCTAAATGGGTTTTAACCCATCTTTGCCCGTTTTCTCTTAGGTCCACCAACTCAGATTCATCCTCTTCATTTCGACATGAGACTCAATCTGTCAATGATTTGACATAATATTCTCTTTTGAGAAGCCCTCGTCACTGCAGAGTTTTATATCTAAAATAAAGATTTAATTCTAATGTAAGCCTATAGTTTCATCAGATCCGCTTTTGTCCACTCAACGCTTCGACAAGCAACTTTGGAAATCATGCACACACTTTTATTCTACAATTTATGTCTGTCTGTCTTTTTCTCTCTCTCTGTATATGTCTCTCGCTTTTCTCACATCCCTCTTGTCCTCACTGGACGCCGATAAACACACTATTACTACCCTATCTGTGTCTGTCTCTGTCTGTATCTATTTCTCTGTCTTGCTGTATCTCTATTTTTTTTCTCTCTCTCTGTATATCTTTCACTTTTCTCACTCTCCTCCTTTCTCCTTGCATGTGTGTGTGTATGTATGTATGTATGTATGTATGTATGTATGTATGTATGTATGTATGTATGTATGTATGTATGTATGTATGTATGTATGTATGTGCCTCTTCCTTCCTCCCTTCCTTATTCCTATCTCATCCCCTTTCCATTTCCCCTCCTTCTTCGACAACCCTTACGCACCACAGAGTCAATATTCAACGAAACGACTTAAAAGCTCCATCTCCACTATTTCATCAAAGTTACGTCAGCGTTGCGTCACCGCCTCCCGCCAGGTGACGTGTGATGCCTGCGTTCCATACATTCGTACAGGTGGTTCTGTGACCTTCCCACAGGAAAGGACGCGGCTGAATGACCGGCGGAACTTGACGGACATGGCGTTATAGAGGATCGGATTGACGGCGCTGTTGATGTAGACCATTACTCGACAGAGCAGCAGAAGCCAGAGGTCCTCGAAGCGAACTCTAGCGAATGAATTGTAGACGACATAGACGCGGTAGGGAAGCCAGAGCACGGCGAATAGGCAGACAACGGCGGCAAGCATCTTGATTACCTGTAACGTAACGTAAAGTAACCGCTAAATGAGATTATGTAATGTACGATGCGCGGGGAATGTGTTATGTGGGGGTCAGTGATGATTCCTGAGGGTTATAGCTATTCAACGATGCATGTCTCTAGTCAGACTTAAAGCTTGAACTGCTTCAGATTATGAGTGTATTTGCAATTGATGGACGCATAGATTGTCTGCCTCTGTCTGTATGTCTATCTGTTTGTCTGTTTGTCTGTTTGTCTGTCCGAATCTGTCTGACTGCCTGACCGTTTGTGTCACTTCGTCCCAAATGCATATGCTACATGGCCGCTACATGGATAAAATGATGTCTGTTGTCGCTGTCGGTCAGCGACTCTAAACTCTATCTATCTATATATCTATCTATCTATCTATCTATCTATCTATCTATCTATCTATCTATCTATCTATCTATCTATCTATCTATCTATCTATCTATCTATCCCTCTCTCTCTCTCTTCCTTTATCTCTCTGTCTCTGCCTCTCTGTCTGTCTGTCTTTCTGTCTGTCTCTCTGTCTGTTTCTGTCTCTGTCTCTGTTTCTGTCTGTCTGTCTGTCTATCTCTCTCTCACTCTCTCTCTCTCTCTCTCTCTCTCTCTCTCTCTCTCTCTCTCTCTCTCTCTCTCTCTCTCTCCCTCTCTCCCTCCGTCAATGTATTAATCATGAATTCGCCAGGTGGCGAAAGTAACACATTAGTTGAAATAACTTTTTGTCTTGGCTGCGATTTTAGCTGAGGACAATCGATTGACACGCGTTCAAACCATTCACCTTTCCATCGCTTGTAAACATCGTGCCTGTTGAATTACAGGAGGATCTCAAATGGTGAAGATAGTGACCTCTACGTTGATTTCATATGACAGTTGTCCAGTGACCGAAATCCATCGTAATCGCAGTCGTGTCCTCAAGATGTCTATGACACTCAAATGTCTAAATTTCCGGAACCAGTATATTCCCAATTGCTCAGTCAAAACTAAGTTGACAGGCATGTTGGATTAGAACCCACTTCTGGTCAGGGTGGTAGAGAGAGCCAGAAGTGTAAGAATACTTCGGTTGAGGGGGTTTCCAAAGAGGTGTACCAATCGGATGCCAAAGGAAATATTCGAATACACATACATACATACATACATGTATGCATGAATGCATGCATACATACAGACGTACGTACGTACGTATGTACATACATACATACATACATACATACATGTATGCATGAATGCATGCATACATACAGACGTACGTACGTACGTATGTACATACATACATACATACATACATACATACATACATACATACATGCATACATACATACACACGTGTATACATACATATATATATATATACATACATACATACATATATGCATAGGTGCATACGTGTATACATATATCCATATATACATACATACATACCTATAAAAAAATGCATGCTTACATACATAGAAACAAACATACATACATATCTGTCAAAGGCTTTATTAATATCTTCTCGATGTTTGAATCCATGTAATGTGTTCGGAAAAATTATATCTTTACACCATCAAGATTCATTTTTCTAGGTTAGGTACAAGATATAAATTTACAATATACGTTCATACATATATGCACATGCTTGTGTACATATGCATGCTACATGACTACATTGATGCATACATACATACATACATACATACATACATACATACATACATACATACATACACACACACACACACACACACACACATACATACATACATACATACATACATACATACATACATACATACATACATACATACATACATACATACATACATACATTCATACATACATACATACATACATACATTCATACATACATACATACATACATACATACATACATACATACATACATACATACATACATACATACATACATACATACATACATACATACATACATACATACATACATACATACATACATACATACATACATACATACATACATACATACATACATACATACATACATACATACAAACATGCAAACATGCATACATAAATACATGCATACATACATACATACATACATACATACATACATACATACATACATACATATATACATACATACATACATACATAAATACATGCATACATACATACATACATACATACACAAACACACACACACATACACGCATACATACATAGATAGGCCTACATACATACATACATCGTATCGCATTGCGTCTTTAGATTTATATAGCGCCTCTCAATAATGACTATAGCAGAGGCGCTCTCAGCACAGAAACTCCGGGGAAAAAGAAACGTCCTTTAAGAGCGAGAAGCTTACGGAGATAATCCAGTCATTAGTTTGGTCCTCAATGATAGAGGATGGTCATTCCAGGCAGATGGGCCCACATGCATACATACAAACATACATAGATACATACATACATACAAACATACATAGATACATACATACATACAAACATACATAGATACATACATACATACATACATACATACATACATACAGACATACATACATTCATTAATACATTACATACATACACAAACATACATACATACCATCATACATGCAAACGCTGCGACTGGTCAGAAAACAGCAGTAGCTATCGTTAAGAAGAACACTTTAAAAACCGGTCTGCTTAAAAGGCGGCCTCTGCAATATGAATGCCAAGAGATGCCTGATCGAAACGCATTCGACGAAGGCGTCACCTGTGACCAGACAGACGAACTGAACGACAGACTCAATGATGATAATTAGAAGACGACGACGCTATTAGTCGGCTTATCTCTGAGGAGACCACCCACGTGGCATTCAGCTTCAAAAGGCGTTGGAACTCTGTCATCGACTAATAGCTGTTGATTGACGCATCATCAACGCCTGCATCTTCATCCGACCTTCTCTCTTTTTCCTTCCAATTTCTGATTTCAGTGTCCCTTTCTTCTTCTTCATACGTCGTTTTCTTCTGCTCTTTTCTTCTTCACGCAATTCTTCTTCGTTTTATGCCTTTCCCATACTGTTTGTTTTTTGAATTGCTATTCTTCTGCTCCTCTTCGTCCTCTCCTCCTCTTGCTCCTCCTCCTGCTTCTCCTCCTCCCCATCAACTCCTTACGTTCATGATTACATCACTGCTTCCCCCCTCCTCTTTCCGTTTCTCCTTCCTATTCCTTCAAGTTTTTCTTCACCCTACATTTTCGTTTCTTCAGCCTCCTTTTCCCTTTCTTCTTACTTTCTTCTCATATCCTCCCTCTGCACCGTGTCCTCTCGTTCTCCTCACACTCTCTCCTAAGTCGTCCGAAATATTTACTAAATTCTCTGCTCCACCTTCTCAGTACTTTCTACTTCTTCCTCTCCATTTTCACCCATTCCTGTGTTCCACTTTTCCCTTTCTACCTCAACCTCAACATTCTTTTTCCACGAAACCGCCTCTTTCTCGTCTGAGACTTTTCATTCTTCATCTTTCATCTTCATTATTTATGTGCGAATGTTTTTGCGTGAACATTAATAAGGCCGGAGTTGCGAACAGACATATCTATCTCTGCTAAACGAAGCCGTAAATTCAAATAAGTTTCGGTGATCCATGTCCTTTATGGCTTTCCATCGTCATTTTTGCTAGGTCTTGTTTGGATGCGCTCCTGTATCAAGACACCTTGTATTCGTCCGTAGATTCCTCATCGTACGTCTCTTTGTTCGTCTTCGTATCCTCCTACATATTCGTCTTACTCGTATAATTGTGGAAATTTTTGCGCTGTTCTCTTTTCTCTGTGTTTTTCGTTTCCTCTAGTATCTTTCTCTTCCTTCTTCTTCCTCTTTCTGAAACTTTTGTCTGGTCCTAATTCTCCTCCTCTTCCTTCACTCCTAATAGTGCATCTCGACTTTTTCTTCCTGCATTCCTCGTTTTCTTTGCTCCCCTTCGACCTCCTTAGAACCCTTTTGCCATCTTCCTACTTCTCTTCTGCCTACTTTTCCTGCTAATCTTCCTCTTCCGCATCTTCCATTTTCGCTTATCCCATTTCCTCGTATTTCTCTCTCTGTCCAGGTCCTACGCATACCTCAAACTCTCGTCAACCTTTTGCTAAGCATGCGAGGATTTATACAACGCCTCTATAATGCTTCATTACACGGATTCGAAATAGTCAAATAAGCTTATAAGACAACTAGTCAAGCATGAATTGCAAATCTTGTTTAATCTATCCAAGACATTCACATATACAGAAGTATAATGCATAATAAATATATAAACCATGTACATACACAGACCCTATCACAAAATGTTCTCAATTAGCTAGGCCGAGGCCTTGCCTCGGGAACAGAAAACCGTAAGTCTTCGGAGTTTTGGTTTGGTGGCTAAGAAATATTCAACGTGAAAGAGTCTAGAACCTATAAAGTTACTCATAAATAGCGCTTTAAATGAAAAATTGATTTCCATCATTCCAGTTTCTTTTTAATAAACAGATTTGCTAAACGAATTCTCGACAGACCCTATTTGAATTAACAACGCACATGCATATGAACATGCATTGCTCTGAGTAGATCTTCTCGTCTTGGGTAGACAAGTTCTCGTTTTATGTAGAACAGTTCCCCTTTTAATAGAACAAAATTCTCGTTTTAGGTAGAACAGTTTCCGCTCTTGGTTGAACAATTCTCGGTTTAGGTAGGACAGTTTTCGCTTTAAGTGGAACTGTGGAGCAGTTATCGTTTCACGTGTCATGGTCTGAGGTGTCAGAAAATGCTTCGAAGGCACAAAAGATTGCTTTCCTCAGAGAATGTATTAAGTTCCCAGCTCTATTGAAGAAGTGTCAGAATAGCGAAAACTTTTGTCTTTATCGTACACTTGAATGGCAGCTGACTACCGTTTCACATCGTAGATGCAGTGAATCCGAAAAGAAAATTTCGTTGACTCCCCACGGCGATTACTCGTTAAGTCCCAAAGCTGCAGTGTAAACTCTACGGGATTCTGCGCGGCATGCAAACCAGTTATTTTGTGATTATAGTACAATTATTAATCGGATCTATATTTTGCCGGACAGGAACAGAGAGTATATGTTTATTGCAATCAAGAGATGAAATATCTCGTTGTGTGTTCGCAAACTGCATTAACGTTGACGTATAGGATCTCAGTTTAGCAACATCAATATCTGACATCATTTTTAATGGTGCGTCTCAGCTCATTGACGAACTTTTTGTGCTTAAAAGCTTAGGCCAGGCTGGAATTACCTCATCGACATACCAATTACGATACGCAGGAAAGCTAGAATAAAAATCACAGAATAAGTGTTCTGCGATGAAAGAACTTTGGTGAGGTAATCATGCATGAAAGAAGTTATTATAAATATCTTTGTGCAATGCATTAATTCAGCGATGGTATATGTAGGTGTGTACAGAGACAATCATTGAAGTCAGTTACAGTTAATCACATGTCTGTATTAAGTTTCGAAATTGTATGTGAACCGTTGAATGGCAATCAGGCAGCTGAGAGCATGAGACATATATATATATATATATATATATATATATATATCTGCTGACGCAAACTGTTTCAACTTAGTTCTTTACAAGGAGCAATAGATGCAGGTAGAGATATATACAAACGGTCACACAGAGGAAGAAACCTTCACATGGACATACGAAGAGAGGGACACGAACTCTAAAACCAGAACGCTATTGTGAGATAAAAAAAGACGCTATATCAAGTGTCTCGATATGCACGCGGAATACAGACACGGCAATTATGCAGACAGATACATGGACAGACATCAAGACGTACGTCCGCATACACAATGCACGCGCAGACGGCCAGAGATGTGCACTGGGTTAGGCACACAGACATAGGCCTACACAACAGACGATAGTGAACACAGAGCGAAATTTATCTATGAAAAATGTATAAACTTCCAAAACAATATCCTCGCTGCCAACCATTGTCTAAATCAAATGCCGTCATCTCCATAAACACAATTACGCCTATGCTATACCGATGCGTCTCGATGTCAGAGAAAGAGTGTCCAGAAATTATAAGTTGAGATCTAAGTATGGCTGCAATTTGATTTAATGGCAATTGCATTGTTCTGGTGAGTCTCAAATACGGCTTCTACTTCTGCTTCTTCTTTCTCCTCTTCTTCTTCCTCTGCTTCTTCTTCTCCTTCTTCTAATTCTTCTTCTTCTTCCTCATCTTCTTCCTCTTCTTCTTCTTCTTCTTCGTCTTCCTTTTATTCTTTCTTTCTCCTCCTCTTCTTCTACTTCCTCTTCTGCAGCTGCCTCTTCTTCTTCGCCATTTCATCATCATCTTCTTCTCTTTTGCTCCCTTCATCATCATCTACTTCTTCTTCTCGTCCTCCTTCTTCGTCCACCTCTACTTCTTCTCTTTTTCCTCCTCCTAAACCTTCCGATCTATAACAAGACAAAAGTCAAAGTTTGCAAAAATCCACCTCTGCTGGGCTGTGAGGAACATAGAATACGAAGGCCTAATAAAGAATAGACAATATATGACAAAATAAAGTTAACAACAGGCAATTATAGAGATAACAGAGAGGGAAGCCGGGAAAGAGGTAGAGAGCAGGGTTGCAGGATCAGGCAGTAAAACAATATAGCCATAGTTCTAAGGAATTATCTTATAGTGCTATCATAAAAAATATGACGAATAGTTGATCTACGTAAGTATAATGTATGTATGTATGTATGTATGCATGTATGCGTGGTTGAAGTTAAGACTGTATGAATGTAGATAAACTATGCATGCACGTGAGTGAGCAATCATTTATTTATTTTATTCTCAAATTTGATCGACCTCGCTCCAACATTTTTTGCTCAGAAGTGCAGACACACGCCTCGACGGCACAATTACAGTTGTACTGCAGAGCAATTGTGCGCGAAATATATTTGCTCAAGATCCCTACACGCAGTGACTGATGCCTATTATTGTTCACAAACAGAAAATCTTATATAATAACTAACTATGACACTCACACAAGTAGTACCGACGACCTCGCTCCCTACAAAACATTTAGTCCTATGTCGTTATGCACGGAGTGTCTATTCGATTAGAGCCTTCTCTTGAAGTATATATAGTTATAGAGCTCGAGGAGCTTAGATTTCCTTTTGAATTGTGGTTTCTGTTGCACAAAGATGCTATCTTCCTCAGCGCTACAAAAACAGTCAACCCAGTGACATCTGTTGCTTGTGTCCTTGTGTCCTTTCAATTAGATACATGTATATGCGTGCATACACATGTATATGTGTATGTCTGTAATCATGTGCATGCGTTTTCACGTGAATTCTTGTCTAACTACCCACATAAAATGCGTTGGTATAATACATGTATGGATGTAGATCTAGTCTACCTATTAAGACTTGACGTCTTTGTCAAGTTCAGCCATTCGTTTAGTTGGTCGTTAGCCATCGTTGATGGTCTTGGCTTTCAGAGATGAGGCTGCTGATGGGAAATAGGGAATGAGCTGAGAGGCATGGACGCCTTGGGTGCTCGGTGCCAACGACTATCTTAAGAGATTCATCACCCTCTGCAGTCGACGGTGATTGGCTTCGTCAAGAAGATGGAAGTGGCGCCATCGACTAATGGATTTAATACACGGGACAAAGAGAGGTGTCTATCAAAATAATGTCTGATAATGGTCAGCATGGTCAGCGTGTGAATGGTCAGTCTAAACCAGTGAACTCTATAATCTCCGTCGTTGGCCTGCTCTACCATGCAGTATAGAACTTGGTCGGTTTCTACGAGAGGTTGAAAGCCTAATTTGGTGACCATGGAGTAATGAAATGTAGTCGATTAGTTGTGTAGGGCCCCTTCAAGGTATCTACCCAGAGGCGCTCTCTGCGCTGGCCTAAATAATGTTAAACAATCACAGTGAACGAGCAAAATACGTCTGTTAGCAAAACAATTCACAATGAGCTGAAAAGAGTCACCCGTGTTGGACCCAAGCACGCGTGGAACCAACCGACGGATTCCCGTCGACATCCGACAGAGTCTCTGGGGTGGGGAGAGTGCGCTTTTCGGGCTCTCCGCGTGTGCGTGGGCGTGGGCGCGTCATTAGCGACGTTGTCGTAATGTCAAGGACGTCAGTTGTTGAGCGCTTAGAGTGAATTAGGGTTTGCGGAAAAGGAGCTGTTGTAAGATGACTAATGGTCCGATTGAGATAGTAATGCTTGGCGTCATAGGTAACATTTCCACCACCATCGTCTTCACCTCATCCATCAACCACGTGACTGAGTGGGTGCGACAATTTTGACACCTCCAGTTTCTGTTCGTTGGCTTCTTGACACGAAATTTTAATGCTTCCCTCCCTATACTATCATGCCGGCTGACCACTCACTCCAAGTAGGTCTGCTGTCCCAAAGATCTATTGAAGAACAAAACTGCTGGAAGTAACCCCAAGAAACGTGCAGAAGTAGACTAATAATACCCAACATGTTGTATTCAATATCTGTAGCACTGTGAGAATCTGAAGTCGGTGCAAAAGAATCCGTCGATATGAGAGAGACCGACGCATAAGACATGGGTCCGAAGCTAAGAACACCATTCTTGCGTGCTAATTAAATTTACCGTGTTCCAAGGTTACCTGATACTAAATCGATTCCAACCACAGATATATTGGCTAGTATTTTCAAAGGCAACTTGTGTGTGGCGCTCATCGGGTAAAAATCTATGTTTCATCAACCAATGCGTTTTAAAGGGGTTTCTTAAATACGCTTCATAAAGGTTCGGGTATATGCATCTCTCTTGTCATCATCGTCATCAGCATCGTCGTCGTCATCATTAATATTATCATCAACAACGACAATAATAACAGCAATAGTAGCAGCATCAACAACAACAACAACGACGACGACAACGTCAACGTCAACGTCGTCATCATCATTATCATCATCATCATCATCATAATCATCATCTTCATCTTCACCATCTTCATCATCATCGTCATCATCGTCATCGCCATCGTCATCGCCATCGTCATCGTCATCGATGCTTTTAACATTGATTGCCATTCTTGTCTTGTCTTGTCATAATAATCATCGTTGTCGTCATCACCGTCATCATCATCCTCGTTACCAACACCATCACCATCATCACAATCGTCGTCATGACCATCATGATCATCATCATCAACTGCTCTTCTCCTCGTTCTGTCCGTTGCTCGTCTTCCTCTCGTGAAATCCCGCCCCGTACGAGATGCCCGTTGTCTAGGCGACATGTGTGCACAGCTGCTGCAGCCGTTGTCGGGATGACTTTGATCTCGTTTGCCGTTGAGTCGGGAACGCCTCTCAGTTAGGCATCTGGAAGAGCCGCTATATCAAGTTAATATTGATTGATTGTTTTGGTCAGAGGCATATTTGATTCGCAGTTGCTCACTCGTTACTCTTCCACGACTGATAATCACAGACAGGGTCACTGGTTCGAATTTAAGGCCTTCATTATATTTAGGCGCCCTTGTAGAGGTATGGCAGTGTTACGGCGCCATATAAATTGTCCTAATTATTATTATAAGTATGAAATGTTGATGACTCGGAATAGAGATCATGGAGTCCACTTGGAATGATTTTCTGACTGCCTTTGTAATTATCTTTAGAGATAAGTACTCTCTTGTCACCCAAGTCATGTCTCCGAAGCATATAATCTACACACGAATCACAAAATCCTAATTTATAATTAATTGGTACTTTGCGCTTTTTATTATTGAGAATGTTATTGAACGTTCACTGATCATCACCACTGCGCGTTAATTCTAATGTAATATCATACTAATAAGCCTACATTGGACAACAATTCCTTGCACCGAATAGAGTTAACTAGGGTCTTACATTATATACCAAAATCATATCGCATTTCAGTGTCTAACTTTGCATCACATTACAGTGGTGTCTTTATTCTAAATGACATCACATTATACTTTACTGTATGACATTACATTACCTGAGAATAACTGCATTTAAATTGCATTGCTTTAAATAGAAATTCACAGTTTACTGTATCATAGTCGTTAGCATAGTCATACGTTACGGCGCATCAATTACGCTACAGGATGTAACGCCTCATTGCATGGCGCAACAATATCTCTTGTCATGGATGGCTTTTGCTAACGAGAGCTGGTCGTGTTCGTCACTTCCGCTGATAGGCGCTGGATGTTTCGACGAGACCACGTGTCAAACAATCGTTAATCTTACCCTCATCTGACGCTAAATATAGTTAGTGTGTCTCTTTCAAGAACGCCGATCAAAGGAAATGACTAATTAGTTAACGCCAATGAGCCAGCGGCAACACGTAAACAACGGAAGCGAGGGAGAAGAAACCGAGCGAGAACTTGTGAAACAAATGAAGAAACGATTGAGGGGAAGAAAGAACGAGCGGACGAATGAATGAACTTTGGAAAAGAAATGCAACGAAAAATATTTATGGTCCTAAATAAAGTAAGTTTTCATTGAAATACTCGACGAACGGACTAGCAGTTCGAGACGAATGAATTGGTTTTTAAAAATTTATATAGCACCACGCAAAGCGAGACGTTCCCAAACTGACACGATTAAGCCACTGTTAAAATCGAACAGAATATTGTCTCCAATCTTTTGCGGATGAGAGGCAAAGAGAGGCTGCGATTTTTATTAACTAATTGACTAATTAATTAAGTGAAGTATTGCCCGTGCTCTTCATAAAGTGCATTTTGGACACTCCCTTGTACAGCAGAAGAAAGCCCGAGGAATGATAAAAAGAATAAGCGATGAAAACTTTAACCATAATAGTAATTAAGTCTTTGATGACGCGAGATTCACATATACTCAGCGGTGACATTGTAATCATAAACTTACTTTGACACGGGTTAAACCGGGTGCCCGTACCAGTGATTAGTCTACCCGTAACCGACCCGTAAAATACGTACCAGAACCCTACCCGTGACCGCGGCTACGGCTAGGGTACGGGTTATCCGCGGGTACAGGAATACCCGCAGACCCCTCCACTAAACACATAATAGCGTTCCAGTTTAAGCAAGCATGGTGGCCTGTAAAACAATTCGATCGCGAATTTCTAAGATACGCACGAAGTCATCCATTTACAGGCAGTCATAATGCAGCCCAGACGTCTACAATAATTATATATATATATATATATATATCACACTACATACACTGCAATATGCTATAGTATAATATAATATATATATATATATATATATATGACATTTGATGCATAGATAATTAACGTGTTGCATGTGTTTCATATCGATGGAGGTACCGCGGTGCATCGCAATGTATAAGACAGCAGAGTTTCGTAATGATCATGACTTCACGCAATAATTACAGTATAAACAGCTTTCTGGGACATTAGCAAAGTTATTACTTGTCTCCCTCTCCTGCTCTCTCTCTCTCTCTTTCTCCCTTTGTCTGTCTCTCTCTCTTTCTCACTCTTTGCCGGTCTAGCCATCCATCCATCCTTCCTTCCACACACCCACCAGTCCAAAATTACATACCTCGATTACAATAACAATTATTTGCCACGATTACAATTACAATTACACACATCGATTACAATTACATACCACGATTACAATTGCACACCACGATTACAACCACAACTAAATACCACGATTACAATTAAATTGCACGATTGCACTCCGGTCTCAATCAATGCTGCGTGAACCAGAAAGCTATTGGAAGCGAGATGTAGAGGTTAGTAAAAGCAGAGTGAGTTTATATATGACTATCAACAACACATCAACAATGAGGTTTAGGTGATGAAGGTAGTTAATGTAGTTATAAATGATAGCTTCTTTTGACCTCGTGTCTTACGCATGAGGTATCACTCGATGGCGCTGCAGAAGTTCAGAGATGTAGAAGGCAGCTTATGATGGATAGGCTGTTTGAAAGAGTTCAGTCCTTTTTACCATCTTTTCTATAACTTGGTTTGCGTAAAGTTTGTCATGAACGTTGGATCGTCGGTTCGTCGGGAGTTCTTTCAGCTCTTTTTTCAGTATGTTCCCGTCGACCTACAGAGCTGAAATGTTGCACACATGTCACGCATGAATGCACTGCGTATCAAATTTTTACGGACATAACTCGAAAATTGAGAAAAAAATGACAAAAAATGCACAAAATAAAACATCGTTTACCCACTTGAACGAGTCCTCATTAAGTCGACCTCCACTCTGGCAAGTATACATCATAAATGATCTCTTATGGAAATGGATTGATTGCGCCATCTACCGGATTACCAAAAGTCAATAAAACAGGGTCCCAGAAAAACCCATGTTTTTACTTTCACTTGTGTTACTTTCTTTTACTTAACCTGGCTTGCGTAAAGTTTCCCACGATTGGTAATCTTTTAACGCTTTTTTAGGTATGTTCTCGTCGACCTCCATAGCTGAAATCTTGCACACATTTCAAGCCTGCTTGACAATGCAATGTTTAAAATTTTCACCGACTTAACTCAAAAATTGAAAACCGAAATATTTTTAAAAAAATGAAAAAAGTTATGAAAAATTAAATATCGTGTAACCACTCAAATGAGTCCTCCTTGACAAGCTCCACTCAGGCAAGTTTACATCATCAATGATAATCAGAAATCTCTTAAGGAAATGGAACGATTACGCCATCTACCAGGTAAACAAGGGTCCCGAAAACCCCATGTTTCTACTTTCACTTGTATTGAACGAAATGACGTAAGATGCGACTGAAGTCACTGAACGAAACCGACAGGTGCAACGACAAACTAACTGACCTCTGCTAGCCAGAAGCAATCAACTGGAAAATTCGTTCACCCGTGAACAGTTCTAGTTTTATGTATGACTAGAGCAAGGACTTCAGATTAACTCTAAACGTTGCAACAACGCTGGCATGTTGTCAGATGGTTGACCTCGGCTGCAGTGCATAAATTAAATTGTCATCTATGATTGTCGCTTTAGATTTGCCAGAAGTTTTCAATTAGCCCAAGTGACCCGTCACATCGACTCGTATGACATGCGTGAGATTTCTATTATGATTCGATGTCTTTAAATCTTCAAATCGAATGCGGTTATCTTTCTTCAATCGGAGTGCATAGGTACCGTTACGGGTGCTGAATCCATTGAATGATGGGTGGATTGTGGGTGAATGGATTGGTGAATGGATGGATGGATGGACGGACGGATGGGTGGATGGATGGATGGATGGAGGGACGGATGGATGGTGGGAGGGATTGATAAATTGATGGATGGATTGATGAATGGATGGATGGATGAATGGATGTATGGATACACGAACGGATGGATGGAAACAGAAACAGGCGCACAGACAGAGGGTGAGATATTAAAACAGGGTGATATGCGCTATATAAATGGTGCATAGCGCTACGTCATCATAGAGGCGCATGCAGGGCTTACCTGAATCCGTGAGCTGATCGTCGATGTTGACTTATTAAGTCGAAGGGCCGTCGCTCCATTCCTGGGAGGCATCACCTGGGAGACCAAGTGGTTAGACCGGCCAAGCGTATCCAGGTAGGGACTGTTCGTTACCAGAGGCCCGGTACCTCCAGCGCCGTGGGCTCTCGTTACCGTATTCGAGTACAGAGTCCAGGCTATTAGTCCGTACAGGACGCAGTTGACGGCCAGAGGAACGGCGTACATGAGGATGAGATCGGCCAGATAGTAGATCATGTAGTCATGCCTGGGTAGTCGAAACGTACAGTACTCGATCGTCGATCCATCGGAGAACCATCGGTGGTGCGTCGTCGTCAGTCCCAGCCAGGGGGCGCTGTACGTCAGACCGGCGATCCACAGCCCGGCGATGATCCGCTTGGCCCGGGATATGGTGCAGATCGTGTGGGCCCGCATCGGGTGGCAGATGGCGATGTAACGCTCGACGGTCAGGGCGGTGATCGAGAGGGAGGACACGTTGACACCGAGGTACTGAATGAAGACCATAATGGAACAGCCGGCCGGTCCGGAGATATGTTCGTCGATGACCATATTGTACTCAACGAGTGTTGGAAGGGTTGCCCAGAAGAGCAGAAGAAGATCGGCAACGGCCAGTGACACCAGGTAGCAGTTGGTTGGCGTGTGCATGCTTCGACAACGCCAGACAACGAGGACAACCATGGCGTTGCCCGTGCAACCGATGGCGAAGATGAGGCTGAGGAAGAAGGAGCCAATGACACGATACCAGACGCTGTAGTACGCCCGATCGGGTAGAGTGGCGTTGAGGTAGTAGGAGGAGGTGTCGATCGACGTATGGTCATCGGAGATGTTGATGCTTGAGGGGTACATCCGGTCGTAGAAGGACCAGGAATCCGAACAGCAGGAGTTACGAGGGTCTGGAATAAAATCGGCGGCCATCGCATTCAACGGAAGCCGAAAGAAGAATATAAGCAGATTGACATGGGGAGTCGCGTCGCTTCACAGCTTCACCGAATTCTTATTCTGAATTCCTGCGACTGGTCGATCCATTATATCATAATGTATTGTATCTGTCAATTTATATAGCGCACTATTCAGAACAGATTGCTCGAGACTTTCAGTACTCCCTCGTGCAGTGTGCATTTGGTTCCTGTTGTTGTGAGGTCATGGGATTTCAACTCAGGCTGATAATCTCAGCTATACGTTGAGCTTTTAAAATAGTTCAATCATGGGTTGTAAATATCTGATAGTTGCTCCCTCTTTCCAAATTATCAAAGTCTGACTGATAAGGAAACTATTCCTTTGTGTTTCTTTAGATCAGACTACGTTAAATCTATTTATGCGATCCCGTGCGACAGTGACCCTAGCAACTCATTGTCAGTAAAGTCACAGGTCAATCAATACCACAAGGAGACTGGTAAATTCCAACAGGCGTGTAATAGTGGAAAACAGTTATTTATCCCAATTCCTTGCGATTCCAAATGATCCCACTAATTCGTAGATACTTCGTCGTGGATTTCGATTCCGCAATTTCAGGTCGACCTATGGACGTAATGAAGCAAACGGATGCAAATTTAGGTTATGTTTTATTCGAGCTACACAAATTGTGATCAAACATTTATGTGGCGCTGATTGTAGAAGTAGTTTCCATTTGACGACAGTGTGCGATAACATAGATCATTAGCGTCACCCTCCTCATTTATCCTGGCTTTGGACAGACACTGTCAGAGTGCAAACAAACAATGGCGAAGTCTCAGGAAATGGTTTTCATCCAATTCTCTACCGATACGACACCCTCCGTATCAGCTACCCTGCTTCTTCTGACCCTCTGGATACCGGACTCTAACCTCCCTTTAGACAACCCCTCTGATTCAACTCTGCGCTTGTGAATAAGCGGGTGCCCTGCGCTTGGCTTTCATGTGAAGCTAGGATATTACGATGACGATGTATGCGTGGTTATCGGACACAACTTCCGCATCACAAGACACTTGCTACCGCGTTTCATCGGTGTTATTGTAAACCAGGTCTACACTTCAAACGGATACTTTTACAGCTGTTTATGTGTCGTTTAGTACTTTGATAGGAAATCGTGACTTCAGAGATATTGACATTCATTGAAGAAGCTGTCTCCATAGCGCTTTGGTACTTACGATGACAGTCGTAAACACCGTTAAAGGAAAGTCACGTAGTTTTCGAATGGGAGTCGGTTTGTTTGAGATGCCGTGACCATCCTGTTACCTTTTAGGGGTTTTATGTCAAGCATAGCCTACATGTGTGTCGGACATAGAGTGCAATGTCGACCGTGCCTTGAGTTATGTGTTGATTTTTAACGACACCGTTTCATATCAAAGATGATTTGTGATTTGGTGTCGCCCTCCTCCTTTCTCCAGACATGGGACTGGCACTATCAAAGTCCAAACAGTGGCGGAGTTACCGTGCCTTGACATTATACTTGGACTGGTTAGCCCAGAATGTGTTCGTATATATATATATATATATACGAACACATTCCGGACCATGCTATATATATATATATATATAAATAGCATGGTCCGATTTGTGAAAAGAGGAACCAGAGGTCAGAAATCCAGAGAAATAATAAAAATTTACTAAGCGCAATCTATTTTTTATTCGCGAATGGTTGTTCCCATTGCAAACCACTGACAACGGATACAATATATCGAAGTTTGCAAAATGATTCACACATACGCAACGAGAGAGAGAGCGAGACAGAGAGACAGAGAGACAGAGACAGAGACAGAGAGAGCCAGAGAGAGCCAGAGAGAGCCAGAGAGAGAGACAGAGAGATAGAGAGAGAGAGAACGAAAGAGCGAGTGATTGAGAACAATCACAGCAATTACGTTTTCATAATTTTGCAATGACCAACAATCAACTACGATGCACATATGACAACAAATATGAAGCAAATTGATGATTAAAAAAGATTTTCAATCACAGTTACATAGCAATGTTTTCTACATTTAGCAGGGAGTAGGTCCGAAGGTCCTTGAGTCCCACATTGTTTCTACTCATTGTACCATACAGTTTGAACATCAGTCCAACTTCTGTATTATAATTACACTACGAGTTTTTTCATCAGTCCAGCTTCCACTTGCACTATGAAATAGTTTCATAGATACAATTTACAATTACACTATTAAGCAGTTGACGGACGAAACTTATATTTACACTATAAAATAATTTCGTAAATCAAACTGCTGCTCACGCAATGACATTTCGCCTCTTTCCAACTTCCATTTAAGCAAAGAATCTTTCATCATTTCATTTTGCACTGAAGCAAGGATTATTTTGTCAATTCAGCTTATACATCTGCAAGGATTCTCTTCCTCCCTCTTCATCCTGTTACATTTGTAGATCAAGGTCTCTCTCTCTGTCTCTGTCTCTGACGCTGTCTCTGTCTCTGTCTCGCTTTCTCTCTCTCTCTCTCTCTCTCTCTCTCTCTCTCTCTCTCTCTCTTTTTCTCTCTCTCTCTCTCTCTCTCTCGATCTTTAACTCCTTTTAGTTCGCTGCGTGCTTGGGCTTCTATCTAGACTTACAAGTTTTTCAATTCACCAAGTCCTTCAAGGCAATGTATACGAGAACCCGCCTCTTTCTGCATCCACCAGCTTCAATACACTCGAGCCGTTCGCCTGATAAGCCTTGGACAACTGGACATTGTGCCCACGTTTGAGGTAATCAGGCGATACCCGTGACCGATCGCTCCAAGGTGACTCAGCAACAAAGAGCGTAGTAAACGACATGGAAGACTAAGTCTCCCTCGTGGCCTCTGTCGGGTTGACAGCAGGCGATGAACAGACGTTCACGAATGCAAATGAAATAGAATAGAATTAAACAGAATTGAATGGAAGAGAACAGAATGGAATAGAGTGGAAAAAATTGTGACGTGGAATAGAATGGAATAGAATAGAGTTGAATAGAGTGAAATAGGGTGGATTAGAATAGAATAGAATAGAATGGAATAGAGTGCAATTGAATAGATTAGAATAGAATCAATTGGAATAGAATAGAGTTGAATAGAATGAAATAGGGTGGATTAGAATAGAATAGAATGGAATAGAGTGCAATAGAATAGAGTGAAATAGAATGAAATAGGGTGGAATAGAATAGAATAGAATGGAATAGAGTGTAATAGAATAGAATAGAATGGAATAGAGTGTAATAGAATAGAATGGAATAGAATTAGAATGGAATAAAGTTGGATAGAATAATGGAATCGAAGTTATGCAATTTAGAATAATAGAATTGAATAGAATGATTTTATAATAGAATGGGGTAGAATAGAATATAATTGAATGAAACGGATTAGAATGCATCAGAAAACAATATAGTAGAATGGAAGGGAATAGAATTTAATGTCCTGTGATTCATAATCCTGAGTTAATCGAATTCTAACGTCAGGTTAAAGGCAAATGGCAAGCCGAACTATAAGAAGATAGAAACCGGCGAGGATGGCAAGACGAAAGCTGCGACATAATCCCATGATTAGCCAAAATAATGGGAAATCAGATCTTGAGTGAATGCAATCAGAGGCAAAGTGTGGCTGGCACGGTGGCCGATTGGTTAGAGCGGTCGGCCCGTAACACTCAGTGTGCGCTGAGTGAACGGGTTCGACCTTCGTCCGGGGAGTCACTGTGTAGGGACCTTGAGCAAGTCCTTCGCGCAGTTGCTCCGTCGAGGAGTGTGTGCACTTCTGAATTTAACTGTAAGAAGGGCGATATCAAATACAGTTGTAGTGTATTTTAACAAACACAGAGTGAATCAAAGTCGAGGTAAAACGAAACTCTTTGATCCTAGGGTGGACCAAAATTAGATCGAGTCAATGTTTCAGTGTGAATAGAGGCACAGACTATATATGCAATTATATTTTTTTAATTTTTTTATTTACTACCGAAATTTGATATCGCCCATCTTGCAACATTTTTTGCTCAGAAGTGCACAGACACGCGTCGGCGGCGCAATTGCAGTTGCATGAGGAGTAATTGCCATTATGCCACACTATTTACTAATTATATTCATAGATGTCTATATTTAATTGGGACTCAGTTAGTAATTGTCAACTGTATACGATTGATTTATTGATATTAATCCATAGATAATAATATATGTGCATATAATATATATATATATATATTTAATGACCCACATTTGAAAAGACTGATAGCTCGCAATTTAATTTAGCTGGAGGTTCATTATATTTCTATAGGAGATGGCAGTCAAGACTTCCATCGAGTGGCGTATATCTTCGCTGCTGTTGGGTTCCATCTTTCCGTAAGTAGCTGACTACGGCACAGGTTACGACATCATCTCTTTAGTTGTTCATTCTATTCCATCGTGTTTTCGTGTCTCCAGGTCGAAGGCGCCTTTGAGGAATGTCACTCAACTATGTGAAGCTGCTGTTCAGGGTTAAGGTTACGTAGGCTGCAGGTACATACGTTGTTTGAGTAATAAGCGTAGCTTATGGTTGAACGAATGTCTGTAAGGCATTAGATTAGAATTCCCGGTAGCCTACAATAACGTCAATAATGGATCATTGTAGGGAAGCTAATCGTCAATTTCCTGCCAATCATTACAGGGATGCATGTACCTGTAGTCCTTGCACAGAAAAAAATGAGAAATGCCTGTTAGCGAGTAATGTGTTAGTATGGAAACTGACTTTCGAAGTATAAGGATTACCTGTTTGGCATCACGACGCGCTTGTTAGGAACGACAAATGCCTACAAGACATCAGGTACACATGTAGAAATATCTGTTTTGTACAATGGATACGTTCCAAGCGTAATCAACTACTTGTAAGGAATACCTTTCTTGTAGACTCACATGTAATGTCTGCGCAGTATAACACAATGATTAGTTTATGATGGATATCTATTATTAGGAAACCATGTAGGGCATGAGCTGAAAAGAGGTCGAATATACACCTGAGAGGCTACAAGGATGACGTCAAGGCAGACTACGTCACGTGTGTCGTCATCTATATATATTATACATTCTTCGGCATGGCTACGTTAGATGCCTGCTAATTTCTTTCGCTGCTCAATTGTAGATGGCGTCAGTGTATGAAAACTTAAAATGGCGACATCATCCGGGTTCTGTCGGGTCTTCTCAAGATCTTGGCCGAGCATGTCTCGCTTGAAGTCTCCGTTGAAAGGAACCTAATGGATTCAGACAAGTCACGAGTCTCGACCATTAGTGTCGGAGATTTCTGTGCGCTAATAAGTGACAGCCAACGAGGACGTATTCGCTTTAAGTCAAGGCGAGGGCTAACGTGTGAGGTGATGATCGCTATTATCCCAATGACTCTCCTGCTTCTATTCTGAACGCTCGCAAATTTCATATTTTTCTGCCGTCAGGATTCCTCCTCCTCCTCATCATCATAATGATGATGACGATGACGATGATGACTATGATGAACCTCATGAAGATGATGACGATAATGGCCATAGGTGCATCAAGATGACAATGAAGACGAAGAAGAAGGTAATTATGACGGTGTTGATGATTCTGATTCTGATTCTGTTTCTGATTCTGATTCTGATGACGACGACGACGACGACGATGACGATGACGATGATGATGATTCTGTCTCTGATTCTGATTCTGATGATTCTGATTCTGATTCTGATGACGACGACGACGACGATGACGATGATGATGATGATGATGATGATGATTCTGTCTCTGATTCTGATTCTGATTCTGATTCTGATGATTCTGATTCTGACGATGATGATGATGACGACGATGACGATGATGGTGATGACCATAATCATCAACGTCGTCGTCGTCGTCGTCGTCGTCGTCGTATCATGATCATAGTCTTTGTGGACATTTCTTCTCTGCTTACTCTTTTGGTTCTCCAGATTTTTAAACTAGTTTGGTTTATTTGATTTGATAATGCCAATTAATACGAAATGTGTGTGCCCATACTTCAATTAATAATTAATTAATTATTAATTAATACGAAATGCGTATGCCCATACTTCAGATTTCAGTTTGTTTGTTCCCTTCAGCAACGTTTTCCTGGTCTGCACAACTTACTCTTCTCCTATTAAGGCCTTTATCATCATCGTAATCGTCGTCATCAACATCATCATCACCATCAAAGACCATAACAATCCTCTCTCCATTGTTGACTTGATTTCATCTTCAGCTATTTGCGATATTGTTTCTTTCTATTAATTTCTGCTTTCCATGTCGCCAGCTGAGCCTGTTTCCTTATGATATATTATATCCTCTGTTTTATCCATTTCTTCCGTTGTAGGCCAACGCTTGTTTATGTTTTCCTTTCTGGCCCAGATATTGTTCTGACTAATTTGCTGACTAATTTGGCCTTTCAAATGAACAGCTGACTCCTTCTATTGATCTCATTCGCAGTCTATAACTGCGAGCTATGTCAGCCACAGACACAGGTCATGTAAGCGTTACTAGCCTGTTAGGCGTCATTAACCTAACTGCTAATTGAGAGAATGTTCTAATGAAGCCCATCGAATTATTGATGAGACGCCGCCTGTTTTGCTCGCTCTTGTCTTGATAGAGACGACAGATGCAATCAAACGATGATCAGATATAGCGTCTCAGGTTACACTACTGATCAATGTCTGGCTTGCATGAAGTTCAACACAAATTTGCGTCATTTGTTTTGAGTATATATTGTTGTATTGTATTATTGAATGAAGTTCAGCCTAAAGTTTGCGTCATTTATAGTGTATACTGTAAAGTATTGTATAGTATTGTATTGTTGTTGTATGAAGTTCAGCTTAAAGTCTGCGTAATTAATTGTGCTTATATATTGTGTAGCATCGTATTGCATCTACAAATTTATATGGCGCGAGTAATAGATATGTAATTATCAGTTGGGCTAATATAGCGCATTTATAATACCACACAAAAGCGTATTAATTACTCTTGACAATCCCACTGATCTTGGTAAGTGTTTTTTGACAGATGGCAAATGTGCGCTGTACGGCATTTGGAAATTAGCTACGATGGATACGGTTTGGGCTTATTCCAACAATTTATTGCGTCATATCCGTTACAGATTTAGCCTCTAAAACAGACACAGAAATACTGTTAGCTAATTTCTAAATTTGATTATGGATGTGCGCCGCTGCTGTTGAAGATGAATATAATCTCCTTTTAAAACGATAAAATGAACTGTAGCTGTTATAAATAAGGAATGTGCCGTGACCGCCGTTCTGGAAGCCTTTACGACCACGATTACGAAGAGAAACCGAGGTCAATTTATAATGTAGAGGCAATGGCTCAAGTTGGTTTGGGTTACATCAGACATACCATACAATACAATGCAATGCAATACAATACAATGCAATACAATACAAAAACCCTTTAATTCTCTTAAAATGTATTCAGTTTACACAGCCGCAACTGAAATTTGGGTTTCCTAATGCATGAAGAGCTTTGGACGGTAAGACCCATTAAACCTGACTTGGCTACAAGTATTTTTGGGAATCCTCCAGCACTGGGCTTCATATGGTTCTGGAAAGACCAAACTGTCTCAATTTACGAACTCTATGTGCGTGTTGCAAAGCCGTAATTTACTATTTGCAAGTTGATATTTATATAGCGCTTCATCGGAAACTGATCAGAGACCGTGTACTAGACCACGGTCGAATAGAATTGTCTTCAATCCCTTATAAAGCAGAGGCAAACACAGAAAAAGAGCAACGTAATGTAACTCAACTCTTACAGTTCACGGCAATGAGCGCCTTCATGGGATACTTTGAAGTCTATTTGAAAAACTCCGTTACAACTATGTTCACACAATTCTCGTCTACATTACATTACATCTAATATCTGGCAATTGTCAGATGAATTCCATATAATTATGTCACAGGCAATGTTTGAAACCAGGCATTTTTTTAAATGTCTGGCTTTTAGCCAAATTATATAATCCCCTATTTACGGTTGGAGTTAGGGATAGGGTTAGGGTGTGGGTTAAGGTCAAGGTTAGTGTAAGGTTATGGTTTTACAAATTGCCTTGGCATATCACAAAATCCCTGGTTCTCATCATTGTCTGTAACATATAGAAAAGTGCAGGTGAGAATTTATTATAAATGATTACTGTTAAGTGTTTAATTATAGCTAACAGCTGCGGGCGCGAGATGACAGCAGGCCAAAAGTCGATAGTAGTGTTCTCAACTATATTAATAAAGATCACCTTTCCTTAGGATGGCGAAAAATAATCGACACATTTCACCCAAATAGAGCTTGTAGATAAAAATTGTAATTGGGAATTTCTATACCGCCACTTAGATTCAATAGAGACGCTCCCGACCCAACGCAATAAGAACACAAATTCTACGGAACGTACATTTAAACTCAAACGCCGGATATTGACTTGCTTTATGTCTGGAGTATTAAAGACGCAAGCGGATAATGCAATAATTGGCGACCAGCGTTATCTTAGTTTCGATGAGGTTAATGGAATCGTCGGACGTAATGTATGTAATCATAAACTGGAGTGTAATGTCTTCAACAAATTCAATAACCACTCCGAAATAGAGAGCAGACTCTACAGCATCAAAACCTAACGAAACTAACTGTACTTATGTTTGGCAATGTTTGTGTTTAGGTCTGCGCTTGTATGTGTGCATGTTGGTGTGTAAGCGATGATATATGTGTACGTATGCAATATGTGTGTATGTTATACATACATGTACGCATGCCACACCTATGTATGTATGTATGTATGTATATATGTATGTGTGTATGTATGTATGCATGTATGTAAGCATGTATGTATGTATATATGTATGTATGTGTGCATGTATGTATGTATGTATATATGTTTGTATGTAAGTATGTATGTATGTATGTGTGTATGTATGTATGTTTGTATGTATGTATGTATGTATGTATATATGTATGTATGTATGTGTGTATGTAAGTATGTATGTATGTATGTATGTGTGTATGTATGTATGTATGTTTGTATATATGTATGTATGTATTTATGTATGTATGTGTGTATGTAAGTATGTATGTATGTATGTATGTATGTATGTATGTATGTATATATTTACGTACGTACGGATGCATAGATTCACGTATGTACGCTTGCATGCCTGTAAGCATGTATGTGTATAATGTAAGCATGCGTTTTCGTCTATACATATGTTTGTATGCGTATGCATAAATATTGTATGCGTCTAATCCGTCAGTATATTATTATGTGCATATGTATATATGTGTGTATAAATGCATAATTATACATACATATATACATACATGCCTATATATATTCCTATATATTCTTTTAATGGTTGGGAAATCTAACTTAGATTTTGCTGATACAACAGGCAACATTGTGTCAGATTCTCTTTCTTTTATTTATGCTAATCCATATCAGTCTTTCCCAAACTTATTGGTCGTGAGACCAACTTCGGAAAATCTTTAAGTGCCCGCCACCCACCTCACAAAGGCGACCAATATTGTGTCGAAATTTAAATGGCATTTCAATGTCAATTTGCAACGCATGCATTGAATATACTCGATATAATGAAAAGACTCGACTCTATTCAATGGAGAATACTATAGTGGCAATAGAACAAAGAAAGTCAAAAGAACAGTTTCATTTTGTAAGCATGGCGACCCACTTGACAAGACTTCGCGACCGACTTTTGGGTCGCGACCCATAGTTTGGGAAACACCGATCTATACCGATTCATTCCTGGAGGCACTCATAAGCCAATTGTAGCGATGCTGCGTACGTCTTACTTTTCATAAATCAGCCTCATTGTTTCTTACCTTTAGAATGTCTTTAATGTTTCTTTAATGTTGTCTTCCAGCTAAGTCCACAGCAGACGATGCTGTCTTGTCTGTCAGTGGCGTATGTTACGAAAGCGTGTGTCAAGAGATAAGGTCTGTTGGCGTGCTATATCCGCCCTGGATTGCCCTGCGGAAGAAGAGAGGAGGAGGAGGAGGAGGAGGATAAGAAGCCGGAGGTTGACAGGTATCACAGAAACATCCATTTTTCAGTCGATAGGAAACGCATGACAATTTCATACAACCAGAGCATTCCGGTTCTTGTTACGTCTCAAAGGAAGAGCTGAGCCGAATAAACGCCGACTCATAACATCCCGATGAATTCAACCAAAGTCTATAGCACGCAGTCTAGATCGAAGAAGCATATCGCTACTGCCGCCGGCTGTGTTACGTCGGTTGCACGTTAATATACATGTATATACCGTCGTAAATACATACATACATACATACATACTTACATACATACATGTACATACATACATGTACATACATACATACATACATGTACATACATACATACATGTACATACATACATACATACATACATACATACATACATGTACATACATACATACATACATATATACATACATACATACATGTACATACATACATACATACATTCATACATACATACATACATGTACATACATACATACATACATACATACATACATGTACATACATACATACATGTACATACATACATACATACATACATACATAAATACATACATGTACATACATACATACACACATACATATATGCATGCATGTATGCATGCATACACACAAATGCATACATAAATACACATACGCATACGGTATGAACACTTAGAAATATAGATACATACATATACACATACATTCATATACATATACACACACAATCACATACATCGTTACATACATATATACACAAATTCAAATATATTATAAAAACAAACATACATGCAAACATATTCAACATACCAACATCGTATATACATGTCTTGATCGTATACTCTCCCTACAGCACAAAGTGTATATCGGATAGATTCCATGGACAAACCTGTTCATAGAATTTTTGACAAGTTTTTATTATGCGCTTTGGAAGTCCATACGTACAATATAGGCCTATATATGTTTGCATACAGATAAAATACACATTCATACTGTCAGTGGCCGCCTCTATATGCGGTCCCAATAAAGGGACTATAGACTCAATGACTATTAGCCGTAGCAGAATTGCCACAGGAGCAATTGTATATTTCTCAGCTGTTGGGTGCAACTAAAGATATCTTGGCATAACAGAATGGGCGGTCAGTCCTCTCATCCACTGCTACTTGTTTTACCATCGCAGTCTTATTTATGGGTACGCCATGGATCAATGCTGTCATTTTCATTCCGTATACGACGCTATTAAATCCTGACCGCTGATGTGAAAAACCGAATCCTTTGAAAGTGAATTTGAGTCGGTTCTATATCGTCTTTATTCTGATACGTTGTCCTTGACTTTCGAGTGACGCTTTAGAGCAGCGTTTCCCAATTTTGGTAGTGTAACACTTTTGATCTAGCATTTTATGGATGAACCCCTTCCAGAGTTTTATTGCAGGTACAAATGCTTGAGACTATGCCTTGGTTAGATTTATAACAATACAAAATTTAACATCGATGACAATGACATGAATTTTCATTCACATAATGTTCTACACAAATGTTAAGCAAAAGACCTGCTTTGAAAAATTCGTATAATTTTTTCAAATTGTTTGAAGCTTATTGCTCACACCGAATTGTTTCCAGAGAATCCTTTGCTCCACGTCACGGAACCCCAGAGTTCCGCGGAACACAGTTTGAGAAACACTGCTTAGAAGTTTGCTGAACATGATTACCGTATCCTTACGTCAATTTTACGGAGTCGTAATTTAGTTTTTATGTGAATTCCTTTTCACTGATCCGTTCCCGAATGAGTTTTTCTTGGCATGATTTATTAGTTTATCTTTTACAATTAAATTTTTTTAGCGCCGCTGTAATATAAGCTAACAGGAGATAGGCGCTTATCTAAAAGTGGTTGAATGCAACTAAAACAAAAACATTCATCAGTCACGAAACATTGTTCAGTTAACTACACGAATCTACCCGTGCAGGCCAGACAACTCGATCATTCCCAACAAAGGATAAAAATGACGGCAAGTTCGTGGTTCTTGAAGCATGTTGTGTCGAAGATGTGGAACGAAATGTGCGTTTAATCCATGGCACAGCACCATATTCTCTAGACCAACAAGGCCCCGGCCTATCTATGGCCTGTAGGGGCGGCACATTTCAAGGGGCAGCAAAAGTTGGATTTAAAAATATGTAAAAAGTAAATGATAGCAGGCCATTTCTAGCCTTGAAGTTCAATTATGTGCACAATGCATATTGTACATGTTGCAAACTTGTAGCTGTAACTTGTATTTTAGTTGTTAACCTGTGAAGTCCAATTGTTAACCTGTGAAGTCCAGCTGTGGAGTTCAGCTGTGAACCTTTGAAATTCAGTTGTGAGCCTTTGAAGTCTAACTGCTAACCTGTGAAGTCCAGCTGTTAACCTGTAAAGTCCAGCTGTAAACCTGTGAAGTTCAGCTGTAAACCTTTGAGGTTCAGCTGTGAACCTGTTGCCCTCCATAGGCGTACCTTTCCAGTCACAGACGACAGGTCACCATGACATGTCAACTGTCCGCAACGCAGAATATCCTTGGTGATGGTGAAAAGTAATTCAGAGCCGTAGAACAGAGTAAGTCCAGAACTTTATAGCAAATTATTCCGCATTTTGACGAAATAATCCCCTGAATTGCAGGTATCAGCGACTTGACGTGGCTAACTACATGAAGGCATCTTATTGCTTCTTCCTAAATGCGAATCGTGGTCTGTAAAGTTTAGTACGAGTAGGCCTATTAGCAAATCGTTTTTTAAACAAAATATCCTATGGCTACGTTACTAGTGTTTGCTTGTATGGTGTGAAAGATGTTCTAGTTGTATTTTGCTTTGCTTCTGATTGTCTTAACTGTTAACCCTACGCTTTGTTGCTATGTCATAATGTCTGCATTCAATCATTGGCCGTTTTACATTTGTGGCATGTTACTTAATTGATGGTCTGGTAATTAATGGAGCCGTCGTTGTTTTTTGATTTTGCCTTTTGCAACTATTGGCAGAGTACACTATTCTCAGGATGTTATAAATGGACTCAATAATCGAATGAAATGAATGAAGCGAATGAAGCGAATGAAGCGAATGAAGCGAATGAAGCGAATGAAGCGAATGAAATGAATGAAATGAATGAAATGAATGAAATGAATGAAATGAATGAAATGAATGAAATGAATGAAGCGAATGAAGCGAATGAAGCGAATGAAGCGAATGAAGCGAATGAAGCGAATGAAATGAATGAAATGAATGAAGCGAATGAAGCGAATGAAGCGAATGAAGCGAATGAAGCGAATGAAATGAATGAAATGAATGAAATGAATGAAATGAATGAAATGAATGAAATGAATGAAATGAATGAAATGAATGAAGCGAATGAAGCGAATGAAACGAATGAAGCGAATGAAGCGAATGAAGCGAATGAAGCGAATGAAATGAATGAAATGAATGAAATGAATGAAATGAATGAAATGAATGAAATGAATGAAATGAATGAAGCGAATGAAGCGAATGAAATGAATGAAATGAATGAAGCGAATGAAGCGAATGAAGCGAATGAAATGAATGAAATGAATGAAGCGAATGAAGCGAATGAAGCGAATGAAGCGAATGAAATGAATGAAATGAATGAAATGAATGAAATGAATGAAATGAATGAAAGAATGAAGCGAATGAAGCGAATGAAGCGAATGAAATGAATGAAATGAATGAAGCGAATGAAATGAATGAAATGAATGAAATGAATGAAATGAATGAAGCGAATGAAGCGAATGAAATGAATGAAATGAATGAAATGAATGAAGCGAATGAAGCGAATGAAGCGAATGAAGCGAATGAAGCGAATGAAGCGAATGAAATGAATGAAATGAATGAAATGAATGAAATGAATGAAAGAATGAAGCGAATGAAGCGAATGAAGCGAATGAAATGAATGAAATGAATGAAATGAATGAAATGAATGAAGCGAATGAAGCGAATGAAGCGAATGAAATGAATGAAATGAATGAAATGAATGAAATGAATGAAATGAATGAAATGAATGAAGCGAATGAAGCGAATGAAGCGAATGAAATGAATGAAATGAATGAAGCGAATGAAATGAATGAAATGAATGAAATGAATGAAATGAATGAAGCGAATGAAGCGAATGAAATGAATGAAATGAATGAAATGAATGAAATGAATGAAATGAATGAAATGAATGAAGCGAATGAAGCGAATGAAGCGAATGAAATGAATGAAATGAATGAAATGAATGAAATGAATGAAATGAATGAAATGAATGAAATGAATGAAGCGAATGAAGCGAATGAAAGGAATGAAATGAATGAAATGAATGAAATGAATGAAATGAATGAAATGAATGAAATGAATGAAATGAATGAAATGAATGAAGCGAATGAAGCGAATGAAATGAATGAAATGAATGAAGCGAATGAAATGAATGAAATGAATGAAATGAATGAAATGAATGAAATGAATGAAATGAATGAAATGAATGAAATGAATGAAGCGAATGAAGCGAATGAAATGAATGAAATGAATGAAATGAATGAAATGAATGAAATGAATGAAATGAATGAAGCGAATGAAGCGAATGAAGCGAATGAAGCGAATGAAGCGAATGAAGCGAATGAAATGAATGAAATGAATGAAGCGAATGAAGCGAATGAAGCGAATGAAATGAATGAAATGAATGAAATGAATGAAGCGAATGAAGCGAATGAAATGAATGAAATGAATGAAATGAATGAAATGAATGAAATGAATGAAGCGAATGAAGCGAATGAAATGAATGAAATGAATGAAATGAATGAAGCGAATGAAATGAATGAAATGAATGAAATGAATGAAATGAATGAAGCGAATGAAGCGAATGAAAGGAATGAAATGAATGAAATGAATGAAGCGAATGAAGCGAATGAAGCGAATGAAGCGAATGAAGCGAATGAAATGAATGAAATGAATGAAATGAATGAAATGAATGAAATGAATGAAGCGAATGAAATGAATGAAATGAATGAAATGAATGAAATGAATGAAATGAATGAAATGAATGAAATGAAAGAAATGAATGAAGCGAATGAAGCGAATGAAATGAATGAAGCGAATGAAATGAATGAAATGAATGAAATGAATGAAATGAATGAAATGAATGAAATGAATGAAATGAATGAAATGAATGAAATGAATGAAATGAATGAAGCGAATGAAGCGAATGAAATGAATGAAATGAATGAAGCGAATGAAGCGAATGAAGCGAATGAAATGAATGAAATGAATGAAGCGAATGAAGCGAATGAAGCGAATGAAGCGAATGAAATGAATGAAATGAATGAAATGAATGAAATGAATGAAATGAATGAAAGAATGAAGCGAATGAAGCGAATGAAGCGAATGAAATGAATGAAATGAATGAAGCGAATGAAATGAATGAAATGAATGAAATGAATGAAATGAATGAAGCGAATGAAGCGAATGAAATGAATGAAATGAATGAAATGAATGAAGCGAATGAAGCGAATGAAGCGAATGAAGCGAATGAAGCGAATGAAGCGAATGAAATGAATGAAATGAATGAAATGAATGAAATGAATGAAAGAATGAAGCGAATGAAGCGAATGAAGCGAATGAAATGAATGAAATGAATGAAATGAATGAAATGAATGAAGCGAATGAAGCGAATGAAGCGAATGAAATGAATGAAATGAATGAAATGAATGAAATGAATGAAATGAATGAAGCGAATGAAGCGAATGAAGCGAATGAAATGAATGAAATGAATGAAGCGAATGAAATGAATGAAATGAATGAAATGAATGAAATGAATGAAGCGAATGAAGCGAATGAAATGAATGAAATGAATGAAATGAATGAAATGAATGAAATGAATGAAATGAATGAAGCGAATGAAGCGAATGAAGCGAATGAAATGAATGAAATGAATGAAATGAATGAAATGAATGAAATGAATGAAATGAATGAAGCGAATGAAGCGAATGAAAGGAATGAAATGAATGAAATGAATGAAATGAATGAAATGAATGAAATGAATGAAATGAATGAAATGAATGAAATGAATGAAGCGAATGAAGCGAATGAAATGAATGAAATGAATGAAGCGAATGAAATGAATGAAATGAATGAAATGAATGAAATGAATGAAATGAATGAAATGAATGAAATGAATGAAATGAATGAAATGAATGAAATGAATGAAGCGAATGAAGCGAATGAAATGAATGAAATGAATGAAATGAATGAAATGAATGAAATGAATGAAATGAATGAAATGAATGAAGCGAATGAAGCGAATGAAGCGAATGAAGCGAATGAAATGAATGAAATGAATGAAATGAATGAAGCGAATGAAGCGAATGAAATGAATGAAATGAATGAAGCGAATGAAATGAATGAAATGAATGAAATGAATGAAATGAATGAAATGAATGAAATGAATGAAATGAATGAAATGAATGAAATGAATGAAATGAATGAAATGAATGAAAGGAATGAAATGAATGAAATGAATGAAGCGAATGAAGCGAATGAAATGAATGAAGCGAATGAAGCGAATGAAGCGAATGAAGCGAATGAAGCGAATGAAGCGAATGAAAGGAATGAAGCGAATGAAGCGAATGAAGCGAATGAAGCGAATGAAGCGAATGAAGCGAATGAAACGAATGAAGCGAATGAAATGAATGAAATGAATGAAATGAATGAAATGAATGAAATGAATGAAATGAATGAAATGAATGAAATGAATGAAATGAATGAAAAGAATGAAGCGAATGAAGCGAATGAAGCGAATGAAGCGAATGAAGCGAATGAAGCGAATGAAGCGAATGAAATGAATGAAATGAATGAAACGAATGAAACGAATGAAGCGAATGAAGCGAATGAAATGAATGAAATGAATGAAATGAATGAAATGAATGAAATGAATGAAATGAATGAAATGAATGAAATCAATGAAAGGAATGAAATGAATGAAATGAATGAAGCGAATGAAGCGAATGAAGCGAATGAAATGAATGAAAGAATGAAGCGAATGAAGCGAATGAAGCGAATGAAGCGAATGAAGCGAATGAAGCGAATGAAGCGAATGAAGCGAATGAAATGAATGAAATGAATGAAATGAATGAAGCGAATGAAGCGAATTAAATTAATTAAATTAATTAAATTAAATGAATTAATTAAATTAATTAAATTAATTAATTAAATTTATTAATGACAATGATATCTTGCACTAAACAGACAGTGGCGTTTTGCTGTAGGCAGGCGGCATTCTATTGAAGAGTTTGCTATTTTTATACGCTGGTGCCACGCCAGGCAGAATAATAATCAAGGTTGGATATGGGCGCTGAGAATTTTTAAAGCATTTAAAGCACACTCACTTTGCATTAAATGCCTTCTCTTAGCCTGCGCACGTGGCTTGTGTACTTGTAGCAACGTTGCACAAAGATAAACCATAACAATTCGATTCTTTGTTGGCGACAGTCGATCGTACCTCAAATTGTAGTTTATCGCTCGTGAATTCACTTAATTGCGGTGGTTAAGGTGAAGCAACGACGTCACGGTCGTAAAAGTCTCTCGCCTCGAATTTAGCGCATGAACCTGTCTCTATGGTAAATGTAACATGTAAATGAGCTTGTTTATCTATAACAACCGTATATAAATTATGTCATTGATTCCGCTCATTTTCGATACCTACACCATCGCTTGACCGTTTGAATAGACTCCATTCAAGGTCCCTGTGTATAGTCTTGACCCTGCCCACTTTCAATGAGTTGAGCAAGATAGATCCAACATATCCGCTGTCAGTTTAAATGGTGGAGTGGTTGCAGTTTAACGACCCTGTGTGATAACAAAGATCATTAGCGTCGGCCTCCTCCTTCGTCCAGGCTTGGAACTGGCACAGTGACGCTGCTTGAGAGACAACATTGGCTGGATTTAATTTGAAATGGGTGCAACTGTATTCGTTAAATACTCGCGTATACGATCTTGTGGTAACTTGAAGATCCTATTTAAAAAATGCCGATCCATTCTGCTATTCAAAACTCTACGACGACATTATTGTGACAAATTGAGGATCAATCGATGCCATTGCAATACGCAAACAGGTCATTAAATTTTATCCACGACTCCCACGAGTCTTTCTAACGAGAGGGAACAACACACTACACGTATATCATAAGCATCGAATACGAAACAGTGTTCATGTTGTATCACCATTGCATTTATGAAGACACTGAGACGATGTGCATGCAAGATTAGTTCAGGGTCACTAAAAAGTAACGGTTTTCAAGTAGGGTCGAACCAATGAGGTTATAAATAGCACTAGAGAGAGTATGGCGCATCTTCTCTGCAGGCCAATGTGAAGTCACAATCGCAAAGCGACCTTGACCCTAACTTTAGACGGCTAGCACGTGTATGCATGATCAGGTGCTGGGTTAGCACCATTAAAGTGATTTTTGTCATTCCTGCTTCTTTATGTTCCTTCGCTACCAGACGTCCGTCCATTGCGCATTTGGGTATTGATCCAGCCAGCGCCAGTCCCACGCCTGAAAAAAGAGGAGGGCGACGCTAATGGTCTTTGTTATCACAGTAACCCCACAGCTAGTCGTTAAAAAGAAATCAACACTTCTTTATGTACCTCCGCCATCGGACATCAATGCATTGCCCATTTGGGCATAGTTCATGCCAGTGCCAGTCCCACGCCTGGAAAAAGAGGAGGGCGACGTTAACGGTCTTTGTTACCACAGTAACCCCACAGCTAGTCGTTAAAAAGAAATCAACAATTCTTTGTTTATTACATACAGGTCACAGTTTATCCAGTAACTTTGATGGAAATAATACAGAGCACACAGCTAGTATTTTTACAACCTTCACAACTAGTGTTCATAATTTAGGCGTTACCATTGATACCACTCTTTCGTTTGCTTAACACATATCTAAGGTAATTAAAGGTCCTTAAAATCACTTCAAGCTCTTGTTATGTTATTGTACACCAAAAGCATGCCAAAAATACAGACAATAATGTTTATATCAATCAAAATTCATTTATTAGGTTATTTGACACAGACACAGCTTAGAAATAAAACAACAGCATTTAGTTACTGGGGCAATACTGGAAAACACAAAGGCATCAAAGGGAGAACTTACAGTAATCATAATTGTAATGTAGTCAAGCATTTATATAGGGCCGCTCAAATCAACAGCTCTCTCAACGGGCATCTGTGAATGGGCAAGGGAATAGAAAAGTTTTAAGGCATCTCCGAAACTGGCACGGTGATAGAATCAGTAATTCCACCATCCACAGTCCCACAAATATAACTGATGTTGTACACAGTCTTAAGTACAAGTATATGTTAATGCATAGTCTGTATTAAAGTCTATTTTACAGAAATCAACATTATGTACTATTTTTAAATGCAATAAACTGCGTACTAAATGGATGGCTTATTGATAAAATAGAAACTCCTTTCTGTCACTATTCCCAAATTTACACTCGATCTAGTTAATTATGCAATTCAGAAACATTGCAATGCAGTCAATGGTCATACTACCTAAGATTAAGGTTGAATTCTTGAGATAACATATTTTGATAGGTATATAGAGGCAGATCAGTTAAGATACCACATGTTTTTCCTACTGGCGACTAAAAATCACAGTCTTGTTTAGTTTAGATCGTTTATAATGTTCATGAATGCTTCTTGTGAAGCATTTCCCTTGGTGATGCAGACGACAGGTAAGGTAGTCGTCAACTACTGCCTTCATGAGCAGAACCCGGTGATCCCTAACTGGCTCAGTTTCAATGCAATGGTCCATTAGAGCAGAAAAGATGTTACTCCCAATAAAGGACTGGAGGACATCAGCAGTTAGAGTAGTTTTAAGACTTGAAGCAATAAGTGGTTTTTCCTTTGGACCCATTCTACTTCTGAAGTGTGACTCTGTAGTTTTGCAAATCCGTACAACATCGTGAGGACGTAGTAAACCTCCACGATCTTTGATCTCCAGAAGTCCAAAATCTTTAGGAAATAGTTCATCCATAACTTTGTTCCAAAGCAGAACAGCTCTGCAGTCATTGCATGGAAGATGTTTTGTCAACTTGCGAACAACGAAACCAGCAATATAGACCACAACATTTTCTACGAAGTTAGACAACGAGCCAATATCAACCTGTGGTCCATATGTTTCAGAATCCTTGCTTTCATGGATTAGTTTGCCTAAGGCATCAGCGAGTCGTAGAGATGCAACAGTGGCTACATCTGACTTCACCTGTCTGTCAATTTTAGAAGAAAATCATTAACACTGTGCAATTCGTCTGTGCAACACAGTTGCCAGTTTTTACATCCTTCAACTGCAGATGTGTGAGTAGTCTTTTCCAAGCTGCTTTTAAATGAACAGCTGATGGGTTATTATTCCATCCTCCACGGCTTCTCACAGCACTGAAAAAGAGCTCAAGATGGTCCTGACTAACTTTATACATTAAAAGATATTTCAAAACAGATTCATTCTTCACAAGTGTGTCAAATAAGGACACTGCACTCGTGCTGGACAATATAAAACCAATAACAGCAGTCTTGCGCAAACTCTGGCTTACCAGTTGTCCAGAAGGCAATTTCAATCCACGCAAGTACTCTTGTGCTTCAGCAACGAAAGGTCTCCAGACAGCCTCATTTGTCATGCGCATTGGTGCCTTGTATCCATGGGCAATGGGATTGCGACTATTGAGAAGATCAAACAGTCAATCGACTGTTCGAATAAATTTAACTGTAGCTTCACATCCTTGAAACTGAGGCATCTTTAATGTGGTCTGGCAGAACTCCAAAGCGTTAGCTACAGAATCACTTACAGCCTGTACAGCCAATTTCACTTTCATTTTGTGCTGTCTCCATTCGACATGTCTCTCATGCAACTTGTTCCCTGCTCGTAAACCTTCCGTGGTCTGTAGTGTTTGCAACTTCTCAATGTATGTCCACTTAATTTCACGACCATCAGCATCAAACAGAACACCTTTATTAGCTAACATATTCCGCATTAATTTTACCATGTGGCAAGCATCAAGGAAAAGATGGACTCTTTGATTTGGATCTGAGGGATGCTCAAAGCTGGAAAGAGGCTGTTCAGCATTATAACTTTGCTCCAGGTTGCTGTGCCATGGTACAGTTTGCAGAACTTCCATCAAATGTGAGTGACCTAATAGAGACTCCAGCGTCATGCAAACAAATTGGGACCAGATTGGCACGCTCCTTACCTTGCAGGCCATCAATTAAAAAGTACACTACCGGTACCTTCCAATGCTCTCTCATACTAACAATCATCATGACCAGTGCTTCTCTGGCTACAGAAAGCTACTATTATCCTCAACAGCTACACCCATATCGACATAACCAACAAATCTTCTATCATCCCACTCCACCTGCTTTCGAATGGCTATCTCATCCATCATCAGCGAACACACAAGTCGCTTTTCTGCCTGACTTTCAGCCATACTTCGTAAAGCTGCAAAGACCTCGTCATGGAAGCCAGGTCTTCCATCTACGCAGCTATACCAATTCGCCAGTGTTTTTGGATGCGGAAGACAGTTTCCAAACTGGCTTCGAACAAAGTCGTATGCTTTAGCAGAATAAAAGTGTAGTGATAAAGCAAAATTTCGTAGCCCATGAGGATACTTAGTTTTGATCTTCCCAGAATCGGCATTTCTCATCCGTTCAGTTATATGAGCAAAAGCAGAGTCATCAAACGAAGATAACAAATTCTGCTCAGCATGTTCTGTTATCAACTGCTTTTTGCATATCTGCTAGAAGATCTTTACAGTTTGTTATTTTCTTTTGCAACCGTCGGTTGCACTGCTGTGCAAGTTTAAGTTTTTCCGACCAGCAACCAGAGCACTTAGTGCTATATCCAGCTTACGTTTGATCCATTTTGGTGACTGCAAAACGTATGAATGGTCACCTGTTATTAGAGTTTGCTGCTAGTAGACGGTGATTGTTCAGTAGAATTTGTTCCAGGCATCTCACGAGCAACAGGAACATGAGCAGAAGTATCACAGTATTCAACATCATGCGACAAGCGTTCTAGAACCCGTCGAAATGGACGTTTCTTTGTCTACAATTGACTTGGAAAGTTGAACAGTGTCGGTTCAGCCCATAAAAAATAAATACAGGAAAAATGCAGAAATCAACTAAAATGCATTTTAAAGCACTAGACATTTGCATCACTGAAATCATCATTGGTACACTATTCTATATCAGGTAATCAGATAGCTGATGACATCTCCATGAATGACAGCTTAAATCGTTATACCACCAGAAATAAAAACCTGAATGCACAATTTGAATTTCAACCGGTGCAACCACTTACGTATGACAAAAAGAGACTTAGACAACTCCATTTGTGCTTTGTTTATTTTGGCAAGGTTTAGTTGGAACCACCTTTCATGAGCATGGCGGTTTTGGCTCCTGAGTATTTCGCTTCCCCATTCCGAAAATCCCTGAAGTCCATATTATTTGTTGGTTTGTCATATGATTTTGGGAAAAGTAAACAAACCAGAGCTCAACAAACTGCAGTGGTCAATTCAACAGGATGCATTCAAATTTGAGACCAGCAACTTAACCCAATCTAACCAATGCAATAGAAAGACCATACTATACAGAGGATACTGGAAACGCATTCTGCTACTCAGTTCTGGGCGGTGGAGTGTTATCTATTACTCTATGCCCCAACTTTAAATTGGATATTAATTAGTTATTAGCTCAGTAATTACATATTTTCTTTGGTTTTACAATTGGAGATCCTGCGCCTTAATGAACACTGACAAAATGCAATTATATTTCTCTAATTCACCTATTACTGCAATCAAAACGAGTTTCACATACCTGGCAACAGTCTCTTGAGCATGCCACTGTTGTAGAAACATCCATCTTCGAAATTAACTGAGCAGATATGAGAGTAGTCTGTCGGTGACCAATTGTCACGGTGCACCCGGACTGCCCATTTCTTTCTACGGTCAGGATCCTTTGGAAACCTGTAATAAACATGAAAACGTCATTCGCTTGGAGTGTGACTACAATGAAAATGAGACCCAAAACTTACTAATTCAAGCTGATACCAGAACGCCCGAGCATCATCATGCAACTCCAATCCTCAAATCACTCTGTTCGCTCTACAAATTCTTTGAATTAAACGAGTTTGCGGTTACCAATCAACTAAAAAAAACAAGCGGCCGGCAGACATTTAGGCTTAAACGCGACAGTTTCATTTCCGTCCGAGGCTTACACATTACAAATTTAGATAAACATACAAAATAGCAACTTACAAATGAAATGATATTCCAGCAGCCTTGTTCTCTGACGTGAACAAATTGTTACATCCATACGCTACACAGTTTAAAGTTGCTCATTTCAACATTTTGAGAAACTGTCTTGCCGGCGAACGTTGCGGTCAAGGTCGTTTTTATGCGGTGACTTCACCATAGATACTCGATACTTCCTCTAGTGTATATAATAAATCTCAATGGGTCGTACCGCAAACCCCTCATTGCACCATAATATTTGTAGGTATGCCTGCAAGTATGTTTTGATACCCTTTCTTCATCTATTCACCATTTTTTATGCCTTTATTCATACGTTGTAATCATATACAAACTCAATATGTGTATGCGTGTTCACACGTGCGTGTATGTGTTTGCGCGCGTGTGTGAGCATAAATTATATTCTCGTGTGTGTGAGAATAGATGCAGAAGTTCAGTGAATCGTGTGATTGCGCAGTCATTCGTTTTGCTGGTCTCGTGGTCGGCATAGGCGTCATCCGTCCTATTTGTCTTTGCCTCGGTTCCTCCATTGTTTGCCAGACCGATCGGATTTCCGGAAACGAGGGCTGAGAGAGAAAAGGAGGAATTGCCTGCAGGGACGATGACCCGGACCTCGTTAACGAAGACCCATAAAGTCTGATTAAGAACCTACTTTACAGTTCGTCTGCAAATCACCAGACCCAATCTATGTCACGCCCGATTTAATCCCACAGCATCCGGCGATACGTCGATTTGTCTCATTGTCATGCACGCGTGTACTTCTCCCACCTGTTTGTCTGTGTGTCTGTCGCTCTCAGTTTCTGTCTGTCTCCCTGTGTCTGCCTGTCTTACGCTCTCAGTGCCTATGTATGCCTGTCTGCGCCTGTCTATGCTTGTCTGTCTGCCTGTCCTATGTCGGTCTGAATGACACTGCCTGCCTAAGTCCGTCTGTTTATCTGTCTCTAACCGTCTGTCTCTGTCTGTCTGTACGTAAATGAAAGTCTGAATCTTTTTTCTGTCTATCTCTTTCTGCCTGTCAGTCTGTGTCTGTATCCATCTATCAGATTCTATCTGTCTGTGTCTGACTCTGCTTATTTCGAACGCTTGAGGATAGAAAATTATATCAAAATGTAGGCCTTAGCACATTTCCTGAGTTTGTACTTAAACAAACTACGTACAATGTACATACATACAGACGTACACAAATGCATACATATATACATACACATAAATACATGCATAAGTATATACATGAATAAATACTTTCATACATACATAAACACACACGATGTCGATGACGACGATGATGATGAGTTCTCTGCCGGAATGCAGTTCCATTGGCTTTTACGCCAATCAGGAATGAGTTGGTTTCCGTTGCGTTCCGAGTGCGTTGCCATCCTCACAGACTGCTAGGGATCAGCGACTTGTCCAAGATCGCTACGCAATGACATGAGGTGGGTTCGAACCCTCGACCATTCTGTTGCAAGGCACAGAACATCCCGCTACGCCACCCCGTCCCATATACATAAATATGCAATCAGAACGTCAATACATGCAGCAGACGTCGTCGTCAAAAGGTTCCGATTGAGGTAAGAGAGAATTGTGTTTCATGCCTTCGACGGATGGGGACACGATTTGGCGACCGTGTCCTCTTCTCAGCCGCCAGTCCAAGGTGCTGTGATCCATACAGTCTTCAAAAGACTTCGCCTATTCACCTTGTATCACTCCGCTCGACGTCACAGCCTTCTGTTGCGGCGACGTGGAATGTGTCATTGCCGTGGATTGGTTAAATTGTTATTGTTCTTTAATATAGTGCTGTTATTTATATAAACAATGCATGGACAAATGTACACATCTGCTAACATAGAGTCTATACACGTACTTACACGTACATGCATACACACCTACCTGTATGCATGCATGTTTATTTATTGTCATTAAGTTACTGACGTGACGCAATTCTTAGCCGTACATCCGTTTGTATTACTGGGGAACAAACGTGTAAATTTTGTGTCAAAACGATGTCGCTAAGAGAGGGAAGAATAGTATTTCTTTGAGCTTCTCTCTCCCTCTCCCTCTCTCTCCTTCTCTCTCCCTTTCTCTGTATATCAGGCAGGCAGTTTGTCAGTCAGTAGTCAGTCAGTCAGTCAGTCAGTCAGTCAGTCAGTCAGTCAGTCAGTCAGTCAGTCAGTCAGTCAGTCAGTCAGTCAGTCTGTCTGTCTGTCTGTCTGTGTGTCTTTCTGTCTGTCTGCCTCTGTCTCTTTCTTTGTCTCTGTCTCTTTCTTTGTCTCTGTCTCTGTCTGTCTCTGTCTCTGTCTGTCTGTCTCTGTCTCTGTCTCTGTCTCTGTCTGTCTGTCTCTGTCTCTGTCTCTGTCTCTGTCTCTGTCTCTGTCTCTGTCTCTGTCTCTGTCTCTGTCTCTGTCTCTGTCTCTCTCTGTCTCTGTCTCTGTCTCTCTCTCTGTCTCTCTGTCTCTCTCTGTCTCTGTCTCTGTCTCTGTCTCTGTCTCTCTGTCTCTCTGTCTCTCTCTCTCTCTCTCTCTCTCTCTCTCTCTCTCTCTCTCTCTCTCTCTCTCTCTCTCTCATCTGCGCAGTGTGCTATCCGTGTCCCCATTAAGTCTCAGTTGGCTATAGGGGAGCAGGTTAGGGTGAAACCCCTGAAATCGCGAAGCAACTCTTTTCGCTTGCTGTGATTTCAACCTCCATCTATCGTACACCGGTTATTGTGCACTGAAAATGCACCGGACAGTCTGTCAAGTCGGACGCGTGCGTCGCATATGTCTTTTTTATCATAAGCAGATGGACTCTGTTTCGTGTTGATAATCTCCCTCTGCGATCAGTATTTATACTGACGCTTAGCGTATGACGGAGATGACGTTAGCGTCATAGAAAAAGCACAGCCGACACCGGGCTTTGATGTGGGCGAGATAAAGCGCTTGGGTTTAGACATTCAGCCGCATATGAATATATAGTTCTAAATATCTTCGTCGATCGTTCCTAATTGCCTCCATGCGCGATACGGACGTGTATTGCAATTATGATCTGTGTATGTGCGGTGTAAACTGCGCTTTTATCGTGATATGAGAAGACGAATTAGACTCGATGTTTGGCGTTCGTTAATCTCGTCCTCCTTTGTGAGTGCATTGTTATGAGCGGTAATGACGATGATAGTAATACCATTATTTCAGAGGGAGGTGAATGAGGGCGGAGGATGAGAGGGATATAAAGCATGGGGTGGGGGATAAGAGGAGTATGGAGCATATGGGTGAAGGATACAAAGGGTGTGGAGCATGAGGGTGGAGGATGAGATTTTGTGGAGCGCGAGCAAGCGTGCGCAATTGGAAGGGAACAGAGGAAGCATAAAATAGATTAAGATGGAAATGTTCTGGAGGACAACACGTTCTCCTTCCAACACTGTGGAAGAACAGATGTCAGATGTCAGAAGGAAATGCAGAGCTAGGGATTAGCTGAGGGATTGAGATCGGGTGGAAAAGAGGTGAAGGAGGATGTGACGTTGAATAATAGAAAATGCTCGCGGAATAGAATAAAAGACGAACGAGAGGATAAAGAATAACAAGACAATACAAGATGAGGTATACACATACATGCACACAGACACACCACACACACATACATATATATATACATATATATAGCGATGGTAAGGAGGAAGGGAAGAGGCAATAGGCGGAGACTGAGGATGAGGAGGAAGACTGCGAAGATGAAGGAGTTAACTATCGTATTGTATATCATACGATAGGACAGAATACGGCAGTGTTGTGGTCTGGTCGACTAGAATGGTTACAGATACGGCTGTCTCATTGACAGAGGTCTTTCAATCATCTCTAGCCAAGCGTATGGCCACAAAAGACTAACCTTTTAACTGGCTGATTAGAAATGTTCGTATTGGATTAAATGCAAATGAACCTGTATGTAAATCTACGAGATTTCTCAACGTCTTGCCAGATCGGCGTCCGGGGAATGAAATTGTTCACCAGATTAGACTATTTATAAAAGAGTTACATCTATCAAAACTGGACAAGTTAATATATCAGTGAATACGAGACGAGATGATACTTTATATAACATGATATTATATGATCGATTCCTTAATGCATTGGTATTTGTTAGCTTATAGACCTCTCTATCATTCTGCAAAACATGGTAAGACGTGATAGATAATTTTATGCGACAGTACATTCTAATTATGTGAGATAACATATTATTATACAAAACATGTTACGATATGCATGATGGCTGATACTATGCGACATTATAGCCTATATTATTATATGTATTTTGCAAACAGGATATAGTTTATTACAGATAACTAAGAAGAGGCTAATACAGAACTTGATGATAGGGGAGACCATGATATTATATGATATGCAAAAATTATGGGATGATATTATCACTCGTATCGATACGGTGTCATACAATGCAATTTGGTGTGATATACCTCTATAGTATGTTAACATGGCATCATAGGATCCTATATATATATATAATAGAAGAACTGTGGTGAGATTATATATATATATATATATATATAACATGAAACGTAACGTCTTTCGTGGTAGGCCTACAGTTGAGCGCGCATTGTCGTTCATCCTGACCGTTTTCTGTGCGGAAAAAGAAACTGATTGTTTATGGTCAACACGAAAGCTTTCTAGTTTCGGCATTTCGAAGATGCAACCTTCAAATGGACTATCAGCTTTATCAGAACCAATTAATTTCGGCATTCGCATCACCGAACGGGGCCCAATAAATACTTGATCTGGTGCAGAAAGCTTTTAGCCTCTCGACTGCTTCATGTCCCTTGGAAGTCGTTGAATGCGGTTCAATGCGCACTGGAGCAGCGGTCATTATTTCTCTTTACGGTTATCTTTTTAAGACCAAAGTTGGTTCGTGTGTGATAAATAGGTGTTAGGCTAGGTCAGTTTCAGTTTAACTATACACTGTGTGACAACAAAGATCATTTGCGTCGCCCTCCTCCTTTATACAGGCTTGGGACTGGCACTGCTGCGCTGCAAGCAGTGGAGGAGTTATAAATAGGTGTAAAAACGAGAAAACATTTTATATTGATCTTCAGATGTTGTTCTCTATATATAATGTTCTGCTGTCCTCCTTTCAACAAAATAATTGAATCGAATATTGGTCGAATTCCAATGAAGCTAACAAACCGCAGCTTAACTGACAGAGTTAAGTTTAGTGTAATCTATGCATTACAGTCAGACACCTAGCAGACTCCTCCCAGTCAGACTGCTACCATCAAGGGAGTCAGAAGGCATAAGAATATGTTACTGATGCAGATAGATGTAGTTAAATATGCATTCGACACGGTCCTTTAACTCACCGTGAGAACATATTATTTAGCTGATAATACGTTTTAATGCGCTACGTACTCTATCGGTCAGAGGACAATATATTTAATTCCCTGACCATTATGCAGCTGAAGAGTAATGCCATAGAATTGAATCGCTACCGAAATAGCAAACAACCGAACAAACTTTAGTAACCTCATACGATCCTAAATTCACAACCCATTTACCTACTCCAAATACAGCTCTCTCTCTGTTCAAGGCCCTTCGCGGTCTCTTTGCCATCTTATATCGTATTAACTGCTTATCATATCCTTGGTCTTCGACAGTTCTGATGAATACATGTAAGCAAAGTACATGTAAGGTAATTACTAGTTAGGCAGGTTGGTACATGACTATTTTTAGGCAGGCGATTAATTAGATCGATAGACACTGATATGATAACAGCAATATCTTCGTTTAATTTCAAACTGGCAAACCGCTGTATGATGACAAATACATTATTGTATTGTATTGTATTTGCGCATTTCTATAGCGCCTCTTCCAGTACAACCTAAGCAGAGGTGCTCTCAGTCGAAAAACCCGTGGGAATAGAAAAGTCTTAAGAATCCGAGCAGAAGCAGAAGCACATCGAGTTATCATCATGAACGTATACGATGACAAGTTAGTTCAGGAGTCGAAATTAACTGTATACAGGCGGCCATGCCAGGCACCTACAACATTAAACATTTAATTCACCAAGGCCGTTGCTGCCCAGCAAAAGAATGACTGGCTAACCCCGTAGGGGCCGCGGAAATCGAGCTCAATTGCTCAACTCTGCACGTTGTAATTCCATTGCTCTGTATAGAACCCCGTATCTTCCTGTAATGTAGGTAATTGAGGAAATCTCTGTCTGTTTATATCTCTGTCTGTGTCTCTGTCTGTGTCTCTGTCTGTGTCTCTGTCTGTGTCTCTGTCTGTGTCTCTGTCTGTGTCTCTGTCTGTGTCTCTGTCTGTGTCTCTGTCTGTGTCTCTGTCTGTGTCTCTGTCTGTGTCTCTGTCTGTGTCTCTGTCTGTGTCTCTGTCTGTGTCTCTGTCTGTGTCTCTGTCTGTGTCTCTGTCTGTGTCTCTGTCTGTCTATATCATTCGTTGTCTTCTTATCTGTCTACCTCGCGTGTTTACCTATATCCTTAAGACCATTCCGTATATCGTCGTACGTGTGTCCCATTCTCCGTCGCTATTCACTGATCTTACATTAATTATCGGCTCCTTTGATCAATATAACAGGTTGCAGAGCATACAGAACACTTGTGCACTTGTTCCCCGATCCATCGTTCACCATACATAGTGTTTGCATAATATCTCTGTATATTTAATGTGGGTGTGCACAAATATCTTATATATATATATTATATATATATATATATGTGTGTGTGTGTGTGTGCGTGCGTGCGTGTGTGTGTGTATGTGTGTGTTCGTGTGTTTTTTGTGTTCGTGTGTGTATGTGTGTACAAATGTCTTATCCATATACGAGTGACAGTATGCTTCTGTACATGTTTGTGTGTGGGTTTGTGTCTTTATTATGACGTTGTGTGCGTGAATATTCATAGAAGCGCGTGTCTGTGCGTACGAAAGGTTTTAGCTTTCCATGCATTACACCAGTCAATGGGAAACACTGCAACTGTGATTCGAAACCTAATAGATGCGGATATAACGTGATAGCAGATAATACACGTATAAATCCTACTCAGCCTATAGCTTGTAGTTCGCGCCGACTCAACCTGACAAGCGACTGCCTGATTAATCGGAGTTTCCTAATGACATCGTTTGTCTTCCGCGAGAGATATCACCATGGTAGCGAAAGTTCAAAGGAATAGCCGCTCATTACGCAAGGCAATGCATTTGATTATGTGGGTAAATATAGACGTTACTGCCAATAACATCGTTTGAGTCTGGAAATTTATTGAATATTAAGTTACCTATTAATTAACTTCTTTGGTCTTTTCAATTATAATTACTTTCATCTTGTGCGTGTTGATAATTAATCGATTAAACTGACGATTTGGCTAAATCAACTGATATCGCTCGGTGATTAGAACAACTGACATCTATACCTGTAATCGTAATCGTAATCTCGATATTGTATTTGTAACTGTTGTTGGGAATTTTTCAACCAACGCTCGAGGTCAGCGGCGCTGCCGACGTGAGTCGGCAGCGCCGCTAGGTGGAAAATAGGAGAGTCCTAAAGAGCCCCCAAAATGACCAGAGGAGAGACTAGGAGTTCCACCAAACAGTGAGGTCGCGGGAACCAGATTATTCTTCAGCAATAAAATTAATGTTTTAAGCGTGTTATTCCGTTTTAGCGTCTTAATGAATTGAATTATTTATGAAAAAAGAGTATCGGTCTTGATCCTGGTCTTGGTCTAGGACCATCAGTCTCGGTCTTGGTCTTGGACGTCTCTGTCTTGGTCTTGGTCTCGAGGTTCTGGTCTCGTGGCCAACACTGCTCTATAGTGTACTCAACTACTCTCTACCTAATTTATTGGGTGGCTCTAACTGGCGGGACCCTTCTGTCCTTTATTGGGTCTCAGGTGCAATTGTAAACAATTTTTATTGAAAGTTTTCATCTATAGATTGCTCCTTGATTGCCAAATAAACTTACATTGATTGATTGATTGATTGATTGATTGATTGATTGATTGATTAAATATGCCTACCTTTTTCCAAAGCCATTTTTGTAGTCAATCAAATTAAACGAACATAACGCTGCTTATGTTTGCTTTAACTGAAACTCCATCAAACAGAGATGGAATTGAAATAGTCTAGCCTGTTGATGACAAACTTAAATCAAGGCAAACGATTCCTGTTTTGTCGAGGATAAACTCTTCCTCCATCAGACAACGCCTTTGAAATATTCAGCTGCGCATGCAGGTGAAGTTAAAACTAACGAGGACCAGTTATTTACATCTATCATTGACCGTCGAACTTTTTCCTTCTATGTAAATAGACTCATAGAATAAGTTAAAGTGTTTATCAATTCTATTTTTGTTTGCCTTGACCGTTCACTTCAACCTTAGCTCAGCGTATAGACTAAAATCTAGTTGCAACTGGGTGAATGGAGCTTACATGTATTGTAGGCCCTATGTAGCTTTAAGTGTGATCGTTTAAAAGGTGTCGACTGCAGCGTTTCCAACAGTAACATCCTGTGTTTACAAGGAGTTGCAACCTTAAAAGTCTTTGAAAAAGGCATTATCTCTATTTACGAAACGAATAAAAGCAAAAATGCGCTATAAAAATGCAACATGACGTAGCCGCGAAGCAAGAGCTTTTCAAGCGCATTTTAGGGTTTTATGAATGTATTGTTGGTGAACAGCAAGTAGTGTGATTTGAAATCACTTGGAACCTTAGGCCTATATAATATTTTGTAAGAAGCCTCAAAATATATTTTCAAGGCTTATCTATCCTTCAGTATTATTGCACAAAATAATACTTAAGATTTCTGTTCTAAATTCATTGAGAATTCCTAACGCCTTATACCGGAATTAAATCTAATCAGTTTTCACAGCTGACTGGTTGGAACACTGACCACCCTTTTGGGCCCATGGTTGGTATGAGACATAACATGTCTTGTACCAACCATTAGACATAATATTATCATGTCTAGAGAGAGCCAGTCAAGTCACAATCTGCTGACAGCAGACATGATTTTAAGTTATTTATAAATGTGGTTGTTACAAACTTCTGGTGAACAGGTCGTCTTGCTCGCCTTCCCGATATCATCGCTTCAGTCCATTAAATTTACACATAATATACAAGGACTGCTCATATATTATAGTTGCATCTTTATTTTGCCCTTTTTCACAATGTTCAAAAGTGCACACTCGCCCAGATACAATTATGTTGCAGAAGGACACATTTAAATAGCGCCTTACAAGAATCTCACGATTTGCTGAAGGCTCCTACACAGTAAAGCCTGGGAAGACGATCGAATCCGTACTCTCAGTGTCACAGGGCAATACAGGCCGACCGCCCTGATCAATCGGTGACTGTGTTCTGAATTGAGAGAGGCTCATCGTAAATGAAGAATTGCAACACTTATCTCGTATTAATTGACCTTTCGAGTGGCGCTATGGAAGTTTGGAGATTACGACTACGATTAAGCATGAACCTTCAAAAAATGTTCTTCTAATGTACCGAGTACACACAAATTCATCTCCATCTTATGTTTCATAACTTGTTACACTTTGCTCACCCGGGTCCTCCAAACCAGACGACGACTACGATCTTCCTCTCAAGTTAACTTTGTTGTAACACGATCAGTTATAAAATTTGGAAACCGTGCGTTTACTGGATGGAATAAATATTTTATACGCAACTCTTCGACACAATCGCTCTTCAAAAATAACCTTAAGACGTTTGTTCAAGATTTATTACGACTAGAGCTTTCTGTTACGCGCCTGTGTGCAAAATTCATTTTGCTTAGGTTAGTTATAAATGACAGCTTAGCAATGATAATTAATAATTCATTGTTACATCTTCCTTAGTCTTACCTTGCCTTCATTCGTCTAATTTTGTCTTCTTCAGTCTCAACTTGCCTTTATTTGTCCAATTTTGCCTTCCTTAATCTCACCTTGCCCTTATTTATCCAACATTGCCTTACTCAGTCTTGCCTTGCCTTCATTTGTCTAATTTTGTCTTCTTCAGTCTCAACTTGCCTTCCTTAGTCTCAACTCGCCTTGCCTTACTTTGATATATCGACTACTTGTGAAGGGTATCAATGGACTGAGACTTCTCTCGAATCGTACGTAAGTTCGGTCGATGTCTGATCCTCAAACTCTTGGCCCTTAGTCTGTCAAAGACATCATATGATCCCGTCGAACTCGCCCCATCCTTTGGCCCCGTCTCCCCCAACAGGGTGTAACCCTGCGACGGTGGAGACAGAAACTGCGACCCTCTTCCCGACGCAGGGCTGGGCCACGGGGGAGGGATCAGGGCAGAACTCCCCCATGCGTCGGATGCTGGGTCTGAACTGCGTTCTATAGTAATGGACGAGACGGGCGTTGGACCGACGACGTGCGTATAGTCAAAGACGGAGGAGCAATCGGAGGACAGATGACCCTGAACTGTTCTCTGGGGTTCGATCGCCCCCATACCACGTGACGATGGCCTCTCTGTTCGACTGCGGCTGCCCGGTGACCTCGGTGACCCTGGAACGGAGGAGTCGATGTTGGTTGGCTGCGGCGGGTGACTTCCGGGTCGTAGGTCACAGTCGTTGGCCAGTGAGTGTTGGTGGTGATGAGGGTGGTGGTGAGAGGGTGGCATTTGGTCGGTAGATAGTGTTGGCTCCAGTGGAGGCTTATGCAGCCGACGATGCTTCTCCTGGGCCTCTGGTAATCTCGTCATCCACGCCATCTAAACACAAAAACGTTGACACAGCAAGTAAAGTGAGGGAATACGGACCCTAGGTCTCGGCAATGTTAGGCAAATTGCATGCAGTATTTGGACATATCTGCAGACTGAAAGATGGTAGAAAACTTCAAAAGCTGGTTTTTGGAATAGTGGATGGAACAAATAAAAGGGGAAGATCACATAGGGAATGGTCAGATGACATTGAAGAATGGGGCGGAGCAAGTCTCCAAGAATTGAGCCACGCCGCAACGAACAGAGACATGTGGAGAGATGTGGTCAAAAAGGCATCAGACACCTACGGGCGATGAACCCATGGTTAATTGGTTGATTGGTTAACTGGTTGATTGGTTGATTGGTTAATTGGTTGATTGGTTAATTGGTTGATTGGTTGATGCAGTATGTATGCATGTATATAAAAGCACAAAATAACAATGGTTATGCATGCATATATGTATGTATGCATGCATGCGGAGGGTCTCTGTGGCGTATGGATACTGAAAGACAGCCCACAGGTTGTCTATCACTACCAAACATACCAATTGACCCTACTTTATCGAAGAGTTTTACCACGCAGGCGTCAAAGAAGCGACACTGCTCCTAGCAGCGTATCCCATAAGCGAATTCTGTCTTGCGAGGCGGCTCCCTTGTAGATAGAGACTCCTCTTCTCTGCTCTATCAGTTTCTCAAGAACCCTTATGCCTGTGTCGAGAGCGACTCTAAGCATAGTTCTTATTAAGGGGTGCAATATAAATTCCGAACGACCGTTTGATTGCAGCCACAGCGTTTGCTGTTGTGGATTCATCTACACGGAATGACCTTCCTCCAACACTCAAGGTTAAACTACTGACAGGCTTCTCTCCATCGGCTTCTCATTCTTCGAAGGCACGTTACTTTTTTCCTGGGTTTCCGTGTTGAGAGCGCCTCTGAATAGTTATTCTGTGAGAGGCGCTATATAAATCTAAAAATACTACGATACGTTATTCACCTTGGCGGACTCCGACGGTGCCTGGAGCGTGTATACGCCGATGACCTGTTGGAAGCGCGTTATCTGGACTAGAACGAAGGCATTTCGAAGGCCGTTCGCAGCTGCGGACAGGCAGCCGAGGAAGAGGTTTGAACGCGGAGGGCTACACTCATCGTCATCGTCTCCGATCGACTCGAAGGGCTCCCCTCCACCGTGCCTCAGAGCATCGGCTGCCGTCTGAACGTTGCCCTGCGTAGCCGCCGACGTCCCCGCCGCATCGGAATTCTGGAACCACATACCTTGCGCGAAAAAGAAACCGGAAGTTCTGCATTAACGGTCTTCGAGTGAACAGGCGATTGCATCCGGGTATTTTTCACGGGCGATTAGGTTACTAATCCTCGTCGGTGACAGTTCGTAATAAGTGGATGGTGCTATATAAATGATCCGTTACAAGTGGTTTAGCATGCAACATACTGTGGGAACGGTTATTGCTAGAGTGAATGAAGAACCCCCTGAAAGGACAGAGATTCGTTCGGATATTTCTGCTTCGTCAAAGCCTCCTGCGAACTCCGCTGTAATGAGATGATGTCAGTGGGAGTGTATGGTGGCGAAGGAGAGAACTGACTACCCGCCTTCGTAAGCCGAGGCTAAGAAAAAGAGGTTGTTATCACCCCGTAGCCATGGTTGACTCTTCTTCTTCTTCTTCTTCGTCTTCTTTTTCTTCGAGTTTAATATATTAACAGTCAACAGGAGCGTCTAGATAGGGGGGGGGGGGTCCAGAGGCAAACACTTCCAATTTTAGGTAGGAGTGGACTTTTGCGTCTTATGGGGAATGTCTTGCCTTCCTGGCATTAGCGACCTGGGGATTTGCCTCCATCACTCAGGAGGAATTGACGCTCATGACAGTCAATGGTTCGAGTGATAAGGCTCATTTTTCGAACAAGATTGAAGTGTCCTGAGGGAGGGATTTAGGTGTATGGTAACATTACAGCACGGAGCGCAGAAGAACCAGCATTGACGAGGAATCGATTCTCACCCAAAGGTCGATTCAGTCATTCATTCGCTAGGTGGCGTCGGTAAAATGCGCAGTACAGCTATTAAATTCGATTTCATCATTTCTTTAATAATCCCAAAGAATCATTTTAAAGAACACGAATGCGACATGTTGTGGCATACTATAGTATGTTACGTTCATTGAAAGGCTTGAGATCTGCGAGATCTGATTTCCATTTTGGAAATAGGTTGAGTATTTTAGCAGAAAAAATAACACTGTTAGAATATAGTTAGTAGACCTAATTGCAATTGTAGCGTTAAAAATAGTGTCAAGACATCAGCGTGACAAAATTAAACGTTGCATTTACTGTATCCATGGCAGTTACTAGACAGCGTAGGTCAACAGATAGATCGCAGTAGTCTAGATTGATAAACATTGGAAAGACTGCCTTGGGGGAGTGTGCAGCTGACTGCAGTGAACGAGTAAGTATTAAGTGAATGAACAGATTACTCAGTGATTTAGTTCTTTTTCAATCAACCAATCAATCAGGCAATGATTCCGTCATTTCCAGCCAATCAATCAATCAATCAATTAGTGATTTAATTATTTGTCAGTCAGCCACTCAATCGATAGGTGATTTAGTCATTTGTCAGTGAGCCAGTCACTCGATCAGTGCTTTAGTCATTTGTCAGTCATCCAGTCAATGAATCGGTGATTTAGTCATTTGGCAGTCAGTCAATCCGTGAACGAATGAGTGAATAGCCAGATACGTGAATGTGAATGAGTGAGCTAAATTTTCCCATCAATTGCTATATTAAAGGTTAAGGACACAACGGATAGAGTACCCCTCGATATAAGCAGAATACATGGAACAAAGGGCATCGCACATGTGCATGCATGTGTACCTGGAGAGTCTGGTTGTCGTATGTCGTGGATCGTGAATCGGTCTAAAGCGATAGGTTGCCTATAGACAATGAAGACGGCGCCTTCAGTCTGAGATTTCAGCTGCATATAAGAGGACGACGTATCGACACAGGCAGGTTTCTGCAGAAGGGGAAAACAAGCATCAAAAACATCGACAGAAATTCAGATATTAAAAGATCGTTTGAAAAGTGAAAGTTGCCATTTGAGATAGACGTAAATACATACGTAGCCTACATACTTACATAAAACATACATAAATAAATACGTAAATACATACATAATGTAAGGTAATGGATAAAACTTCTATAGCGCCACTAGATATCAGAAGCGCTCATATATAGGAGACACACTAGGCACAGGATATACGATAGTTGCGATGATCTGCAATTAGCTATTTAGACGCAGGTTTCTCTTGGTGGAAATGGAATGGCTCTGTCTCGAGAGAAGAGTGGAGTGAGAGAGCGGAGAACAAAAGGAAGAGATGGACTGGAGGTGCTCGACTTGATCAATCAATCAATCAATCAATCAATCAATGAAGTTTGATATAGCGCCTTTTCAAGAAATCTACTCAGAGGAAGGATGATCGATTCAGATGACATGAAGAAGGATCGTAATTTATATAGCGCCACTTTTAGTCAGAGACGTTACCGACCCGGGCAAGTGTTTTCACAGATGAAGACAGCAGCTATCAGGTACTGATGGACCTGATCACAGGTTAGGAAGGAATTGTTGTTGGTCCTATATGACTGAGGTCGCCAATTCCACCTGGAGGAACCCACAGGGGGGATACTCGGACCGTTCAACCAGTATGAGGTCCGAGAACATAAGAAGAAGATCGCTGGTTTAGATCTACAGCGATTGCAATTACCATTTTTCTCGGAGGCTTCTTCACCTTCGTCAACAGCAAGATATCGTCAAAGAGGAACAAGTACATGTCGATTGTCTTCGATACTTCTGCAAGCAGAAAACATTTCAAGAGGTTTAGTAGTGAGATTGTTCTACAATGTATGGGAAAACCTATGCGGCTCATCGTTGAAGGGTCAAGACATTATTGTAGAAAATGCACCATAAAAATGTAATCTAGAATGTGTTCTAAAATACGGAGCACATAAAGCCAATGGTTTTTCTTCCTCTTCCGTTCATAGCATAGCCAAAGCCAATACCATTGCTAAGCTATTATAATTATGCTCAACCCAAGCTGGTGGAGTCCAACCCTAGCCTCCATTAAAAATCATAAGGAATGGATCCTACAAAGCGCCAAACGCTAGATTGCCTGGATCAATCCGACCAAACAGTCGCTTAATCCCCTTATACAGCAGATACCAAACTCCTTTCTCCATTTTACACCACAACAAGCATCTTCACCAACTCCTAACCTCCACTTCGTCAACATTCCATTCTCCAGGTAAGATTTAGAACTCACAAAAATATTCTCCCACCCAAATTCAACCCTCAATTTATCCCCAGATCATTGTATGAAAATATTTACTTTCTTGTTCATTCTCACATACTATTACTGTAACTCGTGTTAGCATTTCTGCGATTTTGTCAGATTGTCTTTTTTCTAAATAAATTATACTTCTAGTGTATAAACGGGTCATAGTGACGACATGTTTCTGATCATCAGGCTTAAGTTCTTTACCGATTAAGACGACGGGACCCTCGTGAAGGAGTTGTCGTTTCGGACTGGCTAATATTCGTTCACACGGCTGACGACTCAAGACAGGTTTCAAGAACTGAAGAAAATGAAAAACCACGTGAACAGGATGATTTTACCACCACCGCCGCAACTACCACTCCTATCACCACCACCATCACCACCACTTTCATCACTGCTACTGCTACTTCTACTTTCAACTCTACTTCCACTTCCACTATTACTTCCACTTCTTTCACTACTTCCACTACATCCGCTACTTCTACTACTACACTGAGAGATGTTCGTTGGTTTACTTGTGCTCAATGACGAAGACGTGTATGGTAACGATGATGGTGCAATGATGGTGATGGAGTGATACAGGTAACGAATACGACGAAGATCATAGCGGTGGCGAATGATGACGATGAAAAACCAAACGCTTAACCTCTGGGATAAAGGCTCTGGGTTCGAGTTCTGCAATTGACATCCATACGATCTGTTGCTGAATCTCTTGAATGCGCTCGAAGTTCTTCAACCAATTCATCTTTGCCTCCAGGTTTTCTGGCACAAAATAGTAGACACAATAAACTTCGTTATGGTCATTGCTATGATAGCAATAGTTGTGTTAGATTAAATTTTACAGCAGCATCGGTATTCGTTATCTCTCACGGCTCAAAACATATCACCATCAGTACCAAATAGGAATATGGGGTCACTCGAGCTCACTTGGATATCATTATCTGGAAAATCTAAAAACGTTTCCACTTCTCTGTACTCTCAGAATGCGCTAAAGACGGCAATTAATGGTTGCTTTAGATTAGGAAATTTGTAAAAACTCGTTTGGGAGAGAAACTTTCAGCGTTTGTGAGATCGTTTGGCAGATTTATAACCAATGGCTATAGCCTACTTCTCGGCTTCTTGGCCTAATATGGCTACTTTAGCTAACTTCTCAAGATGGTAATTAACAATTTTGAGAAGCTAGCTAAAGAAGCCATATTAATAATCTTGATGCTTAGACAACAGCCCATTATATTGAATTTCATAATCAACAAAAACAACAATGGTCGGGCCTAATTAAATATTACCAGTAGACAATGCAGTGATAATTATGCTGAACGTACTTAGTGATGTTTCGAGCTGTTCGAGGGCTTCCATTAACTTTTTCTGCTCTTCAGGGTTCTCAGTATACTTGCAGATGTTGTTGAGCAAAAGAGGAACCTTCGTACAGTGTTGCATCGGTGAGATGAGGAGATCCGTCAGCAACAGACGCTTACACCGAGGATCCTGTTCGCTCCACTTACAGCAACAAAAACGATCTGATCTTATTGCAAAGTATTTAAATATAGGACTTTCTCGGCAGCAGCACACAAAAGCCACGTCAGCTAGACCAACTAATATCACCCCTAAAGCGCTATATAAAATTATATCTGTTTCGTTACTAGATTAGAGCCTTTAAGCGAGGATGACGTTTGACGAAGGCGATAAAATCAAGCATTTCATATAGCAATCTCTAAGCTGATCGACGTTGTCTTTTCCTAAATGTGAATGACTGACTGATAAAATATATGTTTTATCGCCCTGGTCAAACTTCACCCTTTAACTGCACGATTTACAACCCGTTGTTTAGTGGGCTCTGAGAAAAGTGACATTTACTTAGGCCTAATTCAAAATAAATTGTACTATGAAGATAAACCTCATCCAACAAAATCGTGTGTTCCGAGCTCCTCTATCCATCACCTCGGGCTCACATTTTCAACAACTCTTATCAAGACTCATTACTTGATATTCCACCTGTCAATACTCGACCAAGACGACACCCTTCTTAACAGCTACTCTGACTCCGCTGACCTTCTGGAAAGCGGACTCTGATCCCCCACGGACTATCCTTTGGACAAACCCTCTGATTTGATGCAGCGCTCGTCAATAAGCTGGTGCCCTGCGTTTGGCTTTCAAGTGGCGCTTTAGAATTTGGGAGATTGCGATTATATTCTTTGGATAAAATAGCGTTGATTAGTTTGGTACAAACTTTTTCAAACTCAACGAAATCCTCGTTTTTGCGGAGTTGTTCGAGATATGTCATGGCTTTCGAGTAATTCAAGCAGTAGTCGTGATAGACCTCGCCATCTCTCGTAAGCTGGCAAAACTGTAATTTCATTTAAGTAATGTAATTTTGTATAGCATAGTAGTGTAATATTATGCAGTAGTATATTATACAATCGGCTGTTATGTTGATGTTGCGCTATGTTACGGTACGACTAGTCGTGTTACACAAAGTTCTGTCATATCAAGTAATGCTATGCTGTATGTTATGTCATGTTATGGTATGTTATGTCATGTTATGTCATGTTATGTCATGCTATGTCATGTTATGATATGTTAACGCTATGTTATGTTGTGCTAGGTTAGTGTCATGTTTATGCTATGCTTATGAAATTTTACGTTACATATATACTATATTCATGTTATAACAAGTCATATATATGTGAGTCGGTGAACAAGTCAATCCGCCAATCAGTCAGACAGACAGAGAGACAGACAGTCAGTCAGTCATTCAGTCAGGCAGGCAGTCAGACAAACAGACAGTCAGTCAGTCATTCAGTCAGGCAGTCAGTCAGACAGACAGACAGTCAGTCAGTCATTCAGCCAGCCTGCCTGCAAGCCAGTCAGTCAGCCAGTCAGTCAGCCAGCCAGTCAGTCAGCCAGTCAGTCAGCCAGTCAGTCAGACTGGGAAATGTTCTGAAGCGTGTACCCTTGTCAATCCCTGAATGAGAACTTCGCTGCTGCCGAACTTGACAAAACTTGAATCATTGAGCAGAAGAGAAATGAATTCGCAGCAGAACGTATAGCTGACCTGAAAGCGTAACAGATTTGCAAAGGACAACATACAGCTGCCGGTGCATAAGCTCTTGGCAAACAGCAGTAGGCCTAATTAGCTACCAAGATAACTATTTAATCATATAATTTATTACCTAAAAGTAAAGTCCAGGAACGCACCCAAGATGGTGAATATAATTGTTAAACTATTCGCCAAATGCTTTCCGGGATTAATGGTCCAACGGAGACATTCTTGAACTTCAAATTCTGAAATTATCACTTCGAAATGCGTCCAAGGTATACTTGGTAGGTTAATCATGTCAAAAATGCTGCCTGAGTACAAGGATTTACTAGCGTTGATTAAGTTTTTGATGTTCTAAATTTCTTGATGTTCTAACATCGAAGATAGCTATGGAAATAAAGGCCACGCTGGACCAACTATTCTAGTCCTAGTCTCAATCATTTATAACTCTAATTAATGCGATACGATAACTTAAACAATCATTAATCGAATGATGTTTCTCTTTGGCAACTTAATTTTCTTTGCTGTGGTCTCAAGCAGCAGTTCAATCAGGTATACGTCTGACTTAACTGTAACTGATAGTGACTTTTATTATTCTTCCCCAAGGGTTTCTTTACAAATTACAGTGTTCCTTGGTTTCCCAGACACTTAAGAAGCCTATTGCCTTGGCACAGATAGAGATGAGTCTCAGTCTACAAAGGATCAGATACTGTAAAAAAGGACTTACAGAACAGACTTCGTCGAGATTACCAAACAAATCCTGAGGCTCCGCGAACATTAAGTAGCCTTCGACCTGGACTTTTTTCAGAGGTTCCATGAAACACTACCAACAGCAAAAGCAATCCACTGTCAATCAGAGTTCACAAGAAACAACTCGATGGCAAAAGCCACTTGTACACCCAGTAAAGATATTTTCAACATACGTATATTTTCAAAATTTTTATTGTATTGTATTTTTAATTGTATTTTTAAACTTGCAAAGCGCCTCTTGTTTCTATGTATGAGGCTATTTATATAGCGTCTCTCAGTGTAAGCTATGCAGAAGTGGTCTCAACGTGGGAGAATCGGTGGATAGGCAATTAACAGGACAACGAAGTTCACGCTCAGCCACAGCCATTATATTTCACCTCTATCATTGAGCAGCATGATCCGGTAGCGCCGGTACACGGGTAGCTCTGAATTAGCTGCCCACCCCATAGATACGCTGATCCAGGTCCCTGAGATACGCAGAGTACTTTGCGCTGGCTCCCCATCCAGCATTCTATTAAATTTAGAATCCTGACTTGTTTCCACAAATGTCAACTTGGCTTTGCTCCATCACACCTTAGACTACACATATCCTGCCTAAGGGTCGAAGATTTAGGATCATCGCCTATAGCCCTGATATCCGAAGGGTGAATATGGGGGCTGTCTTGTTCTATCAATTTCAGGCAACGTACGTGCTTTAGCGCCATGAGATGATCGACGAGGAATACGTATTCGCTGGTGAATAGTTCCCACACGGCCTCGCGCCTTTTCCTCTCGATGTCGGAAATGTTGGGGGCGATGTCCGTCTCGTCCTCAGCTTTGTCCATCAGGTCGAACCAATGCGCCCCCTTCAACAGCATTCATCATCTTATAAGCAGAAACAAGCACTAGACTGTCGGCCTAACGGGGCAGATTTAAAATTAATTTATAATATACTTTGGTGGCGGTAGTAGTAGCGGGGGTTGTAGGACCATTGAGACCATCTCATTAATAAGGCGGTGATCTAACCCTCAAGCTGCAAAATTGTGTGTGTAAGTGGCTGCGTTCTGTCACGACTGTCAGCTATATTGGTCTCATTAAACGGAAATTACAATGACGATCTCAACGACACGACGCGGACAGACGTCAACGATGCCACAAGCGCATTGCGCATTTAACAGGAATCAGCAACACACGATGACCGGCTTATGCTCGAATTAGTAAATAATCCTACTTCTTCTCGTGCAGGTTTCCCCTTCTGCTGAGTGTTTTCCTACGAACGTTAAATATATATATCGCACTCTGTCCTCGCATTTTACTTAACCGAACTTTCAAAGCTGGTATACCGCTGATCTAATAACCACTAACGCTATCACCACTATCACCACCACCGTCACCACCATCACCATAATTGATTTACACCGTTACACTATGCTGTCTACTCAGCTTGACCCTAAGACTCTAAACCTGGCCCAAAACGGACCAGACAACCCCAACTCTTGCAGACTTAATTTCATATAGCGCCAGTACATAGGCTCTGTCCTCAACGCGGCTTTTGTATGGCCCAGAGACGTTCATGAGATTTGCACTTACATTTGCACCAATAAACACTTACCTGTGCTTAGTTCCTGGGCTCTCTCGATGTTTGGCCTAGCTGGAAGTATCCAACAAGTTCGGTTATATTCTCCCACCGATGCATAAAGCACCGCACCTTCACAAATCCCACTCCGATTCTGTTCTTCCTCTTGACTCCTTCGCTGTTAGATTTCTAAACACAGTCCATCTTAATCTTCTGTCTGTCTGCCTGCCTAAAGCCCTGAACCCTCTGGATCGTGACACTGGACCGATTTTATCCCTACCTTTCCATTTTGTTTGAACTAAACCCCTGTGTGATTAAGCTTGTTACCGCCACACCGCTATTTTGCGCTGTTGAAATCTTGAAATTGCGATTACATCATTCAAATATATTCTATGGTTCGCCTGTTTCAATGGGCTTTCTCACCGTTGCCTGACTGGTTTGTGAGACCTACTGGAGTCCTAACGGCTATCCAACAGATACGATGTCGGAAGTAAATATCGATTGATGTTCTGTGATTCACTTGAATTGGACCATAGTAGATTAATTTGGAAAAGATTGGATTATGTAAGATGAGATTAGAACAGATTATCTTTGATGGTAGGCTTTTCGAGTATAGAATATTTATTTCGGTTTGACCTTAGATTTAAATAATTAAAAAATTAAAATAGTAGTTGTGCAAAAACTCCAAAATATGATATAAAACTATACAATTTCAATTTATATAGGAATAGATTGTGTTTTGTCCTATAAAATTAATTGCATTTGGCAGTAAATTTTAGCGTAATTTCTGAAGGCAATATAGATGCGTTCCGGTAATTTTTCTTGTAGAAATAAAGCACTGAATAAGAGAATGTTGGATTCGATCAGACTTAGTTTGACTTTGAGTACATCAAATTGGATTATTTTAGCTTAGATTTGATCAGATTAGATTGATTTAGTTTCGCTTATGAACTTCCCTCGAAAGTTACTTCCCTGTTTCAATTGACAGTGGATTCCGTATTAACTGAATCGTGGCTCAATAATCAGCTGCCTACAAGTTTCACTAACCAGCAACCGCTCTTCAATAAATACCGTATTAATAAATTGTAATATTTGTAACGAATACACCGTAGCTCAGTTTGCATCAAGTGATGCAGTCCATACAGTATTGTATCGTATCGTATCTTTAGATTTATATGGCGCTTCTCGCAGAATAACATTCATTATAGGCTGCGCTGCGCTGGCTTGTATATGTTAAAAGTCATTACGAACTAATAACGCATCAGCAACACAGTGCACAGTGAGCTAATAGATTCAACACTGCAGAGTGGGCCCACGCACACACGTGGAACCAACCAACGGATTCCCATCGACAGCTGAAAGATGGCATGGACGTTCGGAGTCTCTGAGCAAAGTTGCGTCGATGGGTAGAGCGACGATTGTCAGCGCCAATCGCATACACGGTACGAAATCGATGAATAGTCCCTCACTGGTGGAAGATGACGAAGGTCATCTTCCACAAATGATTCGCTGGTGTACAAGGTATACCACCCTATATGCTTTAGCAATGCTTATTGAAATTGCAACAAGTCCAATACTAAGGTGTCTACTATCTGCGCGAGTATCTTATTACTAATTCGATATCGTTCTTCTTACATGCTTTCGGAGTGCTTCTTGAAATTGCAACTAGTGCAGCACTAAGGTCTCCTAATGCAGTCCTGTTGTGAGCTTTAATGACTGACCCATGTAATATTACTACTAAATCTCCCACTGCAGATATCCTTAGGCACTCATCGTCAGGTATCAATGAACAAACTCGATGAACTTAATCGTTCTCAGCGGCGTCCTTTCCCAATCGGAGGCAACGGTTTTATATCCACGGCAATTACGAATTCTTAATTAACTGCCGACAGCGAATAGAGATCCTTTAAACGAATATGTGAACTCTGCACGAAGAATTTGAGCAATCAAGTACGAAAACTCTGAACTTTTCGGTCGGCAATATCTTGGAATTTGAAACGTAAAGATGATGTACCGCCATTGTTTTGATGTTGTCGGCGTGTATTTTGCACAGAAATATAATAATGATAATTAGTGTCCAGTGACAACAGTATAACTGGATCTTGAGTCGTTGTTAATCGCAGATGTACCCGATGTTGATTGATACAAGACTCATCGATGCCATCTTATTTCTTTTTGTCATCACCACCGTCAACATAGTCATCGTCATCATCATCATCATCATCATTATCATCATCACACTAACAAAAGAGTTGCAAGAGACGGAGAATCGTCCATGACGACAGGTGGTCATAGAGATGTTGATTAATTTTTCGACTTTCTTAATGCTGCCCGTTTGGGTCAGCGTGGCGAATTTCCCTCTCAGACATCCTACCCTGTTAGCCTCTTCTATTCGCCCCTCATTTGTCTTACCCACCGGCACACAGCCATATATTTACCCCACCCTGCAGCCATTATCCAATCAGTATACACATGCCATTCCCCCCATCCTCCCTCTGTCTCCCAATCGTTTTACGACCTCTCTTCCATCAATACATCTCCCTCGCCGTCTCACATCGTGACTAGCATAAGCAAAGTAGTTCTGCCGCCATAAAAAGAGTCCCTGTCTAACTTGCAAATAACATGACACGAAAACGCTAAAACAAATGAAGATACTACATAATTAACACCCAGTTGTAAAAATTTCGCTAATTATAGTCATCGTCGTTTTGTCTCCGTTTATCGAGACAATTATCGTCATCATTACCGTAACATAATTATCGTCGTCGATCAAAATTTTTCACTGACCTTGAAACCGGAGAGATAGTTATCGCTGAACTCTGATCTTTTTAGGTTTTGTAGAACTTCATTTAAATCTTGAGACTCTTTGGAACGATGAGATTTCTTGTCGATCTAGACAAAAATTGATCGATCAACTTTAAATTGTGGAAAGCGTTGGAAACATGAGCTCTGAAGAAAGACAGCTGAGAGGCTAAAAAAGACCAAGGGCCAAAACATTTTATTGCAGACCAGTGAGACATCCATTGCAGACGATTGAAACATCCATTAAAAACCAGAAAAATATTTCTTGCAGATAAGTGAAACATTAATTGTAAACCAGTGAAACATTGATTTTACACCAGTGATCATTTAAATTGCTGATCCGTGACTGAATCCAGGTATCGTCATTATTATTATCGTCGTCGTTGTCTATACCTCACCATCATAAGTATCATCAGCATCATTTTCGTCGTCACATTCGTCCTAATTATCACTTCTATCTTCGGCATCATGATAAACTTCTCCGTAACCTATCAATTTATTCATTAAATATTTCAACAACATCACCTTCATCAACATCGTTATCAGCGTCGTTGTCGTCATCATCATCATCATCAGGACGGCGAGTAGAGAGTATTATTAACAATGTAAAGCTGTACTTAAGCGACTTTATGGCAACGTGCCAACTCAGTCTACTATACACTTAGGCATTCAAGGATACGATTGAAATGGCACCCGCTGTACCCCAGCGGAGATCATTAGCTTTTACACAAACACCTCTAACAATGAACGCATCCGTTCATCATGCATTACTTATAAATGCGTCTCCAAATGGATTGATTATCACATGATTAATTACTATTTTACGACCTTGACTCAATAGATTGTTTGATCTAAACGCAGATACTACGATGCAGGCCTACATATAAGCTAAGGGAAACAGATGAATAAAAATATGCTAAAGAGAGACGCATTGCCTCAAAGCAAGAGACAGCGTGGTCAAAATCAATTCCAAGTAGTGTCCTATATCTTGGTATTGGGAGGCAAATTAAGAAGGTACATGTATGTTAATCAGATGCGTTGCCTTAAAGTAATTAAATTGTTGCACAGCAGATGCCTTTATTGTTGCTGTTGTTGCCTTGATAGTCTCTAATTACTGACATGAAAAATAAGCCTACCAGTTTCAGAAGGGAAAATGAAGTCTTTACTTTTCGATCTAAAAATACATTTAAGAAAACGCGGATAATGTAAATATTCATGAGTTTCATTGATGGCTTTATAAAAGAATTCCTCATCGAGTTTAGTATAATTGCATGCAAACTTCGTTAACCTATGAACTCTGTATGTAGCGGAAAATAAAATAACAGTAGCGCACCTCAGTAGTAACTTGGAAAGGACGCTATATAAATCTTCGAATTCAATAAATTATGAATGTATTGTATAGAGAATGCAAAGCTTTTGATTAGAGCAAAAGAGTCTGTGTGGCTTTCAGAGAGCAACACAGACAGACAGACAGAAAGACAGACAGAGCCGAAGAACAGAGGCAGGTGTTATGATCAGAGATGGCAGATGTCATGAAATGGAGGCCATGGAGACGCTGGGTTTAGATCAATTTTCTAACGACAAAGCTGTATCAGACGATAAATGCTTCACAATATCTACTATCTCTTTGTTCTGATGTTTGAGGTTGGCATTCCTAGTCTTGGAAATATTATGCAAAGTAATTTATTTTATGGGGTCAAAAGTGGAGAAAACGGAAAGACAGTCATCCCTGAACTCTAATTTTTTTAGTTTTGAAGAGCTTTGTTTAAATTTCGAGTCTCCTTGGAACGATGAGATTTCTCGTTCATCTTTTAAAATGGTTCGATAAAAGGTCTCGACACATTTAGTAACAGATTCTTAATGGGAAGCAGTGCCGCTACATTGCATGTACAAATATTCTTTCGATATATCTATAATCATGTTCGTACTAAGCTATTTAAGCCGTCATCGATAGATGTTTTGCAATCAGATAATTGGGCTATATATAAACGCAGAAATGCATATAATATGCTGCAACTCATCTATAGCTCAATTTAGTAGCGCCCTTTGTAAGAGTAAGCCATATGCTATCCAAGAAAGAGAAAATAGTGACTTTCAGTTGATTATTAATGAACGATAATACAAACGACACAGTTTCCTGAGAATGGTTTATCGTAACACAAGCCGCTAGATTCAATCACATTCAGTTCTATATCAAACGTAGATGACACGCGGCACGCGACACAGATTCCAGAGAATGGCTTTGCGAAAGAAAAAGCGCTATATAAATGTGGCCCGCTACCAAACCAGGTTACGCGTCGTTTACCCTGTTCACAGGCTGATATGAGGCTGGCCGTAGACGCCTGGTATGCCTTTGTGTTGGCGAAATCGGCGATGGTGTTGCGTGAGTTGAGTGGTCGTCCGATCCTTCTGGGTCTGGCTTGAGACAGGAGGTCGCCCGGATAGTGGATGCCAAGGTCGGCCGAGCTCTTCTTCCTCCTCCGCGGAGGAAGGTCATGTAACGCAGGTCCACTGGGACGCAGATACGAACGACAAACAGCTCACGTTACTCTTCAAGAATGCATTCGGGTATAAACAGCATTCACCCTTAATATATATACACATATATATATATACATATACATAAATATGTGTGTGTGTTGGTGCGTGTGTGTCTGTGTGCGTGTGTAGGTGTGCATGTTTGTGTGTTTTAATAAAGTGTGTAAAATATGTTCGTGTTGCATGTACGTGAAATAAAATGCACGGTAAGGCTGCAATGGTGTAAGAAGTATGTTACACGGACCTATACTGTGAATAAAGTACACAGTAAAGGCTTACGGTGTAAGAAGTATGCCATGCGTGGAATGAAATACTTGGCGAGGGTGCTTTGGTATAAGAAGGAGCATGCCATAATGACAATAAATAAAAATAATATATATATATATATGTAAAATGTCATCTTCTAAATCCTCCTTGTACGAACTTAATATGTAATAAATGCGGAGATCAGTCATGTAGAGGTTTAGCTTAGAATAAACAGACAATCATTTTAACTTTAAGAAACAGATTTATTCTATTCAGATCACACAGGGTACCAGTAGACCAACTTGATATTAAACTAGCAATTGACGAAGATGATATACCTCATGTGGCCTCTGCTAAATTCTTAGGTGTTTGTAATGATGAGCACCTTAATTGGTCAGAACATATCATAAAACGTTCTCACTATGTAGGAATTTGTGTGTACTATCGGAAGCAATATAATATGCTGTGCTGATATTGGCTGACATATATACTTATTCCCAGAGCGTCATCCCACTTCCTACCTGCTTTCCCCTTCGTCGCAGGAGCCATGAGGGGATAGGGAATGATCTTTCAGAGGACTCGCCAGACAAAGACTCTACAAATTCAATTAGCCAGCATTAATTGCAACAATACAACAAAGAAAGCATGGAGATAACATGAAATTAGACAAAATAGAAGTGAATAGAACAGCATAAAACATAATGCAATAATATTATACTAGAATAGATAAAGCTGCAATCATTCAATATCGACATTCTAGTTGAAAATTACATGAGGCTAGAGCTCTACTGTTCAGAGCGTCGAAACTCGAATGTCAAGTTAACAGACATGTTCGACAGTGCATCTGAATTATACATGTGAAAATCCCACAATGACCATTGCTGCTATGACACATGGGTAGAATTACTCATTGGGCGATAGCTAATTAATACGTACTCATTACGCATGCACAAAAACGTGCGCAAGAGATGTATAAAAAATAGTCAATGCTTACAGAACATAAAAATCTATTTGAAGCCATTGACCGTACATTATGATGAATTATCCGGATGTAAAAACTTTATAAAACTGAATGTATGTGTGTGTGCCTGTGTTTATGTGTTTGTGTGTTTGCGTGTTTTTGTGTATGTGTGTGTGCCTGTGTCTGTGTGTGTGCTTGTGTGTGTCTTCCTGTATGTATGTGTGTGTTTTGGATCAAGAGAACTGATGGTTATGTTAACGTCATAATATATTATACCTTTGAGTCAAAGATTGCTTTTCTTCTTTCGCGCAGTTGTTGTGGTTGTTCGTTGTCCTCATCGTCGTCGTCATCATCATCGCTGTCTCCATCGCTCATACTCGTCATACTCGTCGGACTCGCCCTGTGAGACGACTGCGCGCACAGACACAGACAAACACACAGCGGTACTCTTAGGCATACAGACACAGAGCATATTATAGGGATACCTGTCGGTCGTCTAATTGAGCCTTCTGGACAATATCTGATCCGTCATTGAGATCAAACTGTATGTTTATTTAAAGATCATTTTCAGTTCCACCTGCGCCCTCTGGTCAGCTCAACTGTAAGAAATATGACGATCAGTGGGAAGGTCAGGTAGCGATGCACAGACCCGCCCTCATATGCTGAGACTAAGAAAAGTAGGTCGCTAATATCTCATAGTATGGTTGTCACAAGGCTTGACAATAATACTCGTGTATACGTGTATACAGTCTGTGTCCCATTCCACGTTTCTCAGTTTATAATTAATTAAGACTGGGTATATACACTGTGTCCGGATGAAAAGTAGTACCCAACAAAAAGTGTCACAACTCGTTCAAAACTGTAAGTATTTGCCTGAAATTTTAAACTCAACAACAGTGACCATATTTACACGAGATCCCAAAGTCGTTTGGAAATATTCGTGAAATTGTCAAATTTATGAGCGATTGCGATGGAACACTGAAAAATTCAAGTTTCCAACATAGGCCCTTACTTACGCCGACGTTGTGACGTCGTCATCGATGATATACGTCACTTGGTTTGGTGTAAGCAATAAAAAAATTGGCGTTTACAGAAGAAGATAAAATTTTAATTAATGTACTCAGGCAAGAACATGGTTATGGAGCGAAAAGGTTTCTGAAGGAATTTTCGAATAAAGGCTGGTGTCTTTCGTCTGTGATTAAGTTATTGAAGAAGATCGATGAAACGGGCACAGTGGAGCGAAAACCTGGCAGTGGCCAAAAACGCACGACACGCACTGTTGAAAACGTTAATTTGGTTGAAAGGCTGGCATTAAGCCAAGAAAATGCACCAGGAACCCATAGAACAGTGCGTCAGATTTCGAGGGATATTGGGATTCCGAAGACCGCGGTTCACAAAATCATTTCCAAGGACTTGAAACTGGTTTGTTTTAGGAAGAGGCGAGCACAAGAGCTAACAAGAGCAAAGAAACTGACACGTCCTGTACGCGCGAAGCAGCTGCTAAAGAAATACCCCGAACACACAGTTCCATTCATATGGTTTACGGACGAAAATGTTTTTACCGTCGCTCCTCCTGTCAACCTCCAGAACAATCGCGTTTATGCGGCGGATGGAACGCGGAAGAAAAATATGCTTCACATTCCAACAAGACAGTGCCCCTGCGCACCGAGCACGTGAGACCATTGCTCTACTGTCCCGGGAGACACCCGACTTCATATCACCGCAGCTGTGGCCACCCAACAGTCCAGACCTCAATCCAGTTGACTATCAAATCTGGAGTGTACTGGAGGAGCGCGTTTATCGTTCCCGTATTCGTGACATCGATCACCTGAGGGCACGTCTGGTTGAGGAGTGGCAGCTCCTTGACCACGTTATCATCGACCGGGCCATAAAACAGTGGCGTCCACGTCTACGGTCGTGTGTCCGTGAACGAGGAGGACATTTTGAACACCAGCTGTAGGCGAACTTCACTTCTTATGTAAGGGCCTATGTTGGAAACTTTAATTTTTTAGTGTTCCATCGCAATTGCTCATAAATTTGACAACTTCACGAATATTTCCAAACGGCTTTGGGATCTCGTATAAATATGGTCACTGTTGTTGAGTTTAAAATTTCAGGCAAATACTTACAGTTTTGAACGAGTTGTGACACTTTTTGTTGGGTACTACTTTTCATCCGGACACAGTGTAGTAGGATCTAATACTTTTCGACGGTATTTATCCGAATATTGTCGAAGTCCATCATTACCTTTGTAGTCATCGTCTACGTCGTCATCATCATCTTCGCCTTCATCTTAATTATCTTCACCTTCATCTTCACCTTCATTTTCATCATCAACACCAGCAATTACCTCATCGTCATCATCATTATCAACGTCGTCACCATCACTATAGTTATCATCATCGTCAAATCATCATAATCATCATCAGCAGCAGCAGCATCATTGTCATTATCATCATCGTCGTCGTCATCGCCATCATCATCATCATCATCATCCTCATTAACAACAACAACATCAGCGACAACAACAACAGCTTCATCGTCACCATCATTAAAAATATCGTCATCATCAACATAGTCATCATTATCAACGTCGTCGTTGTTGTCATCATCATCGTCATCATCATCATTTTTTAGTTATTGTAATCATCATAATTAGCACAGTCTGTGATAGCTGTAGAGCCAACTACCATTCAGTACTCAAACGTTCAGCAACGCTGGCTCCCCCTTCGCCATCATCCTGTTCTCGTCGCTAAAGTCTGTTACCAGCTAGCTGTAGTTTAAACACTATAAAACCAACGAACACGTCGTCGTGGTCAACATCATCAATTCGATCATACACCTCCGATCATCCGGAATTACTCACAAATCGACGTATGCCCAGTAAACTATCTCTGTTGTGCACATAACGCTCATACTCACTCACATCTGCGCCGCCAGAGCCACCTAGCGTCGACGACAGGCGACAGCTTTACGAGATTATACGGTAGACGAGAGGGGCGAGCCGTATAATATATAAGAGCTGCGCCTGCGGCCTCAGATAAACTGGCGTCGCTATTCTTCACACGTCCACCAGAGGTGATGGGTAGCGAGCGGTGGGAAGCCCATAAGGCGCCTGCCATTGCGTCGTCGTGATGGTGGTGGGCGTAAGACACCGATAGATAATCAAGGCTTGGGGCGTCTTAGAACCTCATGGGCTGGTCGAATATTGGTCGAAACGTCTAATAAATATTATCCTCTTCTGTGGTCTGCAGTTGGTCGTCTTATGATCACCTGTTACAGAACTCCATACACATACACGATATGTACACAGAATGATACGTACACGGGGATACATACGTGTGCACACATGCACAAACATACACGCACATTAACACGCGCACATACACACGTATATATTTACGCATAATATGAGTTATTATATCATATTGATATCATTCGAGAAATTATTGTTTGCAATGTATACCATACACTGGCGTTGACCTACAATCACGACATGTTGTGTGATTGTGAAGGGGGGTGGACCGGACGAGTGATCTCGCTTCTCGTGGAGAGGGCACTGGAAAGGGCGATATCAAGGACTAGAAGTCGGAAGAAGGGTGCCAGCGATGGGCGGCGCTATAATATTAGCTTAGGTTAATGGGGAGAGGGCGCCGATGGGCAGAATCCCGTCGGCCGAAGATGAAAGGAGGCAGACAGCTCGGCACACATCATCCGATTTGTTTAGTGGGGCCTCTAAGACATCTGCCGACAGGATTTCCAGCAGATGCAAGCGCTATATAAAGTGCGCCATTAAACATGCATTACGGTAGATCACGGGCTTATAATACAACGCGGACAAGTGATCAGGTTTCATCTCTGGAATAAGAGCACATTTACTTTTAGGTATCTTGGCTTTCTTGCGCTAAATGAATCGACTAATAATAATAATAATATAGGTAGTTTTGGCAATTGCACTTCTACGACTTCTACTACTATTACAGCTACTTACCCAGCTACGTTCATTACTACTCCCACTAGTGCTACTGCTGGTACTGAGGCTGTTGCTAATACCACAAATTCCATCACCAATGTTTCTACTAGTATTGGTAATAATGAATATATTACTGGGCATCTCGGGCATCACAAAAAATAAAAATAATGGCGTGAAGCTGACTGTGATAGAGAGATTGAAGACTTATTCTACCCTCTTCAGGGAGGGGCGTTATAACTCATGACCACGATTTGTTAGTTACAATTTACGACGCTGCGTAAAACCTATAATGATTAAAGAGCTAGCCTCCAAAGTGCACCTTCTCCCACGCCTGTGACTGGCTTTAACAGAATACGTTTAGTAGCGGAGTTGTTGACTCTTGAATAGAAGCGATGATGATGATGATGATGATGACGATGACGACGACGACGACGACGATGACGATGATGATGATATTCTTTTATTTAGAAAGTAATCAATCTGACAGATCGTATAAATGCTAACCTGACTGACAGTGAACAATAACAGTTAGCTAAACATGATAATATACAAGTTAATATTTTTATGCAATTAATAATCTGGGCATAAATTTAGCGTTGTCCTTGTTGGGTGGGAGAACATGGTTGTTTGCTCTTGGTCTTAATTGGTAAAAAACTTAATGGCGTTTGGACGGAGTAGGAGTTGGCGAAGAACATGCTTGGCGTAGCGCAAAACTGAGAAAGTATAGCTTAGTGTCAAATTTAAAAGAATTCAACAATCACACGAGTTGCTTGACAGTGTCATGATTTTACATTTGTATTGCAGGAACCGCGCATACGATTATCGTCGGCAGAAGTTCATTAATATATTACCAACCATGAGATTCTAAGGGATACAATATGACTGCACGCTGTCCTATGTTTATCTCATTCACCTTGATTGCGTTTCCGGTATACGAGCTACACGTTTTTTTAGAGTGATCGTATAAAATATGGAAAATATGAAGGTAGGTTACATACTCTATTGTAAATAGACTAGGCGAGAGATGAATAGGAGGCAGAAGAGGATGCTGAGGTGATGAGAAGGCGGCGACATCTTTAGAAATAGCAGAGAAGGGAAACAAAAGAGGAGGAGAAGACAGAGAAATAGGAAGAGGAAGAGAGAACGTTGTAAGTGAAAAAGAGACCGAGGAACAAATAAGCAGGTGGATTATAATCATAGGATGAATTGCAATAAGACTGGAAGAGGAAGAAATTGGGAATGTTGGAGTAGGAGACAGAAGAAGAGCGAGTAATGGACAACACGCTGGCTTGCTTCGGATAAATCAGATGTATAACTAATGGACCCCTTGCATGGCTGCAGACAGTTAAATACGACTCCTTTTATAATTTGTTATCATTCGGTCATATTATACTTGTGATTACACTGCAGTTTACCAGTTTGGAAATTAAAAAGAGATATAAAGGAAGGAGTTAATTTTAGATTATTAGGAGCTGGATATAGAGAATGGTGTGATCTGGGATGAGGGAGAGTCTCATAGTACAAGAGTAGAGTACGTTCATAGCGGGAGGTTGAATTGGGAGTAGTTGGGAAGAATGAGGTGGAGAAGAAGTAGGATAAGAAGGAGGAGACAGAGGGAGAGAAGAAGGAGAAGGAGGAGATCACGAAACTTTGGCATTACTCCGCCTCGTTCTCTTGTATATTTCTGGATAGTTTGAGTACGATGATCGATTGTGTACATGCATGCATATAATCTGATCTCGTTGGCGATTATATATCAAAGAGGCATCGCCGCCGCCGCCGCCTTCGTCTCAGCTTGACGATGACGTCAGAGGATGTGGTGACGTAAGTGATAATGTCTTTGCTCTGTCAACTTAAAATGAATCTCTTGTCCGGTTACGAATAGACGACAAGAAACGATAGCTCTCACTCTGTCTCTCTCTGTCTCTCTCTGTCTCTCTCTGTCTCTCTCTCTTGCTCTCTCCCTCCCTCTGCCTCTCCCATCCTGTCTCTCTCGCTGTCTCTTTCTCTCTGTCCGTCTCTGTCTCTGTCTCTCTCTCGCTTTCTTCCTCCCTCTTTCTTAACCATCCTGTATGTCTCTGTCTGTCTGTCTGTCTCTCTCTCTCTCTCTCCGCAATGATGCACGTTGTGTACTGCCATAATCAATCGCAGGCGGTGGTCACCGTATACCAATACCAATACAGTCTATGCAAAAGATTCTCATTGAACACCGACAACGAAGAATTAAAATTTTACAAAACAGGGAGATTACCAGTGACCACTAGAGAATGATACCCTAAAGAACCCGACGGATCGCTATAGTAGGGACACCTTATCATGGATAAGTTACAAATATAGATAAGACGTTGTTAAGTGTACATAACGAATACCTTCCCCGCCAAGGCAATGAAGACTACCATTTTAGAAGGTATGCCGGCTAATTGCCCCACTCCCTCATGGTATACGCCTCCCTGGTCAAAGCAAGAACGTCACTAATTACTACACATACACATACATATACATATCTGTATATACATATATGTATATATGTATGTATATGTATATACATACATATATGTAAATATGTATGTATATGTATATACATATATGTATATACATATACATACATATACATATATGTACATACATATATATATACACATACATATATATATAAACACATACATATACATATATATATATATTTATACATAAAATACAAGATTGGACATAGTCACATGTAGAGAGCCTTGACGCGATTAGGGAATGTAGGCTCATAATTCGTAATGCATAGGAATACCTTTCCTTCCCTCGGACTTTCAGCTTCCCAACTTATCCCATAGGGAGAATCTTCTCGGCTTTACCCTCAATCTTCTTGCTTCTGGCTGCCATTTTGATGACACCGAAACTCGATCAATCCTTCGATCTGATTTGATCAATTTGGAGATGAAATGCATTTTAAGTGCAATAGACAATTAAACTGTTGCACATGCGCAGATGGTACCTCGACATTTTAAAATTTTCTTGCCAAAAACCCTAACAAGACTATTTTTAGTCCAATGGAGTAAATAACGCTCGCTTGCCGTTAATATTACCCCTGTGACTGATAAACCCTGGAGCACGGAGGGGGACTGTGCTACTGAGGCACGCAGGTGTCTATCCTAACACGTCTTCTCTTTATCTAAGGCCTGTGCCATTGTGTGGAAGTGGGGGCGCTGGACTTCAAACGACGGGTCGGTGGATCTAAGAGAATATGGTCGCAACACATAATACCCACAGACGTTCCATGGGGAGAGCTTAATTAAGCAACAGAAGTCTCTTATAGTACTATCGGATAAGTGCACGATAGTCCGATGATTCTGGTTTGTGATTGGTGCAAAACAGCCCCAAATATCAACTAAGGCGGAGTCTATACCTAGTACCTACTACCTACCAACCAAGGGGTTGGAGATTCTAATCTACACCATGGTGTAAATTACAAAACAGAATGTCTGGTCCGCTTGTGATCCAGACGAGCTTCGGCATAGTAAATAAGTAGCCTACATTGTCAGGGCCCGATTTAGGAGTTCGCAAACCCTCGGCAATATTATTTCGTTAATTTCGTGGGCCCTAAGCCTCAGAGTGGTCCAGGGCACCAGGACATATGCTTGCCCTATATATAATTAATTACATTCTGCCAGGCAAGAGCTAATTTATGCAAATGTCAGTGCGAAGTCTTTCTATTTAAAAAAAAAACAATAAAATTAAATCCCTCACCTGCTTCACACAATTAAATACATTTTTAATAGGGTTTCACTATAAAATACTAAAAAATTATAACTGAAAAATGATACTACGATGGCTTTCGAACGACCGTCGTAGGGATGTGCTTAACATGCAGCCCATTCCATGAAGAGTTTAGGTCAGATGGCGAGAGGAGAACAGTATACCCTTCGTAAGACGTCGTGGCACAGACACATGACCTGTGAACCATTGGTATCCATAGACACGTGACCTGCCATTATCTGGTATCCATGGCTACCTGCAGGGCTTAGCCAAAGGAAAGGGATGTCTAATCTCTCCATCATATTCCGTGTGACAGGCTTATAACTATCTATGCAAACATCTGTCAGGACACTTAAGAGAGCCCCACATCAGACGGACATCAGTTATTTGGTGCTAAGCGATAATTCTGCGGAAAGGATTTATGTGACGTCCTCAGGTGGTGGTTATCTCAGAAAACCTGAACTTGCACAGTGCCACAGTCGGTGATATAAGGCCAATCCTCTCTACCATTTGTCACCTAACCTCGGTTATTTGCAGTTCAACGGCAACGTGTGATAACATAGATCATTAGCGTCTCCTTACTACTTTGGGACTGGCACTGTCAGAGTGCAAACAGTGGCGGGTTTCCAGCTAACCTTGGAGTTGACTGAAAGAAGGTCAATGTAAAACGTGCTACGTAGCATACATACACACAGATAAATCAAATGTAACACATTAGAGACATGTTAAAGCGATGCGTTTTATTGCGCCAAACCATCAGAACCCCTCCTCAGTTTCTCGGGCGCTGAGCGTTCATTATTAACTACCATTAATTATAAGAATTACAACACAACAATTCGCTCTGTCTTCAAATGTTTCGATGATGTTGGATTCTGCTGCGCGAAAAGGAACAGATGTCTAGTTCTCTCCGAAAGATCGTCGATATAAAAGATCACCTGTGCATAGACGATGGATGTTGGAGTCAACACAATCAAGGTCCTTTAGTAACAATCAGCGCTGACGTCATGACTACAGTCGGACATTTTGCAATGATTACTCTTAAATAGACTGAACTCAATGGAAAGGAATTTGATAGATATGAGCTTCGAATCAATGGCAAATGCTTCCTTTTTATCTCGCTTGTCATTGCTCAATGGCCAATCTCTGTGTGTGAAGAATATTCAAAAAGGAGAAAACATATGCACATAAATTATATATATATATATATAACTGTTATATATATATGTATATACACATGGCGTGGCATGGCACATACTTATATACATATATTCACGATAAGTGATGCTTGCAGTTACATGATATATAATGAGCACGCGTCAAGACATAATGATATATATATATACTATATATAAATATATAATGTGTGTGTCTATATATATATATATTAAATATATATATTATATTTATATGTATATATATATATATGAACGTCTACCAAGACATGCAACGGATCGTACTGAGAAGCCTGGAAAAAGGAAGAGGGCAATTATTCATTCATTCTTTCATTCATTCGTTTTAGCATTTATATAGCGCCGCTTCAGGACGTATACTCAGTGGCGCTCCCAGCCCAACTACTGCGACACAAATCATACATAGTACGTTATATCGAAATATCGCTTCGAATGCCACATGTCGTTTCTGATTAAGTTTTCTCACACTACACAAACAGATCAAGTGCATCCGTTAAATTAGACGTAAAATTTCACATGATCCTAGATCTACGCACATGCAGCATACACGCAGTCGTCGGTCTGGGATTTGAACTGAGAAGCCGCGTAGGGAAACGACCCCAAACGCCACTGCCTTGACTACCCTGTCCCCGCATGCACTCCCCGGGAGACCTCCCTGATCTCTGCAGCACTTAAAGCTCGCCTTCGTAAATCCGCTGTTTGAGATTGAGACTTACAAGGTCCGTCAACCGATGAATAAATGTACTGGCGCTCGACCACACTGTGGCACACACCACTGAAGGAGTAGCAGGGCACTGCTGTTCAGCAATATCAGAACGAGAATCTGGGTTTGTGGGTGACCGTTCATTTCGTCTCAGATCATTTTGTCGCAGATCATTTCGTCGCATGTCGGTTAGGGTAAGGTTAAGCATCGTGAGGGTCGTTTAGGGTCAGGTTATGCATGGTTAGGGTCGTTTAGGGTCAGGGTTAGGGTTAGTGTGGTTGTTAAAATGCGACGAAATGATCTGTGAAAACACGATCTGCGACGAAATGAATGCGAAGAAATGATCTTGAACCGGGTTTGTGAACAAAACGGCTGGATGCATGGCGACACCGAGGGATTGCAGAATCGTTGAGATATGAACAAGTACCACAATTTGTTGCCCATCATCGGGGTTAACAATCTACTTTGTATACGTATCAACTTTCTTATCAATTTCCTTGGCTACCGATCCGTTTGGTTACCCGTATACTTGGTAACCCGTCAACTTACTGATCCACTTGGTAACCCATCTTCTTAGTTACCAATATACTTGCTTGCCGATCTATATTGGTTATCGTCCCCATCTACTTCGTCTCCAATCTCCTCGCTCATATAATTAGTCCCTATTATCAATCTAGAAGATTGCCAATTTTGTTGGATACCCATCTTCTTGATTACCGATGCACTTGATTTCCGACCTACTTGGCTACCCAAGTACATGGTTACCTACCAACCTAGTTGCTAGTCAATCTACTTGCGAACCAATCTTTTTATCGTATCAATCTGCTCGCGAAAATGATGGATGCCTGAGTTGACAGGATGTCCATGGATGACCGTGAATATCCGACCGAACAACCGACTATTCGACCAAACGACCGAGTGACCGAATACCGATCAAATATCCGACTGAACGACCGAATATCTGACCGAACGACCGAATATCTAACCGAACGACCGAATATCTGACCGAACGACCGAATATCTGACCGAACGACCGAATATCTGACCGAACGACCGAATATCTGACCGAGTGTCCAATCGAGTGTATATTCATGCATTGACTGTGAAGGCGAGATTCTATGTTATTTGTGCTGCATGTTGTGTTTGCCACACGACGTTTATTTACTGTCTATGATGACTTTAAATAACACGGAAAATGTCTGCCAGAAAGACACACCTAAGAAAAATAAACGAATTCCGGACGAACTAGAGTTTAGTATTTTCCGGCAGCCTATATTCTAAGGCGACCATTAACCTATTAACCGAACTCGATGATGTCATGCTTGCTCTGTTACTCTGTCCAACGTCGCAGACTCCTTGTGAAGACCTCGAAACGAAGATTGTCTGGCTGTATAGGTGTGTGGATTGAGCGACACACTAAAGTTAAACAAACGCATTCTGGATTCACTTGAGTTGTTTCCGATGAGTGATGATCACTTCACAAAAACGCAGAAGGATATCGTTACGTGATCATGAATATTTCGAATCCCGTTCACACGCATAATATAGCAGTCCATGACGATCAGTGGCAGAAATTGGCAGCAGAGCTGGCGCGCGGTGGGTAACACTGAAATGCGGCAGGACTCCCACAGACACGTAAGTAGTCAGGCAGACAGACAGATAGACAAACAGAGTTGGACTTGAGTCGACTCTCGTGTCAAAGATGATCCGTGCGATTGCGCAACTGTCTGATGAATTGCCTTCTGTGGGTCGATAAGTCAGAGGAAAGACTCGATAGAAAAACAATGATTGCTTTCGATTTCTCGAAAGCTAGCGCCATATAAATAAATATGTATTTATATAATCCATCGTAGGCAGTCCACCCCGTCGGTGGGAGAGGATCGACCACCCATCCTCATACGACGAGGTCAAGAAATGAAGTCGCAAACATTCATGTTCTTGATTGCCTCAGGACTATGGTTCACTTTCTTTTATATATATATATATATATATATATATATGAACATTTTCCATATGCCTGGTTATTTCGAGTGGCGCAAGGTGTTGGGTAAAAAACCGGGGCGCAGAGCCGAGCAACTGAGTTTGAAATCCCCATAGGGTTGACTAGTCTTACTGAGATTATAACGTAAGGAGCGCCTTGCATGGCTGCCGACGTTCAAACTCGACTCCTGTAATAGATTGTCATCATTCGCTCATACTGTACTTGTAATCATGCCGCGGTTAGTCAGTTTGAAATTAAACGAATATTATTATTATTTCTACTTTAGAGTAAATTTTAAGATGACTCTACCGTGACAACAACTTACAGCCGATTCAAACGTTGTCAAGTTCTTACCATCGGTCCAACCAATTCGAAGAGGTCCTCGTGCTCCACCTGTTCGATCGTCGTACAGACGGTGTTGTTGGAGAACGTTCGTGCTGCCCTCTCTTTCGCCACAGCGCTACTGCTGCCGGTGTTACTGACGTCCTTGCTCCTCTCTCGTCGGGGCTTGAACGACAGGGCAATGAGTACTCTACAGACGACCCGACGCAATCGTGCATCGGTCTTTCTAGACTTCTTCGGTCTTTCTTCTTCGGCGGACATCAGAGCAGGAACTTCCCCTCCTACAGTCCCATACTTATAGCCCTATCTGGCAAGGAAATACCTGTTGCACCAACGTTCATCTCATCTTACGTGAATACGATTCGATTGGAGGTTATATAGCGCTAGATTTGACTTAATTGTAATCCGTGTAAAACTTCTATAGAGCCGGTTTCATTCGGTCGAATCAATGGCACAGTACTTACGTTCTGTTGTTGTCACGTGGCAGTGTAACCAACCTGCGCCGTCACCGTAACCAATGAGGCATCATTATCAGAGTAGACGACACCGCCCCAATCAACTGCGGATCAACAAATGAGTTATTCTGTAGAGCAGATTGCCTCCTAGAAACGTGTTTACGTGTTTCCCATTTCTGTATAAACAGTATAATCCTGTTGGAATTCGAAGCAGGGTTTCTAAGACCCACCGTATGTTGAAGCGAAATTGGACGAGTTACGATCGCAGAATTGGCCACTTCGTCGTCATAAGAGGATGATCAATCCGTCTCGAGCAGCAACGTCCGCAGGCTGACAGTTCATCCATCGTTCTTCAGCACATTCTCCACTTCGACATAATCGCTAAATCGTAAAATTCAAACTGTTGCGGGATAGCTCACTTCGCTCCATAACGATCGATCGATCGATCGCAGACTCGTAGCAAAGCTGCAGGATGATATCGTATTCAATAACAATCGGTCGATACGTCGAATGCTGCTGAGCGCCGATGATACTACGACCGATGCTGAAACCTTACTTCATCAGACGTGAAAGTCCCGTAGTGTTTCATCCAATTGCTCTGAAGTCGCGCTAAACCGAACCTTACTTCATCCGATGTGAAAGTCCCGTTGACACGTACACGCTCGAAGCGTCCCGTCCAATTGCACTGAAGTCGTACTAAACCAATCAGACGTTTCTGCAATGTTCGAATTACGATGCTCTCAACGACTGCACCGAAGACTCGAAGAATCCGTTACATTCAGTACCGCGTATTAAAACGAGGCCTTAATAAATTGCATAAGGAATTGTAAGAGAGCCCCCGCCCCATCAGGTCCCCTTATGGGTATTCTAAAATCGACGCACGATAGTCATGCTGTTTGAAATGGGATGGGGATTGGGTAGGGATGAAAGTGGGGCGATTCCAACATGACAATGAGTCTATGACTATGACTAAGGATACTTATATAGTGCCACCATATATCGTAACACTCGTCGATTACTGATGATAACAAACAGAATATGACTGCCAAAGCGCCGCGACCAGCACTGAGAAATAAAAGTTCGATGAACGGAGGGAAAATACTACCATAGACTGTCTACAGTCAACCGTAGCCTTACCAACCGAACGATCGAGTATCCGACAGAACGAACGAACGACCAAACATCCGACCGAACGACCGAATATTTGACCAAACGACCGGGCGATCGAATATCAAACCAAATATTTGACTGTTACGACCGAATATCTGACCGAACGACCAAATATCCGACCGAGTATCAGACCGACATTCCACCCTAGTATCTGACCGAGTATCCGACCAAGTAGGCCTATCCGACCGAGTATCCGACCGAGTATCCGACCGAGTATCCGACCGAGTATCCGACCAAGTATCCGACCGAGTATCCGACCGAGCATCCGACCGAGCATCCGACCGAGCGGTCAGCGGATGTGGTGAAGGTGTCATCCATTAGCGCGGATCATGTTTGAGCCGATGAATAGTGGCGACGCGGTTGCTCGAAGGGACGGCCAGACGACAAGAGCGGTAGGGAGGACGTGGCGGATGTAAAGGGGACGGGCAACGGAAGTGCACATTGGTCGACTGCTGGATGGACGACGGAACGAAGGAGAGATGGACGGAAGGATGGGGCGCGGAAGGGCAGGATCTACCAGATATGAAATTAAAACGAATTTTTCGGAAGATTTTAGTCTAACGATTTGATAAACGGGTTTGGTTTTATTTTGGGGATACATATGCCTTCTTTTTGCTACGAATGTGCCGTGTAGCAGTTAGCGGGCTCGACTCACTCTACCTAGTTTCAAATCCATGTAGGGCAGAATTATGGTCGAGATTATTCATATTCCACCTGCATCCATTGTCAGCTTAGCCATAGTGAGTGGGATGACCGGTGAAGGATCAGATAACGGAAGGAAAAGCGTTGGCAAACCGCTATTATACGCGTGCGGACTCTTGTAAACATGAAGCCTCGAACACTTTATAATAATTATAAGGGCCTATCTGTTCTTTCTATCCAACTACATTATCCAGCAGTTCCAGATTTTGAGATCTGCGTCATTCGGTTATGGTGGTATTAATGATAACAAGAGTAGATGCTCGTTTAAGTGGATGGCTCATGAAGCGTTGATACAATCAACCCTTACAAAATCTTGCATTCTACAGACTGTAGTGTCACGGTATGTCTCTTTGCTTACTATCTCCCTACCTATTGATCACTGTCTCTGAGGTAAGCGTAAAGGCTGGACTTCTATTGCGCTTACTGTTCTTTTCTTGTTTTGAAGAACGTTCTAGATCCTGGACAGGCCATCAGCAGCCTGATATTCGAAAGAACAACTCCGTTGACTCCTTTAATTCTTAATTCAACACTAACCTTTTTCTAAAGACAACTCTACCAGTTGATTTTGTGGCGTCACTGCAACGTCATGGTTGTATTACGGCACCATATAATTTAGTTGATTAAGTGACGTCGCTTTATCTTTGTGCTTTATTTCTTTGCGCGTGATATTGAATAACCATTTCGTTTGAGAGTTTCTCCTGTGACTGGCTATTCACGCAACAGTTGTCCATTGTCCGCTGATGGATTGGAAGATGGTCCAAGGAGGATGAGCAGACACAGTTGAATAGATGGATGGTGTAATGAATGGCTTGGCGAAGGTAGAGATGACACGAGAGATAAGTGCATGGATGAATGGACAAATAAATGAATTGATGGACGGATGAATGGATTGATTGGTGTGTTGATTGACTGGTGTATTTATTGATTGATTAACTAATTGATTGATTGATTGATTAATTGATTGATTTATTGACTGATTGACTGACTGATTGATTGATTAATTAACTGACTGGCTAATTGATTGATTGATTGATGTATCGATAGATGTTTGAATGGATGTTTGAATGGTTGGATTGATTGATTGACTGGTTGATTTATGTATGGACGACTGGCTGGGAGAGACGTATCGATCGATGCTCAGACGTGCCTTGATTTTGTATCAAAACGATAGGCAGGGAGAGAGTAAGCAATGAGACAGACCAGGACAATACAGTGAAATACAAAATGTTTTAAGGGTTGATTGTATCAACTCTTGATGTGCCATCCAATTAAGAGAGTATTTCGCTTATATCATTAATATGACCATAACCGTAGGACTCAGATATCAAAATCTAGTACTGACCAATGATAAAGAACAGTTAGGCCCAGCAGGACCTACGCATTAAGCATTCTGCCTGCAAGGAGTCCCAAACCGTAGACTAAATGTTGTGTCCCCGTTGATATGAGAAGCATATTATTATGATCGTGCGAAAAATATAATAACTATTATGTCATCTTTGAATTTACACACTTATCTTCGACGAAACGAGCCTTGTAAATCGACTGTTCAACCTCCGCACATCATTATCGGTGCGTTTTCACTTTCCAGATTGAAATACGGATCTCTGAATTCGATTTAAACACTTCAAACGTCGTTGGTGTTACCTCATATAAAGTCCGTTTGTCGCGAAGATTTCTTGAGTTAAACCACAGAATTTCTTTGGGACAGAATGGACCGTTTCGACCTCAGAGTTTGTCGATCCCACATTCGTCTAACTCAGATTAAATTAATACAGCGGATATGACCTTTGACACTCTCTGTACCTATTTTCGAAATCCTCTACCTCAGAATTCGCCATTCACTAACTCCAGAAAATGTCTCTGCGTTGTCCTTACTTTATCTTTGGCATACAATAGTAGTTCGCCTTCGGTTATCTTATGCCCGGCTTAGCTGCCTCTGATATCGTCGGCCCAATCTCATAATGTGATTATTTAATTATTGAACGTCAGAATTTATTTGCTCAACCCCATAAATCGATATCCTAACTACCCACAGTTCCTGAATGGTACAGAGCTGGTAAAGAAGTTCCTCGACCGGCAGCTGGCGTGGAACAACCGCGCTCGTATCGAATGATGTTGACTGCAAGAAAACGAAGGATACTCGGATTCGACGCTTGATAACGAGATCCGCCGTTGCACTCACGAGCCCTTCAGCCGCTCTAAAGACGTGTGCGTCCATCAGTTAAATGAGCGCCGTCTAGTGTTTTAGTTGCACTCCACAGGGACACGGGACATGCACTTCACTCTCGCCTCTCAAGAGAGTGCGGAACTGACTGAGAAAGAAGATAGCGCGCCAAACATTCAGTCTCACTTTCTATATTTCTCTCTTCCTAGCCCTGAGCGTCTCTTGTAGTATCTCTCTGTCGGTCTCTGCTTAGTACTTCGGTCAATGGATTCATGTTGGTCACGAGAGTGTGACAGTTTTGTCTGTGCGTATACCCTGAGATTAGTTAGTCAGTCAGTCAATCCGCCAGTCAACCCCCCAGCCAGAGAGTCAGTCAGTCTCAACACACAGTCTGGATACTATTTGCGGACCTTGAGCAAATCCTTTACTCACTTCGATGATCTGATTTAGACGTGGTCATCTGTGCACTTATGAACTCAAAAACGAGGGCAATCTATACAAAATACAGTTGTATTGCATCATGCAGATTGTATAGTGTTCTGTTGTACACGCCGTATTGGTCGCCTCTAATTGTAATCTGTCTGGTCAAACCAACATCAAGGACTGTCTTGGCGGCAACATTAGGTGGTCTTCTTTGGTCCGATGGCCAACAACATGACTTGAAAATAACTGGTTGTAATAATAATAATATTCATTTATTTATTCAACCTTACAAGTACGCAGTGAGATTGCGTGATATATCAATCAAGCAATCAATCGATCAATTATTGTTAACCAACCGTGATATAATTACAAGTTCGTTTTAATCAGAGTAATGGAGGCACAGGTAACAAAAGAAGGACTCAAGGGGCTTTCGCCCGCACGTGAGAAACCTCTGTACAGTCGATTGATCGTGGTAAAATTCAGCCAGCACTATAATTGAATTCAGCTGTTATTAATAACATAAATTCGAGATACATAGGCCAAGTTACATTGGGCGATTCAATAATATTATTCATGAACACGACTCTTATCTAATCATAACTAAGCGACTCGCCCACGTAGCACCGACGGGCCAGCTCCCATGCGCTAGGCCCACGATCTCTTGCCCAATGTAGTATCCTAAGAGATGATAACATGTCTAACAGGAGTCAATATTAACTTTATGGCAGATCGCAAGGCACCTATCAATTATACTGCTCTTATTTCAGTCTCCCCTAGGGATTGGAAGGCTGAGTTAACCTTTTGGGTTTGGGAGAATCGAACTCATGTCCTTCTGATCTCACATTCAACCATCTCCCCACTCTTTGTTCTTCTCTTCTTTGACCCTATGCAACCAGCATCATGGGTAGTAAACGTCAGCATGAATCACAATAAAACCCAATATCGCATTTTAATAGGACAGTCTCGGCTATAAACCTATATATAAAGAGACGATCACATGCGCACAGATATGCCGCAGTTCTATAGCTGACACAGCGTAATCGTACCTCCGAGTAGACTTCGTAATGGGCGCTATACAAATGTTAGAATGAACGAACGAATGAATGAATAACAGCACACACGCCAGCGTTTTTCAATGCTATCAATGCTTTTTTATGCTATCATAGCATAATATAACATAATATTAATATGTTATGAGTTTGAATACGAAAATATGATCTGCAAATGTATGAAAACAAATAATTATAAAGAAGCAAACAGTAAATATTAATGATGCCATTAAAAAGAAAACAACGAATATTGTAAATTTGTATTTGTCAGTATTTGTTACTTCAATCTTCTGCAGGGCTGTAGAAGCTAGCGATTAATTAATAATTCATTCCCTTACATGTCTGACTATCGTAATAATCCAATGGTTAACAACCCTATAAATGACTAGAATCACTCTTGGAATTAGTCATTTCACACGTTCAAGTTAGGACTACGATACCTCATGACAAGCATAAAATTCGCTTCGCTAGATGCCAGCACTGGGCTGCTGCCTTGCATTGGTGTCCTCTAGCGAACGTCGGATGAGCAACGATAATGAACCCGAATATAGTGGAGATTGCGATAACGAGATTTCATAAGATAACAGCGAGTGTCAGAACTCAGCTCGCATTAACCCTGACCTTGGACCTTGAAGTACGCCACCTATGATCCAACCCAAAAACTGCCGTCGTGCAAAATAGACATCTGATTAGATATTCTTGATGGGCGCTATATCATGTATTTTTGACCGATTGACTGAATGATTTATTGATTGATCATGCGATGCGGTTCAAACGCTAGAACTCGTCTTAAAATTAATTATATAAGCGCTTATATATCTTATATATATATATATATATATTTAGGTGACACACATCGTTGTCGCTTGTGATCGTTATGGCCTACTACTTACTCTCTTCGCGCGAGTGTCTTTCATAATGACAGCAGTTAAGCAATTGAGACCAGCAAAGCACAGCATGCATTGCGGCTTCACAATGTGCCATATTATTTAGCCCGGTGATATATATATATATATATATATATATATAGAGAGAGAGAGAGAGAGAGAGAGAGAGAGAGAGAGAGAGAGATAGAGAGAGAGAGATAGAGAGAGAGAGATAGGGAGTGAGAGAGAGAGAGAGAGAGAGAGAGAGAGATAGGGAGAGAGAGAGAGATAGAGAGAGATAGGGAGAGAGAGAGAGAGAGAGAGAGAGATAGGGAGTGAGAGAGAGAGAGAGAGAGAGAGAGAGAGAGAGAGAGAGATAGGGAGAGAGAGAGAGATAGAGAGAGATAGGGAGAGAGAGAGAGAGAGAGAGAGAGATAGGGAGTGAGAGAGAGAGAGAGAGAGAGAGAGAGAGAGAGATAGGGAGAGAGAGAGAGATAGAGAGAGAGAGAGAGAGAGAGAGAGAGAGATAGAGAGAGAGAGAGAGATAGGGAGAGAGAGAGAGATAGGGAGTGAGAGAGAGAGAGAGAGAGAGAGAGAGAGAGAGAGAGATAGGGAGAGAGAGAGAGATAGAGAGAGAGAGAGAGAGAGAGAGAGAGAGAGAGAGAGAGATAGAGAGAGAGAGAGGAGGGAGTGAGAGAGAGATAGAGAGAGAGAGATAGAGAGAGAGACATATAGAGTTGGAGAGCAATAGAGAGAGATAGAGAGAGAGAGACACGCATCATTCACGTATATCACCGCACGTAGTCATTATTTATTTCCATTTACAGTATATGCAGCCATATATTTTATGCCAAATCTAAAATCATTGCCATGATAATTTTAAATCTAATGCGCCTAAATTTTGTAGCTGATACTGTACTATATATTTGGCTTGATATAGTTACACTCTAGGGCAATAATAATATAGGCCTATCTAACTAATAACATGGTATGAAAAGTATTATACATGGTGCAGAACATTTTATGTTTTAAATCTCGACTTGATGCAAGACTGTCCGGCGTGCGCTTGTGAGCGTGTGTGTGTGAGAGAGTGAGAGAGTGTGTGTGTGTGTGTGTGTGTGTGTGTGTGTGTGTGTGTGTGTGTGTGTGTGTGTGTGTGTGTGTGTGTGTGTGTGTGTGGTTGTATGTGAATGTTTATAGCTTGCGTATGAAGTTCCGACCTTAGACGAAGACGGGTCAATGAGATGTTGCGTATCATCGGTTGCGTACGTTGAGTTGATGCGTCCCTCACCTGAAACACATCATCGCCCAAAGGAGATGTATTACACAGACGTAAGATGCGCAGAAGAGTCTCACGTTCGCAGAAGACAGATCTGATGCGCTTGAAGGCGATCTCCATTGACCGTTAACAACAAGAAGTGACCGACAGACGGACCCAGGGGCAGATTCCTTTGAAATTTATCTACACAGACGGCGGACCAAGCGGACACACACATACTTAGATAGAGACAGAGAAAATGATATATATAGTGAGAGAGAAAGAGAGCGAGAGACGGACAGACGAACAGACAGTTAGACAGACAGACATACAGACAGACACAGACACAGATATAGAGAAAGAGTGAGAGAGACAGAGACACAGAGAGAGGCAGAAAGCAAGGTAGGCAGACATACAGAGACAGATACGGAGACAGAGACTGCAGAGATACATAGACATATAAACAGAAACAGATACAGATACATAGACAGACAGATACAGATACACGGAGAAGACAAACACAGAGACAGAGGGAGATGCGCAAAGACGGAAATTGAATGATAGCAGACGCATTAAGGCGTGGTAAGAAAAGCGTAGGAACGGCCATTTATATAAATACATGTAAGTCTGTGGACAGCGACGCAGAGATACGCAATGCTCGCAGAAAGTGAAAACAAGCGTCAACAGTAAATCTTGAATATTTGCCCCTAAATTTATTATCATTAGTGGCGTCTAAAACACGACATACGGTCTATAAGCTCTGATTCATTTTTAAATTAAACGAAAATTTCCAAGAACCAGCTTCAAACTTCAAAGTCATTGCAACCCTATGAAAACTCTGTTCTAACTCGTGAGACCGTTAGCGCTCGTACAGATCTTTCACAAACAATTCTCAACCGATCACTGACTTAACTAATGCGCTAACGTTCATCTCTTTCCTCCGTATACGTCGCTACACTAAACAAACGTTAACCCCCTTTGACGCTTTCACCATATCGCGGTACCCTCCTTGCACAGAAGTTCCTTACATTCGTGCGTCTGAGCGTTCACGCAGCGCACAATTATCGCACGCATAGAATTTATGGAGCGCAATTCAGTATAACTAAACACGCCGCATAAAAGATAGACCTGCCTATTATAGTAGTCCCTGAGATAAAAGTTTCGGAGGTCGACATTCCAAACCGCTGAGTCCTAGGCACCGAACCATTCAAATGTTCTTCTACGCGTTGCAGTAACCCTTAAGAACACCCCTCCCCCCCAACTGCTGGTCGTATACCTCTTTCCCGATCGCAATCAAGACCAACGAGGAGCTGAAGATACTCGGACATAGTAAATCTGTGCTATTCTTATAAAATTAGAGAACTCGCTGGAGCCAATATACTACTGGGGCAACAAACCAGAATTGCGCAAAACTCAACATGAACAGCACAGCGCGCTCTGGGTTGCGGGTCTCTTATGAATATGATGGATATAAATGTACGCGTGTGTTTCTATGTTTGAAGTATCTGCATGTATAGTATACATGTACGTAAGTGAATATTTAGTATGTTTGTGTGCATGTCAATGTATGAAAAACGCTTGGTTATGGTAACTTGCATCTACATATGTATGTATGTATGTATACGTGCATGAAAGCTTGTATCTGTGTTTATGTGTTATATAATGATTTTGTTTATGTGTTTATGTGTTTATATAATAATTTTGTTTATGTGTTTATGTGTTTATATAATGATTTTGTTTATGTGTTTATGTGTTTATATAATAATTTTGTTTATGTGTTGATATAATAATTTTGTTTATGTGTTTATGTGTTTATATAATGATTTTTTTATGTGTTTATATGTTATATAATGATTTTGTTTATGTGTTTATGTGTTTATATAATAATTTTGTTTATGTGTTTATATAATAATTTTGTTTATGTGTTTATGTGTTTATATAATAAATTTGTTTGCATTCATGTCGTAATATTAAAAATAATATCTTTGTGTGATTTCAAAACTGACAAACTGCAGTAGGATTACAAGTGCAGTATGTTTGTATCAACACAATGTGACTTTGCCATCGTGGGCCCTTCTATGTGGAATTACCTGCTCCCCATTATCCGTAGGAAGCTTTTAATCGGGCTCCCACCCTCATCCCTTGGCTGCCTGAAGACTTTCTTATTTTCTCGGGGCTGTAACGCTGAGAGCTTCTGAATAGCTAATACTGCAAGAAGCGCTATATAAATAACCAGATACGATACAATATATGTGTATGTATGTCTGTATTTATGTATACTTAGCCACTTCGTTCATCTGTATCATTTATGTATGTTATCATAACCAGCTGCTGTATAATTAAAATATGAAAGGGTTACCCTGCCAGCGGAATCTACGGTCCCTTACAGGTATTATCTTTTTCCTGTTCTGTCCTAACATTCCACTTTTATTAATAGAATTCTGTAATACTCAATTATTTGTCTGGCGGGATTAATTGAAAAAAACGATGGTTATGGTTATACATGTATGTATGCCTGTATAGACCTCCATGTTGTCTGTATTTATGCATTCATCTGTGTATGTACACACGTATGTCTGTTATAAGTGCATGTTATAAGCCTGTGAGTATCACTGTATGTATTCAATGCGTCTGTTACAAACGCCACAAAGAATGTTGCTGCTGCTGCTGATGCGGTGGACTTACCTGCTCTGCCATCAACCATTGCCCCTCCTCCGTCTTGTGATGAGAAGCACCTTCTCAGCAGCCAAGGAACCGGCGAGAGGCGAGGTGACGTCAGTTCCGCTCTGTCGGTCGTCAGGAACGGCTGCCAGTTGCCTCCGCAGGAAGTCGAGTTGCGGTTCCTTGGACCGGAACGCGATTGGAACGAATCGGACACGGACAGCATGGCGCTGTCGTGACCTCGGTTGAACCTATCAACAGATTGAGAACGATCGGACCTTCTTACATTGCAATGTTCCTTTGTGTCATATGCTTGATTTCATTTAATGACCAACAGACTGACTGACTGACTGACTGTCTGACTGACTGACTGACTGACTGCCTGACTGGTTGGCTGGCTGACTGACTGACTGACTGACTGACTGACTGAGTCCCTCACTCACTCACTCACTCATTCACTCACTCACTCATTCGCTCACTCACTCACTCACCCACCCACCCACCCACTCACAGATTGATTGACTGATTGACTGATTGACTGATTAATTGACTGATTAATTGACTGATTAATTGACTGATTAATTGACTGACTGACTGACTGACTGATTGACTGAAAGACAGGCAGACAGACAGACAGACAGACAGACAGACAGACAGACAGACAGACAGACAGACAGACAGACAGACAGACAGACAGACAGACAGACAGACAGACAGACAGACAGACAGACAGACAGACAGACAGACAGACAGACAGACAGACAGACAGACAGACAGACAGACAGACAGACAGACAGACAGACTGACTGACTGACTGACTGACTGACTGACTGACTGACTGACTGACTGACTGACTGACTGACTGACTGACTGACTGACTGACTGACTGACTGACTGACTGACAGACAGACAGATTGATAAATAGATAGATAGATAGATAGATTGAGTGATTGATCGATCGATCGATTGATTGATTGATTAATTTTGGAAACTAACTATATTTTCAGTTCAAAATTTAATTTAAGTCTGTCAGGGCATAACAAAGAGCGTAATAGAAAACGAACAACGACGTTGTTTGGTTGACGTCAAGTAAATAACTCGTTCATCGGATTTATAGTCATCGGCTGAACGATCTTCTAAAATGACGTCGTAACCGCTGGTCATAGAATGACGTCACCAGAAAACCTCGATTCACTGCGCATGCTTTACAGGTCGATTTATAATCTCGGACCCAGCTGCGCGTAGCGTCGTATTCACCAGTAAATCCTTATCCGAGGCTTTGCGCAAAATGTCTCGCTCACCTCCATTGTGTAAGAAAACGTGATAAATCAGCTTGCGACGAGGCATATTGCTGTGCTGATGAGACACGGCTTCATAAGAAAGCGCCTGATCTCGGAATAATCGGGCAATGACCACGCTTTGCATCTAAGGACTACCCGCTCATAAACAGTCAGCATATACTCTCAAATCTAATACGTCGTCATCAGGCAGCCGGACCCATCGGTTGTGCCGCCATTTTATAAAGAGCCGAAAGAAAATCACGCATATAAAATGAATGTAATGAACAGTGTTTATGACTGCCGGCGAAACGCCAAATCCTTCCCATCTCCAATATACGAATATAATAAATTATTAGATATTTACATCATAAATAAATAATAATGGATATATGCATGCGTATAGTTCAAATATTAAAAAATATGGTTTTTATGTTAACAAATAAAGAAAGCCATTCTATATATTGTATCTATTTGGGGCCAGTCTTAAATATCCTTTCTGTATTGACCACACCAGCGGTATGTCGTCACCTGTTCAACCAAGTGCTGGAGGAAGAGAATAGACTGCGGGCCGAACCAAAGCCTACATCACAATAGGATCGCCATCGTTGCGTACCTTCCATTACCTTCTATAGACAACAATGACTTTCCCGTATATATATATATATATATATATATATATATATATATATATATATATATATATATATAATATAAAAGACACGAGAGATTGCGCTCAACAAAGTACATACATACAGAAATTCATATATTCACACATTCACATGTTTTTACATAGATATCATACATAGTACGTTCATACATTACGTATGTATGTTATAGGCAGCGTGTGAAAACAAGGATTTTGTAAAATGCCTATAGGCAATTAATTTTGTAAAAACCTAATCCTGCAATAACCCTAATTTTGCACTAAGCCCATACCAACCCTAATTCTAACCATAACCCTGACCCTGACCCTGACCTTGACTCTGACCCAAATCTTAACCTTAACTGTTACCCTGAATGGGTGATTTTACAAATTGCCTAAAATTTTAAAAAATTAGGCATTTTACAAAATTCCTGTTTTACGCATTGCCCGTAACGTATACAAATACATATATATATATGTGTGTTTATATATATATCGTGCCATCGTGTATATATGTATCGGGCTATCGTACATATATATAATATATAAATCGGGCTATCGTTTATATATATATACCGAGCTATCATATATATATCGGGCTGTCGTATATATACATATATATCGGGCTATCGTCTATATATTAATATCGGGCTATCGTGTATATATATATATACATGTGTATATATATATACACGATATATATAGATTATATATATATGTACGATAGCCCGAGACTTGTAGATTATTCCATCCAAGGACGCCCTCAGACGATGGGGAAGCAGAGCAGAATGAGAGCAGAGGATTAGGGGATTATGGCCGACGACGAAAGATTATCCTGTTGTCGAATTGTTGTTCCGATCCGTTGGACGTCGCATGAACTCATCTCATCATCTGACCTTTCCAACTGATTAACTGACTTACTTATTTATTTCACGTGTTGGGTGATCATATTAGCATGGCTGCCGAAGGCTAAACTCCTATTCCTCTATATAATAAAGCTCCCGTCACACTAGGCCCCGATCTGGGTACGCTTCGAACGGACGACCTAGGCTCAAAAATGCTACCGAAAGTGGTGAGATCGTGGTCGTTTACTGTTAAATTAAAGGTTTAAAAACGTAAAAACCCATTCACACCAGGCTCCGATCTCACTACGCTGAGTACGCTGCCATCACGCTTGCATGCAGAGCGTGGTGGAAACGTGTAGAATGCAGTAGAACCGCAATTTGGTCTTCTATGAACTATTCGGCACTCGGCACTTATAATGTTGAAACAATTGAGCCACCCATGAAACATGCCAGTCATGTTTGAGATGTTAATCATGTGGACTGTGCTGTTTACTTTGACTTCATAATAATAACCTGATTTATCCATTAACAGTAAGAACAGTAATACTAGTAAATTAGTAATAATAAACTGATGATACAATTTCCGTGGTAACCGTGCGTTTTGAACAATGTTCGATTAGAGCGTGCAGCTGCTTGCTAGTATGAGACATATGTGATTTAACTTGTTTAGCAACTGAGTTTGAGTTAACTCATTTCATAGAGGATGATTTGAGTTTGAATTTTAACTGACTTTGAGGTGTATGAGTTTAGTTTTGATTGAACTCATTTCTTGTATGAGTTTACCCAACACAAAAAACCTTTAATCGACTATCGCCTAAACTTAATCTAATATGATTAACGGCGAATGATATGCAAAGACGCCATCTTTGCTGTTAGAGCGTTAGTTGTGGTTATGGTATAATCAGATTTTATCGTCTATGTCAACGGTTCCCAACCGATGGTACGCGTACCCCTAGGGGTACGCCAGCTGTTGACAAGAGGTATGCAAGAAAAATTTCCAAATTATAATAAATATGCATAAACAGATAATAATCGCAGGTTTTGAAATGCCATATTTATGCATATCATAGTTATACTATAGCAGTGGTATACTGATATCGTAAAAAAAATGTTCTTGCAATTATTTTATTCTATGTTATACATTCTTTATTTGTCACAAAAATAACGTAACAGCTTCCTCATAAATTATATATAAATAAAATATGAAGAAAAATAAAGGCAAAATAGTTTAAAATTAGAATTCCAAATTTTAAGAAAATTTATGAAAAATTGAATTAACATGGATACATGGCTTCATCGACAGCCATTAAATCGAGGGTCTTCTTCTGAGAACGCTACAGTAATTGACGAAACAACGGAAACAGCCACTGCAGGCATCCGCGCTGATTTAGACACCAATGATGACAATCAATATCTGCGGAAGATTAGGAGATATGATGAAAATTATTGTGTTTTGGATTCTAGTGGTGTGGTGAAGAAAAAAACTGATACCTCAGTGTGTCGTATGTAATGAAAAGTTTTCAATTCATTCGATGAACAACGGTGGTTTTAGTAAAATAAATGTTGAAAAATTCCTTAACAATATTAGAACCAATATTCTAACCCTAATAATCTATTCCAATTAATTCAATTACCAAAAAACTGTTTGTCAAGTTATTTATTGTTAGGGTACGCACACAAATAATTGTTTAGTTGGAAGTACAACAAAAAAGAAGGCTGTGAACCGCTGGTCTATAAAACACGTTCGCGCGTCAGTCCCAGGCTTTTTCAATTACCGATAAGTCTGTCATCATCATTTTAATATTTGATGGTGTTGATAGCAGTCATAGGTTTGGTTTTAATTGGAGGGTTAGGGCGTAGCGCTGGAAGTAGCGGCCATTGCAGTTCAAGAGCAGAATTCATTGTCTATTTCTGTCTCTGTCTGTGTTCATATTTCAACTTTACAAGGCTCATTTTTTGATCCTAGACTTTACTATATAAATTTATTTATTGTACATGTAGAGGAGTTTGCAAAGACCAATGGCAGTATCCAAATATACATGCATGGTTATACTTTGTGTTACGTTGAAGATCGGACGATGCAAACGGAAATAGTTATAGTTGCAGTTATAAGTGCTCTAAGAGTCCACACAAGAACTCACACTGGAGGAAAACCATACACCTGCACGTTATGTCACAAAGCCTTTGCGCATAAGTGTAATCTGGATTATCATGCAAGAACTCACACTGGGAAAAACCTTGCAAGTGCTACATGTATCACAACGCATTTGTGAATTGGAATGGTCTTGAATGCCATATAAATGTCATGTAAAGTATGAAACCAAGCAAATGCAGTTTGTGCCATAAAACATTTCTACTGCAGAGTTAATTGGATTGTCATAGAAGAACGCACAATGGAGAAAAGCTCTACATTTGTTAAATGTGTCATAGAGCATTTTCACAAGGTGGCAATATCAGAGACAACATGAATACACACATCTTGAGGAAAGCGACCTAAAACCTTTAGGCTAAAAGTGTAGACTTGTGATGAGATTTTTGGTCTAAAGACTGAAAACTCACAGTGGAGATTAATTATACAAGGCCATAATTATGTCAAAAGTTGTGTTTAGTGTAACACAAGGATGCCATGGAAATGATCCTTGGATAAGTTCGGATATGGTGTTCAGTAGATTTGTGGAACACAACAACTGTGTTGATGACAGAACAAAAACATTAAGGCATTAATTTCATTCAGGCAGAAAAAGAAGTTCATTCCATATGAAAAAATGTCTTCAGAAAAAATATCATTCTACAGTTTATTTTCATCTGTCACAGAGCAATCGTGTATCGAAATGGTCTTGAATACGACAAAACTCACCATGTCAGCGAAAACCATACAAGTGTAGATGTCATAAAACGTTTTAATTGTCATAATTATAAGAACGCACATTTATCAAATGCAAGAAAGGAATCCATGTTCATTTTGCGTTATATAAGGTACTGGTGTGTTCAGACACCAACATTGTTCATCGTATGAGTATGCTTGACAATGTTTTATTTTTTTTATATATATATATATATATATATATATATATATATATAATAAGTCCATAATTTCTTGAAGTGTTTCATTTAAAACCATAGTCATTTTGTACAATGTCAAATGTGGAATATGATCAGAAAAGTTAACTAGAATAAGGCATATTTCAATACGAAATGGGAAATGATTTTATACGTAAGAGTCTATTATCTCTTCAAGTGTTTCAGTTAACTTTGTTCGCTTGTGTAATATTAAATCTGAACTTGTGGGCTATAAGCCTTATGAGTCAAGAAAAAAAGAACTGGCATGCCAATGAGCTTTTCTTGTGATTTTATTATGTGTTCCTTACACTGTAAATTAAGTTGTTGACTAATATACCAGGTACTTCGCCACGAGGAATAAGCAGCTATATGCTTGGTTTGCATTTCACTCTGTACAATACAATGCTACTTTTATTTGATATTACCCTTCTTACAATCAGTTCAGAAGTGCAAACACGCCTGGACGGTGCAATTGCAGGTATATTGCAGAGCCATTGTGTGCGAAAGACCTGCTCAGGCTACGTACACAGTAAATCATCGTATATACGAGGGTCGAACCCGCACTCTCCGCGTTACAGGCCGATCGCTCTAACCAATCGGACACCATGCCGCTCATGCTTAATCAAAGCATGAATTTCACGATAGGATTATATTCAAGAGGAACACTTTTTTGCCCCCAATTATTGTAATATCTCAGCTCACAGGCAAGCTACAATAAAAAAATTGTTTGTCAAATTTAATATTTCCAAGGTCAATGCAGGGCCGTATTATTCGTAAGTCAAGGGCCCCACCAAAAGCAGGGGCCAATGCGGCATTACCGGTAGATTACGGCAGTGGTGAGATATTTGATTAGTAGAACAAATTACTGAACGCTAATCAAATCCATTGATATCGTCATTTAAATTCAACCGTGGAGACTTTTGGCCAATGCCTCTGGTGTGACTGCAGTACTAATAAACTTGTAATCATCCGTTCATGCTGTACCTGCAATCAGTCATACTGCGCTCTTGCCAATTCGAATTGAATAGTAGACAAAATTATTATTCACGATTTGAACTTCGGTCTTTGACCTTTCAATGAATTCTAGTCTGAAACAGAATGCTTTATCCGTGTATGTAGGCCATGAAAGCAATCTTACGTCAATCATTTTATTTGTTTTGTCTCAGAAGACTCAGATTCTATCCGACATTGCGAGCCTTGGTTCCTTACTTAGCGCCTCCTTGTGCGTTCTCAGTATTCGTTACAGCAGCCGATTTCTTAATCACAGCGGTCCCGCCAACGTATCTCAAACCACGAAACACGGCCTTAGCATCATCGGCAGCAGCAGCAGAAGAAGAAGAAGAAGAAGAAGAAGAGGCATATTTGTGTGACGCAATCTATCGTGTAATTGAACACTGACGTAGTAGGTCATCACAAGTAGGTTGATTGGTTCTCTGGCGCATTCTTCAGCTTTGCGGACACGAATGACATCCACTGAGAACGAATGCTAGAAGTCATCGTATGATGCACACGTTCCACATTAGATGGAGATGGACTTGGATGGAGATTGACTTGGACCACATTACGGAACAGACAATTACCATTAATTGTCCTGGTGTTGTTCCAGACCCTGGGTTCATGTCTGTAATAGTCCTGCGTAAATGTTCTGTTGCACACCCATAACTACTTACATGTGTATATACGTGCATCATACTTACCACATTACAGACTAGCATGACAAATTCAAAGCACATACAATATCGTACATACATACATACACACACATACGTACATACATACATACATACATGCATGCATGCATACATACCTACACATATATGTACATACATGCATACATCAAATATAGTATATTATATGCCTACATACATACATACATACACACGTACATATATACATACATGCATTCAGTATCCTACATACATACATACATCAAATATAATATATTTTATGCATACACACACGAAGATTGCAACAACTGAATAGCAGGCAGTATACATTTATGTGAGCAGTTATCGCATACAGTCAAAACCATTTTATTCGCTTTCCAGAGATACATTTTACAATATAAATATATTTTTAATAATTGAACTATGCAACTGTGTCTTAAATTTACTAAGTCGTTGCTAGAATATTGCGAGGTACTTGAATTTCTCTCTGTTTAGCGTCAGCCAACTAGTTACATATAAATCGGGTCGTATTTCGTCTTCTTCCTTCACTTCTGAAGCAGCCACTCTATATCGATCATGTAGACTAGGGCGAGACCCACGCCTGTGCCAAGGAGGAGGGGTTCCTTAATAGCCAGGCAGCCATGGGATCTCGTAAAACACAAGAAACTATACGCCTCCTCGAAATAATACTAAAAACGATTTTCGTTTAATTTCAATCTGATAAATCTAAGTATGATAACAAACATAATATGATCGAACGATGACAGGTTATTACAAGAATCGAATTTATCTGTCAACAGTCATCCAAGACGCCCTTTACGTAAAACGTCTCATTTTAACAAACGCCGCAACCTTGCGATAGAAGGACTAGTCAAACCTTACAGAGGATACGGGTTCTCGAACTCAGTTCTTCAGTTCTTCAGTTCTATGCGCTCCGGTTTATTCACCGTGACTCATCGACGACTCCTCGAAAGTTACACGTAACGACCGGCTTTCCGGTGTAATACATGACTCCATTTCATCAGTCTCCATTTATAGGCCTCCGTGTGATCCACGCCCAGCATCCAACGGAAGAAGACCTTAGTAGATATTATCCACACCCAAGCAGACTTCTGACACACAGGCTTCTCACTACAACTGGGTAGCCTTAAGGTCTCCAACCAGCTGCGCCTCACCTCAGTAGGGTAGAGGTCTATATAGAGACCCTAGAGGGGTAGCTGTCTGCACGACAACCGCTTTGATTCAGAGACAATGTCTAATTGCAGCAGGCAATGATGTATCAAGAACGACAACATGAAACATTGCATAAAAGCCGACAAACGATTGCAACGCAGAATTATATATAAGACCGTGGATATATATATAGTTTTATATATATATACATATATGTGGATATATATATAGTTTTATATATATATACATATATGTGGATATATATATATATATATATAGTTATATATAAATAACTGCATCCAGTCAGCCTTCCATCGGTCAATCCATCCATCCACCCAGGCATTTATCTTTTCTCCCACCCGTTTCTCCACTTAAATCCATCGATGTATCCATCCTCTAATCAATCCATTCATCCATACATCCATGCGCCCTTCAAGTCATTCATCCATCCATTTCCAGCCATCCTTCCAGTCATCCGTACTTTCATCCAACCGTACTTCCATCCATCCCTCCGTACATCCATTCATCTAGCCATTCTTCCATCCTTCCATCCCTCCATTAATCCATCCATCGATTCATTAATTCATCCATCCTTTGGTCCATCTATTCATCCATCCACCCATCTATCCATCCATTCATTCATCCATACATACATTCATCTAGCCATTCTTCCATCCGTTCATCCTTACATTTATTCATCCATCGTCTATCCATCGATCCATTAATCAATCTATCCATCCATCCATCTATCCATTAATCCATCCTTCTATCCGTCCACCCATTAGTCCTAGTGCGGTCGTAAGCAGACTTCATCTGGCACAATAAACGCGTGAACTTAGGATTCAATTAGAACCCGGGCGCTAGGTGTCGCTCAATGTCTTTGTAGCCGTTCTAAATTGCATCTTCAGGCGTTACTTACGCACCTAGCAACCGTTGCCAGGCACCGTCTCCATCTCTCTCTTGGTCTTTGATGGATTCGCTGTAGCCAGGTGGTTCATTATTGGCTTCGACATTTCGATCCTCGCCTAGTCTCCGCCGAATCCACCCAACCACAGTTAATCCCTCGACACACATACACTCACATAAACACACCTACACACAATGTCACACATGCATACTGATAAAAAAAACCTACAAAACGCATACATACAAGTACACACGCCAACACACACATGCACCTGCATCCACACACCTACGCACACATGCATATACTCATACACAAGCATAGAAGAACCCAGACACACAAACACACAAAATTACAAACACACACACACATACAAACAGTGACGCACTTACACAATAAGTCACACACGTGCACACACAGACGCATATTATAACACGGATACTTATGGAGCATTCCATCTGGAATAGTCCACCACTAAACCTGTGAATTCGTCATAGACTGCTCAATAAAGCTTTCAACTCATCAAATTCTAACAAAACGGAGACGCATTCAAATAAGCGGCTAAATTAAAACGTTATCATGATCTGAAATTAGCGGTGCTAACAACCCAACTGCTTTTATCTCGAGCGATTTGAGCCCACCAACTTACAGTCATGTCGATGAGAGCACTGAAATTTGGAAGAATTAGCCGAAGATCATAAACATCGTTGTCACTTGACTAACATCCACCTATTATAGAGAGAGTCTCCCTAAGCAAAACGTGATAGAACTGTCACGATTCTTCACAGCCAACTTGATGCTTATATCCAGGCGGCCATTACAGAACCAACTACAGTGTAATTGACGAAAGCTACATTTTTCAGCAGATGAGCAACGGGAACTGATGACACGAGTGAATGAGCTATAGAAAGATATTCCATTTTCCATATTCCATTTTTTCTATCTATTTGGTGAATTTTATAGCGCCCTGTCAGGTCGCTCCCGATATATTTCATTACAGACTCTTTCTGTTGGTGAAGCTTGCAATCACAATTCTATTCTTAGTATCGTTGATTAAACACCTCCTGAAGACACTACCAAAAACAATCTTCCCCGGAGAGTCCACTCGCGTCGGTGGAACAAATTGCTTTAGATTAAATAATACAAATCCGTTGCAAACCAATTGATTCATTACGGAGATTTATATAGCGCTCCTTCAAGGCTACTGCCCAGGAGATGTGAACATCTCTGGCTCCGACATCTCCACTGCTCACAGATTGTCCAAAGGACAAAGAGAAGTCGTTGCACCTTTGATTTGAAGCTTCACCAAAAGGATAATCAGTTATTTATTCCATCGGGCAGAGATACTTCTCCAAGAGAATATCAGCAGGCGTCTCAGTCCACGCATCTTCATTAATGAACATTTTTAAAAACATGTCGCATCGGCTTTTTGTATCGGCAAGACGAATGGTGCAAGAAAAATCATGGTGAAATCAGAAAAGAAACTCAAATGGTGCTTGTCATAGACCTCTATAATTGAATAGAGGGGATCTGGACCCTGATACAAATTACTATGCTGAGGCTGTGCAGACTTTTGAGAATTATCCCAGCGAACAAATCCATCCCAGCGAACAAATAGATTCGGTCTTACATCTCGAAAGTATTTTATTATGCACGTCAATTGCAGAAGTATAGCACCTAACATGAATTACATGTGTTTTTTTCTTCTGCTCCTCCCGGTCAATACACTGGTTCTTTCTGAAACATGGCTTTCTGGTGAATTGGAAGAAACCATCTGTATATTATTGGTATAAATTGGAAGACACCATCTGTATCCATGGCTATGCATTTAGGCCTATGCACTAAAGCAGAGGGTCTGCCAGAGGTTGTGAGGCTGGAATGCTTATTCAAAAAGCCGCAGAATATGGCTTCCTAAATACAGTCAGTGTAGATTAATTTGCCTCTTTACAAAATACGAAAGCAAAGGATAATATAATTGTATTATAATAGTTGCCATTTATAGACCACCGTGACGGAGCCTTGAGCAGTTCATCACTGACTTTGACAGTCTCTTGACAACATTTAATACAGCCGGTTCAAAGAATAAGCGTGTATTCATAGCTGGATAATTTAATGTGGATTTATTGGCATTTAAAACCATACTCATTACTCTTACGAATGACTTTGTTAATTTGTAACCGCTGATCACCTAATTAAACTAATAACACACCCTACTTGAATCTCTCCTAGTTCAACAACCTCAATTGATTACATTTTCAATAACTCCCATTGTGGTATATATGAATCTCTTTGGTCGTTTCTGAGATCTCTGATCACATTCCCAACTAATGTTTAGTTAAGGTTTAATTAAGGTTTGATGCCGAGTGTACTCCTGCTGTAAATCTCAAGGATGCATGCAATCAAAAGAAAATACCTTTGAATAAGAAAACTAATGTTTAGAAACAACTAGGCTGAGACCAACTAACCTGATGTCAAAGAACAATATATTAGTGTGTGAGTCTGTTCAAACGTTTACTATTACTTAACACACGAATGTGTATACACGGTGTGGCTGATGTACGTAACTTAGTTATACAGACTGATTTAATTTTCCTGATTTCCTAAAATATTTGATGGTCAACCTTATATCCACATTACATGGTCTGTAGGCGTGACATGAGTCTCCATATTAATTCCTTAGAATTAATATTATTGACTAATTTGTTTCAAAACCGCTGAGGCTCTGTTACCGGTTGTCAAAATCTCAACTGCCAACTTTACCTTTTAATTGATATTGTACTGATACGATGATGTCAACACACTGTTTGTCTGGATCAAACAAAAAACAAATTAATAAACTAATTACGAACTTAATTAAGAAAGAAATAAAGGAGCATATAAATTGATGAATTTAATTAATTGAAAAAATAATAAAAATAATATGAATAAATAAATGAACAAATAAATAAACAATCAAATAATTCAGCTGCGTATATATATATATATTAAAATATTAAAATTTAACTGGAGTTCGTATCAGGCTACTCGTCCTGACTAAAATGTAGCCAGTGGTACATTATTCAAACGCGCAGTAGTCCTATCTCTTTGTCGTTTTTGCTCAGAATCTCTCTACGGACGTCAAGCCGTCCATTTGCTTTCAATGTTCGAGTTTCCGGTGAGCTCTTCGAAGATTATCTCTGTCCGATATCGTCACTTCCTGTACGGTTCTGCTGTCTGGATGTAGATGTACTGGTGCGTTTTGCGGGAACGACGGTGAACGAGTGATATACAGCCAGACACTGATAGAGTTTTGTATGCGGCTTCGGCTTCCGCAAGTATAAGTAGGTAGGATGAAAGGAGAGCTGGTATACTGGTTTAAATTGCCTCGACTAGGTTGTACTTTAGTCGTTAGAGCAAAAGATGTTCTGTTCACAGAAGAAAATTTCAGACGATTGGTGTGCACGACTAGAATTAAACAGAGGAAATACATGTAAGGCTAGCTTATGTCGTATGAGGTCTGGTGTTGTTGGTCAGCGCTCGTGAATAAGCTGGTGCTGCAGTATGCTATGTTATGTTATGCCATGTTATGTTATGTCTGTTATGTTACGTTTGTTATGTTATGTGATGTCATGGCAATACTATGGTATGTTATGTTTCGTTATGGTGTGATGTGATGTGATATGATAATATGACATTTATTTTATTTATTATCGAAATTTGATATCGCCCTTCTTCCAACATGTTTGGCTCCAAAGTGCATACACACGCCTTGTACTGCAGAGCAATTGTGTGGGAAGGACTTGCTCATGGTCCCTACACAGTGACTGACGCCTCGGACGAGGGTTGTACCCGCACACTCACGTTAAGGGCTGTCCCCTCTAACCGATCGGCCAACGTGCCACACATGATATGATATGATATGATAATTATGATACGATATATTCGTTTAGTTGAACGCATGCTGACATACCGCAAAAAGCATCAAGTTACAAGCAAGAATGAAATACGACATGACATAGGCCTAAAAGATAAAAAAGGAAGAAAATAAAAATGTTTCACTAGGATCATAAAACGTTCGTAAAGCCGCTTAAAGCATCTGTAAGGGATAAGGACAACCGCTGGGTTGCACGCAGGATAGTTCAAGGGAAGGAATTTCAACGGCAGAGAGCGTCCAGGGTCAACCAACAACAGACGCATAAGGGCGCTATTGGACAGAAAGCGTCCGAGTCCAAGGTAACAAGACGACTATTATTGGCATCCTAAAGAGGAGGACGATTGACATGGTCAAAAAGTTAGCGTGCAGCCTGACCCAAAAACGCTCTAAAAGTAAGGGGAAACACTTGAAACCGATAACAGCGCCGAGGAAACAAGAAATCTTCAGGCAACCAAGGAGTGAGGGTGGGAGCCCGATTACAAGCTTCCTATGGCTGTGTGTTCAGCAACTTTCCTGTGAAGACTGACGGGTCGATGACCGCTTAGGTTTCATTCAACTTGCAATACGTCACGTGAAACCGTCACGCGCCCTCTCCTCTTCCTCTTCCTCCTCCTCCTCCTCCTTCATCGTCGTCGTCGTCGTCGTCTTCTTCTTCTTCCTTTGACCTCCGAGGACCGTCTAGAACTTCCAATGACGCCAATCTTCTCGTCGCATTGCCTCATCCATCAGACCGCTGCGTCCATCAATCACTCTTCCATCTAACAGCATCATTCTCCGTCTTGCTCGTGCTGGCTTTTCCTGCCCTCCAGTTCAGTCACGCGGAGCTCATTCGCATCCATGGTGCGGCCACCGTGATGAGCAATATCCAAAGCATCAATTGAGAGGTCAGCGAATGCGCTATATAAATGATTGCGTGCATGTTGATGATTTATCAGTGTAGCGACAGTGCTAATTAACAAATGGTCAGTAAACGAGAAGTGGGAATCTAATTGTTTAGGAATGGCTACAGTGAACACGTGGAGATTGATGAGCTCAACCTTCAGACATGGTAACACTGAAGAACTCGCTAAGCGCATGGAACTGGACAATGAGGTATTGTTTGTAATTTCGTAAAGGGAGAGAGAGACAGACAGACAGACAGACAGAGACAGACAGACAGAGACAGACAGAGACAGACAGACAGAGACAGACAGACAGAGACAGACAGACAGAGACAGACAGACAGACAGAGCGAGAGACAGACAGACAGAGACAGAGATAAAGACAAAGACAGAGATAGAGATATAGACAGAGACAGTGACAGAGAGAGAGAAAGACGGACAGAAAGAGACAGTGACAGATAGAAAGAGAGTGAGATCTTTATCTATCATCATTGAGCAATAGTATACGTTTCCAGTACAGCCACACATATGATCAAACACAGATCAAAGGGTAAACCCTTAAGGAACCCATGCTTCCGCTATCAAGGATATCAACATTTTAAAAAGAAACTGACATTAAAACAGATACTGCAATATAGCAAAAACAATCCGTAACATTAGTCAATATTTAGCTATTTAAATGAGCGGAACAGTTCAGTTTTGTGAAAGACTCAGCTATACTGTGACTGAACAATGAACAGCTGCCGAAGAATAAGAAGAATTTGAAGTTTTAAGAGAACGCTCTACAACACAGCAGAACCAAAAGCACAGAGGAAATAGTAAGGGAAATTAGTACAAAATGAACAAAAGGATATTAGAACAGCGAGAAAACAGAACAAAAGAAGCGAGGGGATTAGGGACAAAGTGATAAATTTCTAGAAAGGTACGAGAAACACATGAGGGTAAGAGAACAGTGGGAAATGGCGACAGAAGGACATATGGACAAAAGGATAGAAGGACAGAGGAACGGAAGGACAGGACAACAGAGGGACAGGACAATAGAGGGACAGGACAATAGAGGGACAGGACAATAGAGGGACAGGACAATAGAGGGACAGGACAATGGAGGGACAGGACAATAGAGGGACAGGACAATAGAGGGACAGGACAATAGAGGGACAGGACAATGGAGGGACAGGACAATAGAGGGACAGGACAATAGAGGGACAGGACAATAGAGGGACAGGACAATGGAGGAACAGGACAATAGAGGGACAGGACAATAGATGGACAGGACAATAGAGGGACAGGACAATAGAGGGACAAGATAATAGGAAAAACAGAAGAACAGAAGGTTTTGAGGCCATAAGGACAGCCAGGTAGAGGACATATTAAAATGACACATGACCAGAGATACAGCGGGACAGAAGCACAGAGTAGTAGAAGGATAGAAGGTTGAAGAGGATAATGATAGAAGGAAAGAGGTGCTGAAAGGTATAGTAGGACAGAAGGACATACAGGCAGAGGTAATAAGAGATAGACGGATAATCAAGACGACGGAGGATGAGAAAACAAAAAAATAGTTAGGTGAAATACAGGACAGCACAGGCCAGAAGGAGAGGTACTGGGAGACAGAGCAACAGACAGAAGGGTTACAAGCAAAAACACATCGGGTGAACAGTAGAGAATGGTACAGACAAACAGACAGACGGACAGACAGACAGTATCAACTGCGGTGCTTCATTAAACCTAGTTGCTGCTTACGGTCGTTACGCATAGGAAAGATGGCAGATGATTGCATGTTTCTTAAGTACGAGGAGCGCCACTCGGATGCAGCTTAACCCACCGCAAAGGAAGCCAGTGGAAGCAACGAATGGCACGCCCTTCGTGCCATTCCGATGTCCTTAAAAGACGCCGTATAATACCCAGGTGACTGCACAACCAAAGACACACAAGCATACACACCTGCATACCTATGCGTATTGTTTTGTTATTGATGATTTAGAAAGCGTTTCTTACTGCATAAGCCCTTCAGAAGAACCCCAAGTACGTGTTACCTCCGGAAAATGAAGGTTTTGGGGTGCGAGAAAGAGGCATATAGATGCAACCGGAGCAAATAGAGCGAGGAGAAGAGGGAAGTCATTTCCATAAGTTCTGTCAAAGGATCTGGATTGAGCCATTGTGTTTCTAAACACGAAGAAATGGCCATCTAGCCAGTCGGAGGATCTGGAAGTACGCAAATACGCAAATGATGTGAAAAGGGGAAAGGAGCGCTCTCAGAAAGATATTCTAGAACAAGGTCAAGCTGAGATTTAAAGACGAACAGTAATGCTAAACTGCGCCATACATTACAGTACAGCCTACACGTAATTTACACAGTTCGCAGAGAAAAGGAAAGCGGTTGTGATATCAAAACTATAGCATTTTACCCATGGATATTATGTATAGATATGCTTAGCTGATGGATGTAATAATAAAAGTCGTTCGTGATGAGATGTGACATCATATCCGCAAGCGAATAGAGCGCCCCGAGTATATATTTCATAGATACTATATAACTGTCGAATTACATTATATTACAATTGCTCATTTCCATACAATATATCATGCTGTCAAAGCCATTTATGTCTTGTGTACATAGAAACATAGGCCCGTGTATACAGTTCCACTGATGTATTCCTTATGAAAGATTCATGACTTTTGCTTTCTATGAGATAGGCTACACTCATATGTATGAACGCAAAGCACCGTCTGCATATCCATATATGCCATAACAGTGTCATCCTAGCTCTTTGATATTAGTAATTGAGTAATGGAGCGTATGTACGCCTGCTTTGGCTTCGAGAATTACTGTGTAGCATCATGTAATGTTCGCTCGCATATGCGCAGACATGTGATCATATTTGCGGCTAATAAAAGCGAATGATGACAGTATACGTATGCTTACGTGTATCATATCACTCGTCGGATTTTCTAGAAGCGACGCACGGTGAGCGAATTAAGTACGCTGTTGGAGAAGAGGGAGTAGGAAGAAAGGATGAAAGGATGAAAGGAAAGAGAAACAGCAGGACCTAGGAATAGAAAGACAGCGCTATGAAAGGAAACGTCGATCTAAAGATAACTAGAAAGTGAGAGAAAGAGAGAGAGAGAGGCAGACAGACATTGAGAGACACCGAGACAGAGACACAGAGAGACAGAGACAGAGACAGAGAGAGACAGAGAGAGAGAGACAGACAGAAAGAGAGTGAGAGAGAAGGGGGAGAGCACCAGGGAGGGAAAGGTATAGAGAGAGAGGGAGAGAAAGGGATGGGAAGAGAGGATGTGTGCGCGGTTGCGGGTGTGGGTATGAGTGTGTGTTGGTGCGGGTGTGTGTGGATGTGTGCGCCTATGTGTGTCTATGTGTGGTTGTTTACTTGTATGTGCGTGTGTTTGCGTGTGGGGTGCCTGTATTTGTAGCTAGGCGTGTGTGGCACTGTGCGCGCGTGTCACAGAGGCACAGTGACTAAGGAGTGAAAGACTATGGGGCAGAATTGCAGAAGGACGTAGGAACATAACACAGGCGCAAAAGGAAATGCGCTATAAAATTACGGGCAATAATGAGAAACTAAAAGAGAGGCAGAAATACAGAGGAGCTAAAGAAACAGGGACTGAGAGATGGAATGGTGTAGAGACTAACGGACAGAAGGAAAGAGGAGTTAAACGGTAGAGGGAAAGAGGGATGGAGAGATGGGAGCAGGGCGGCCGTAGGATTGGTGGTCCAACTGCAGCACAGATGGGCAGAATTAGCATCCGTGTAATGAAGACGTAGTTTGTTAGATGCCTTGTTTTTCGCGCCTTGTCGGTCGCAGGTGAATTCTACTTGACTTGCATGTAAATCGGTGTTAATCATTGGTTGAGGAGAGCGAGAGAGAGAGAGAGAGAGAGAGAGAGAGAGAGAGAGAGAGAGAGAGAAGAGACAGACAGACAGACAGACAGACAGATAGACAGACAGACAGATAAAGAGAAAAAGAGAGAGCGAGAGAAAGAGTGGGTGCGGGTGTATGTAGATAAGGATATGTGTGCCACAAGACACCCGTGTAGAGGAGGAGAGGGACATGAAGAGGAAGAGGAACACGGAGAGTTAGGGAGGGAGGGAGAAAAAACTTAATTAGGTTAGAACCGAGACAGTCTCGAGTAAGTCAGTCAGGTCGCCAGCTTATTTACAAGTGCTACGTCGTGTCTGATGGGTTGTCGATGAATATCAGCTGAAGATACGAGTTCTGCTGCCAGGGAGAGCAAAGAGATTCGGAGACAGACTGAATCCGTGGTTGACAAGTTTTGATGAACGAGAAACTGTTGCTGAATTGTTTCATGTTGAAGCATCGTCGCAGATCCTATCTCCACAATCCAGCAGCGTCAACTGAGGTCCCACGGTGGGCCTCATCTTAACAACATGTCAATCAAATGGATGGAAATCGGTCAGGGACGTTTAAATTAACAACATTCCATCGCGCTTACCATTTACTTGCAACGCCAGAAATTGAAATTACTCTCGGGCAATCGATGTCAGAGAACACTCAGTGGGTGAGTGGTGGCCTACGCAGTTTGATTACGTAATGTCTGGCTGGGTTCTACTTATTTGAACGTTCTTTTTACTGTTCTTGCGTTTTGCACGCAACCGGAATTCCGTTGAAACACATCGTAAATTGAATACACGTCGAACGGCGCCTGTAAGTCCACATGCGCAAATTGCACTCTCCCACGATGGTATTCAGATTGATGCCAGACCCAAGTCTGTATAAAGAGGGAGGGGACTATGAGCATCTTCTCTGTTACGCAACGCCACTATACAAAATCTAAAAATTTGCAATCCATATAATGTGAGCGCGTAAGTACGTCGGGATGTGTACGGATGCTCGGGCGTCTGTGTGTGTGTGATCAAATGTGTGTACTGTAGGCCAACTGTTAGGCCTATTCTATCAGTAACGTTGAATCCCAGAATTAGTATGTCTAACATAACGTTGCGGCGTGGATGTATAGCGTAATGGGCGCCTTGCATGGCTGACAACAGCTAAATTCTACTCTTGTCATAACTTGTCATCCTTCGTTCGTACTGTGCTTTTAATAATACTGCGGTTTGGCAGTTCAAAATTAAACATAAATTATATTATAATAGTAATTATTATTATTATTATTAATAGTAATATTGTTGGTATTATTATTATTATTATTATTAATCCTATTATTATTAATCCTATTATTATTATTATTATTATTAATCTTATTATTATTTCTATTACTTTTATTATTATTGTTATTATTGTTATTATTGTTATTATTATTGTTATTATTATTATTATCATCATCATCATCATCATCATCATCATCATCATCATCATCATCATCATCATCATTATTATTATTATTATTATTATTATTAATTCTATTATTATTAATCTTATTATTATTCTATTATTAATCTTATTATTATTCTATTATTTTTATTATTATTTTTATTACTGTTATCATTTTTATTATTATTGTCATTATTATTTTTAATTTTATTATTATTATCTTTATTAATGTTGAATGCACAACAACGTCGCGAACTGTGTTCCGTGTTTGTTTCAAACCGCGTCGTATCCGAATCTGCTATTTACTGAACAGCATCGCAAGACAGTTCAGATATAAATATTATAAATATGCAGTTCTTTACTTATGCATCATTATTTTTATGCAGTCCAACTACATTCATTCGTACGTCAAACCGAAGAGGCAGCAGCAGCAGCAGCAGCAGCTGTCGTCTCTGAGGAGAGATGCCGATATTTTGGCGTGCAACAGAACGACGCTGATTTGTGCAAATGGGAAATAATTGCATGCGAGAGGTTTTGACAAAACTGTCGATGCAGATTTCGCGGTTTCTTGTTGACAGGAGTCTGAGAGGAAAGCGGTTTCGATCGGCTGGGGGATCGGGTCACAGCTGAACCATCAGGTAGACCGCTTTGCAGCGTATGACGGTGGGCGTGGTTTAGCCTATTTACATGAGGTTAACGAAGGACAAATGAAGGGCAGGCGAACAAGAGAGAGACAAAGACAGATGATGACACACGGATAGGGAAAGTTCAAAGAAGAGACTGAATAGCGATAGCAATGACAAGCATTGTCAAGCAATGACCCGGTCGCCAGATTTGTAGTATTGTGCAGGTACGTTATGATTGACAGCATGCAGCCACGCCCTCTAAAGATACTTGGTGAGCAAACCTTGGCCTTGAAGAGGCAGAGAACCGTAAAGAGTCGTCACCACTATGTCATTTAACAAATGCTGTTACATTCATTCAGCACTTTAGCGTCCGGACCCCAACTGTTGTCAAATCTCCTCGTGCTGTAGATGTCAATAGTATCCACCAATAAATATGATGTAATCAGACTTTGACTAACTTGATAATAGCAGTGAACGTGACATCTGACTTACAGAAATTATATATATATATATGGTCTTCTGGGATAGCTTATCCCTCGGCTAGATCCGACAGCACAATAGAACCCCGAAAGGCGAATGCATCAGAGAACTCCACCACCGTTTGCACTGTGATAGTGCCAATCCCAAGTCCTGATAAATGAGGAGGAGGACGCTAATTATTTTTGTAAGCACACAATATTGCTACAATAAAACTACTGCTATTACAACATAGTGCTTTTGACTAGTATTTTTTACTATTACTATTCTAGATACTATTACTACTACTACTACTACTACTTCCCTTCCCCTACTACTTCCCCACTACTACTTCCACTTGCACTACTACTTCCACACCTACTACTACACATAATGATAAAAATAATAATAATAATAGCAACAACAATAACGATGACAATATCCGGGTGATGATGATGACGACGACGACTACTACTACAACAATGATGACGATGATAACGATGATGACAACGACGATGATGATAAAAACAACTTACGTCTCAGAGTTTCCAGTGTAGGACTTGGTGCCACATAGGGTTCGTTTTGCCTGGCACTCCTGGCTCTTCCCCATCAACCTCACCATGTCATCGTCGGATTCACTGAGAGTGACTGCTCTGCGCCGATTGTAGAGCTGTCGAAGAGCATGAGGAGTGGCAATTCTAAAGTCATCCATCCTTCAGTTATACTTCCAGTGCAAGAAATAAGGAAGTTATCCCGTTCAAGGACACGCTATTCAAACGGAATGTCTCTCACTTTTATACAGAATTCCACAACGAAGAATCCCTTACTCAGAGATACATGTAAGTCCCTTTGTTTCATAGATGCTTATTATTTTCTAACTCGACGAATTCGTGACGTTTTACCGCTCACGAATACTCTACAAACGTTAAACCCTTCACCCTAAGAAGTGAGATTGCCAAGAATCTCTTTTTCCGAAGGAAACTACACCACTGTTTGCACTCTTCTGACGGTGCCAGTCCCAAGCCTTAGCGAAACAGGAGGGTAACGCTACTGATATTTTGCTATCACACAGTGTCGTTAAACTATGACTATACTCTTCGAAGTACGCCGCCTTCTTGGTGATCCACCCCGACAAATACGACGGTATTTCGACATTTTATGGTCATACATTCCAACTCTCGGTCTTTGGTTTATGCCAATTTCTCTGTGTTGAAATTTCGGCCGATAATTCATTCACTCACTCATTGACTTTGTGATGATTTGGCGATCAGATTAATAATGCCGTTGTTATCTCTGAAAGATTAAACCAAATAACAGATCAATCAGTCAATCCGTAAGTAAGTATATTCTTCATTGAACCAACTGCATATCCGAGTTCTAAATACATTTAAAAGTACAGCTGTCTAATTAAATGTACATGCTTATATTATTTGTTTTAGATGACCAGACGTTGACAAACCACCGTGAGGTGTAATTACGAGGATATTGAAATAATTATTAAGGAAGATTGTTGATTAGCTGGAGGTTCAATTCGATCCTTCGTATAGGAAAGACGTAGGTACTATAGCAACGGTAAAGTAATAGAAGCGACTCTATTATAGGACAGTGTTGTAGGCCTACATTCTGCATGTGATCTCTCATTCACAATTGCAAATAATATAACTTGTATTTCGGAATCTCGTTCCGAGTCATAATTAATTTTGTATTTCGCATAGGCTACAACAGGCAGGTCTCCCGTCCTGAAAATACTGGATCCTTTTTTCCATTTTTCTGTCAGCGTGCTACTAGTATCGTATTTGGCTACTAATACATTTATATTCATTTGTATATATCAAGTACTTCTCGCCCTATTTCTGTAGCGCAAAACCGTGTGGTCTCCGCTATAATCGTGAAAAGGTCTCGCAACACATTTGCTGCCATCCTTGAATAGCCCCCCCCCCCCGCAGTAGCCGACCCTCACTAGCCCCAACTAACTCCACCGCTCCCACTCGAGAAATGTACAAGAATATAGGGGCCTACAATAACACTCATCGGATATCGTGTCAATGGCCCTTCACGTACACAGGCGTATGACGTTTTTTCACTAACCAATCTCTCAGCAACGTAGGGTGTGCGTCTGAACTAACTATATGCAGATTCAGCTCGTTCGTCGCCAATTTATTGTTCTTATTGCTATTATTGTTGTTATTTAATTAAAGCGACGCTATATATCGTCAAACGATGGCTCTGAGTGCGTGAGGGAACAAACATGGTAGTACGAAACCCATCTCAAGGGATGGTCATCCAGCATGAGTGACACTACAAGGAAAGGCCAGGCACCGGATGGATACCAAGTCACAGGGTCACACAGTTTTTGAGTAGTGAGTCTTGCAACTCTAGATTTGAATCAATGGATTCCTTTTGAAGAAGAAGAAGTGTAGTCCACTTGGTGTTTAACCTGAAAGACTGCCATGGGTATGAAGTCTTAAAGGCTTCATTCTTCTCAGCCTCGGCATACGATGGCTGTGGCGGGTCCTCGACGTTCTACCCTCCCATCGACAGTGTACAATGAGTACATTCATTGCAGCAAAGTTGGCTAGGGGGCTAAGGGTTGGACCAACACAATCTCAAAACAGACCTTTGCTAATGGTGAGATTTGAACCGCCGACCTCTCACTCGACTACGTAGCACTCTGATCACTAGAATCGCATGTATACCCTTAAACCCTGCGGTCCAGAAGGCATACATACAGACCAGACACACATATGACGAATGATATATTCAAAGTAGCTGTCTGTGGCGTTTGAACAGCTGTGTATGCTCTCAGTACTGCAGATGGTATATACATGAGATGAAAATACACCACGCTGCTAGAAAACCAAAGATCGGAATCTTTGAAGCTATAGATGTGCTCTCAGTAAACCATCGTCGAAACCCACTTTGAAAACATGAAATGTGGTTGGCGTTGGCAGAAATTCGAGCATCGATCACCATTCGTTGCAGTTGCACTGAGGATCCAGGCATCTTAAGGTGATGATATGACATGACATAATTTATTTTATTAAACCGTATGTAGGCTAGCGCTATTCGATCGCCGGGATAGAACCTGTAGCAGCATTATAGTTGCAGTTTAACGACACTGTGTGATAGCAAAGATCAATAGCATCGCCCTCCTCTTTTATCGAGGCTAAGGACTGGCACTGTCAGACTGTGCCAACAGTCTCGGATTTGGATAGAATCTGGAAAGCCGATGAGCCTTTTATGCTTAGTTATCAAGCGTTCAATCTTTGTGTATTCAATGAAAAATGATTCATGTGATTCATAGTGACACCCTTATTATCGCTCTATTGGTGAGATACATGACTACACGACGTAAGCCCCGGAATACCATAAACTTCACCACTGCTTGCACTCTGCCAGTGCCAGTCCCAAGTCTGGATGAAGGAGAAGGGCGATGCTAATGATCTTTGCTGTCACAAAGTGTCGCTACACTGAATAAGCTAGCATGCTAACTTACCAACATGCCTACAATCAATCGACAAATCAACAATATTCGTTTAATCATTACACCAAGTTGACAGAAATGCAGTTTGTCAAACGGACAAAGCAAAACATATAACACAAACAGATATCTCAATAAATAATATCTCTACGAAATCCGTTGAGACTTTTCTATCATAATTTCAGGATTTACTGGGGAGAGAATGTTCGTCAACCCTAAAATGTCACTGTTATATCTTCATCGCTTCAAAATTAAGATCGTCGTCGTTCTTTGGCATGCGATTAAATGTCTTGTAGCGTTCAAACAAAGCTCCTCAGTCATGATAATCAAGAGGGTGACGATGGACTGACGAATTTGGTTACCTTTCCGTTTTATCAATTATTTCACTGCTGTTAGCGGCAATCAAGTCCCGAATCAACTTTGCCGTTATGAAGTTCACTGTCCTACTGGAAAATTAAACAAAACGGTAGAAAATGCCTTCAGTCTAAATGAATCTGGGTAGCAGGGCTTCAGAGTAAATATTTATGCCTACTTTGGCCTTGTATGGAATGAATTGCAGTCTTTCCTTGCCGACGTATCAGAAACTATGATGTGCATTGTAATCTTGGCTCTCTCAACCATCAAGTGCAGTCTTTGAACCCCGATGTTGCGTTAATATGGCTCTTGATGGCATCTACTATATTAAGCCTGACTCCCTGAGAAAAGATTGGACGCCTGCTCAACCCTTCTTCCTGAATGCCGCATTGATGTTTTTTGGTACTAGCCAGGAAATCATTTTACTCATCAGAAGTCATTGCAAATCCAAGAGATGTGGCCTGGAGGAAGGAAGGAGAGAGAGAGAAGGAAGGAAGGAAAGAGGGAAGGAATTAGGAAAGAAAGGAAAGAAGGAAGGAGAGAGGGAAGTAACGATGGAACGAAGGAAGTAAGGAGGGAGAGAAGGAAGGAAAGGCCAGAAGAAAAGAAGGAAGGTTAACAGAAGGTAGAAAAAAAGGATGGAAGGAAGGAGGATATGAAGGTAGGAAGGATGAATGAAGAAAGGAAAGGACGATGGAGGCAAGGAAGGAAAGAAAGAAGGAAGGAAGGTAGCTTGTACAAGCAGGAGCTTCCGATGCTCTTTGCTCTTTTCAACCCGGTTTCCGAAAACGATCTTACAGTAGCGCTGTGATCGACATGACAATTGGTAAAATGCCTTCAGGCGATGATCTCACGAGAAATGAATCAGCTTAGAAGGAATTCCATTCATTACATCATAATACACATGCATTACATGGAATAAAAGATATAGACCTCGGCCTACATAATGTGTAATAAATAAGTAACATGCAAAGAAGACTAATTCTAGTGCCAATGAATCTATGCATAGCATTCCAACTCTATCGGCAGTGTTTCGGCACTAGAATTACTGTAGACCTAAAATTCGCCCTCTTAAATAGAATTTATTGTATGCGAGCGTCATGCATTGATGCTATGTGCATCTATAATTATGTCTTTATATGCCTGAATGTATGCATATGTGCATGTTTCACGTATGTATTCGTGTTTCTGCCTCAATAGTCAATAGCTCGCTTTGAGTGTTTTCCAAAGGGGCTTAAATTATGACTAGTCCAAAAATGATGTCAGATTTCGTTAAGCACAAGTTCATGCGTCGGTCTACAATGATCCGGCAGTTGGAGTAATCCCCACTGGCAGGCACTCGCACGCACGTAAGTGCACATTCGTCAATAGCCGTTAGAAGCCTAATCAGTCTGTGGGAAAAAGCATTTTGATAAAAAAACTGCAGCTTACAGACTTCACCAGGACATAAAATGATAGCTGTCTGGTACAGATAACGTTTTCTGACGTTTCTTTCGTCAAAATAATGGCTTGTCGGGATTGGACATTCATTTTCCCAGTTGATGCAATACGGTTCTGTATTTTTTCGTGGCAAAAAGAATTCTAAAGTGAGCTTCAATACATCATGCCAAATGTCGACGTAGTTGATGAGGGTGTGGTAGCGTAGCGTCGGCTCTGTGATCCAACTCTGCGAACTCCTTTCATAATAGACTTTCGACGCGGAGTCGGTTTTATCGCCGTCTGAAGCCCACGTATTCTTGTTCGCATATTGTGAGTTATGTTGCGCATGTAAATAGCTTGAAATTATCATAAATATAGTGCTATACTTCGCACTGTCAAACGGCACCTATTCAAACGAGAGGCGGCTGTAAAGGATTAAAGGATTTCACTCGATCAATTCATTGTAAATGAGCAGGGATCGAGATCATAATTATTGTGGTCGTCATAGAAAAATATGTAGCCTATCCATTAGCGTAAGTACATGTAGCTTATATATAGGTCTATTTATCTCTAGGCGGTCTGTAATGAATCCATTTTGACATTTAGGAAGCCTTATACACTTATGTCTACACAACCTGTAAGAAACCCATTCTGACGTGCACGAAACCTTTTACACCTGCAATGTCCTACATGTATGTCTATGGCAACCTGTGAAAAACTATTCTGACACTCACGAAACCTTAGAATAGCTACTAGGCCTACACGTTAGTCGCCTAAGTATTGAGGACGGTGGCAGTCAATCGACTTTGATGTGAAACGGTATCGTTAAATAGCAACTATAAGTATTATAATATATTACAAATGTATGCATAAAATTAAGATATATATTTACACGTTTAGAGACTATGTTTCTCGTAATGCAGTCATCTGTCGTTTCGCTGTCTCTGCAATCGTTGCGGTCTAGCGTAGACCAACGACTGATAAATGTCGCAGCTTTCACTAATTGCGATTGATTTTCCAAGCAGTATAGCGACGTCCTTGGTTGCACTAATGACCACTCGACATGTCTTCGCTTTGCCTAATTAACTCATTACAGTGATGGCGACACACGATTTGCATAGCGTCTTGACTCATCGAATGTTACGTCCACGGTCAGGTGTGCCCTCCAGACTAAATTCCTACGTGAGTTCTTTGCGCGAGTCATCGTGAGCCATGCCGCTATCGTGAGCTGCGCCGTCTTTTTGAACCGTCTTGAGCCATCGTGAGCACCTGCTCACCGTGACACATCATGTGCCACTGTGAGCCATATTGAGTCATATTGAGCCATATTGAGCCATCGTGAGCCATCGCGAGCCACCGTGAGCTCGTTTGCAGACGACGCATCGACCTAAATTCCGTCTGGCTTCGCTCTCCCACTTAGCCACGTGGCATAAATCGAGTTGGACGCCGTCTGCTCGTAAAGTGCACCTACCTTCTTCTGTCTTTGCGTTTCGACGGCTAACCCAATCCCATTTCCACGCGTATGTGCCTCGGAGCCTACGTCGGCCTACGCGGTAGTAATCGTAGATCCGCAAAGATTCCTCCGTTCGTTAGGCCAGCATCTGCGACGACGCGAGCCGAACCCTCGCTCGTGAACACACATACGGCGGTGGCGCCAGTTGCGCTGGCGTCAGAGCCTCCTCTATGCCGCAGACAAGTTCATAGGAACGCTACTACCATTCGCTCTACGCGTCTATGCTCTTGCATCCGACATTTACAGAGCGCCGCTGCATGTCTCTTTGCCACTGTATATGCCCACCTCTAGGCCTGCCTGCCTGCCTGCCTGCCTGCCTGCCTGCCTGCCTGCCTGCCTGCCTGCCTGCCTGCCTGCCTGCCTGCCTGCCTGCCTGCCTGCCTGCCTGCCTGCCTGCCTGCCTGCCTGCCTGCCTGCCTGCCTGCCTGCCTGCCTGCCTGCCTGCCTGCCTGCCTGCCTGCCTGCCTGCCTGCCTGCCTGCCTGCCTGCCTGCCTGCCTGCCTGCCTGCCTGACATTTAGATGTGCCTGCTTGTGACAAATTTACTGCTCCATGGACACGGGAACCTCGCATTGTCTTTCACTCTTTCGCTATTGTCTTTGGTTAATTATCTCTGTCCATTGGTTGCGACATAAGGTTTGCATAACGCCTCAACTCAGAAGACAGAGTCTCGTGATGCACGTGTATCAGCAATTAAGCCCAATTTAACCTTTAACAGAGCGAGTCCGTTAAGTAAAGCGCACATCGAGACAATGCTCATCGATCAAAGAATGCCGCACCGGTGTCTGTTTGCAAGCCACCGCTACATAGGCAATGGGTCAACCGAGAGGTCATCGGGGTTCAAATCAGTGCCAATGGCAGAAGATCCGTTCGGGATTTCTGTTGATACCGCTCATTGTCGCTAATCTGTATGTAATGAGTGCACCCTCTGTAAAGTGGTGAGAAAATGAGGGAGGGGACAGGCCTCCGGGTAACAAATAATAATGATAATGATGACGATGATGCTGCTGGAGCTGATGATGATGATGATGACGACGATGACGACGACGATGCTGCTGATGATGATGATGGCTACGATAATTTACATATAAATTATATGGCTATGTAACGCGGTCATAGAGCAACAAGGGCGCCTCACAAACAACTAGCAAGCTGGATATGAGTTAGCAAAAAAATGAGTCTTAAGCTTAGATTTGAAATAGTCTACTGAGTCAGCCAATAATTATGATGGTGGGTGAAAGATTGTTCCAGTATTTGGGACCGGCGGCCGAGAAAAGACAGTCGCCGAACCGCGTCCTCAAAATTCATCATCTGTGTGAGGAAGTTCGGTCTTCATATTGATCTGAGCCGCAACCCATTCAGATGCAGAGCAATGAGTCTCAATTGCAATTGTCTAGCAAATGCTCAAATCGTTAAAATGTTGATTCTAAGAAAAATGAATCTTTGACATTCCGTTGCTGCCTCTATGGCTATAGCTTGCGAACTCCTATTCCTCCTCCTCCTACTCCTCTTTTTTCTCTTCTTCTCCTCCTCTTCTTCCTCTTCTTTTATCTTTTTCTTCTTCTTCTTCTTCTCCACCTTTTTCTTTTCTTCCTCCCATTTTCTGCAGTTATTCTTCTTATTTATTCTTCTCCTCCGCATTTCTCTTCCTTTACTTCTTCTTCTTCTGCTTATTTTCTTCTTCTCGTCCTCCTTCTCTTCCCCGTCTTGTTGTTGTCGTTGCAATTCTTCCTCTTCAGCCCTGTAGAATTGTGCAATTGAAAGTTTTCCGTGAATTCCGCATTAGCTACTTTCACCGTCACATATCATGCATATGTACGATCTAGTAATTACTGTGTACATATTGTTGATGCCACTTAAATATATATAGACCCATGCGATATATATATATATATCAGATGAATGCAACAGTTGTGCAGACGTGCGTATATATGTATAAAATACATATGTATATTTTATGTATATAATATAATAATATTATTAGAATATTAACTGTTATATTAGTAGTATATTGTATATATTATCGATCTTAGAGAAATATTTAGTGGTATATATATAAATATAAATATAAAACCTACAAAAAGAGAGTGTATAAAACTCTATACATGCTGTATAGCTATCGACGATATATTGATATAAAGTTTCATTGTATGGCGGTCACATCGTTGTATGTGCTTCTCAGGGCTATTCGCGGATATGGTGATGTCCTTATAGTCCGCACTTGTCCATGCTTTTGTATATTCAAGCATCGACTATTGCAATTCTCTCCTTATTGGCTTAATTGGCTTATCATGCATGGTTCGTTTATGTCCTCTTCAGTCTGTATTCAACCCATGCAGCTGCGAGACCTACATGTATTTATGTATAAAGATCGCCTGTCTCGTTTCTTTCAGATCTTTACAATTTATGGCTGATCAATTTCATTGGCTTCCTATTTCTATGCGCACATCAACTTTCAAGCTCTCACTGTCGTCGTCTTCAAATCTAAGCTGTATATCTTGCTCCAAAATATCTTCCTCGACATATTTCTCGTCCTCTTTCTTTTGGCATATTTCTCGTCCTCTTTCTTTTGGCGGCATTGCGTCCTCTCGGATCGCCCGACTGGCTTTTTTCCCAGACTATTGACTTTACGAATGCAAAAATTTTTGTCCCCATAATTTTTTTACCACATAATTATTTGGACAACACTGGCCAAATCCAGATCATGTGCATGCATTGGTGGCACTCTATGGAATGGACCTAACTCTGCTATTTGCACTAACATCTTTAGTGGCTTCTTTCTCTCAGCTGAAAGCATTTCATTTCTCATGGGGAGCATCACTTGAGAGTGCTTCTGAACTGTCCATGCTGTAAGAAGCGCTTTATTAATCGATATAGTTAGCAGTAGGTATATACAAAACAACACAAATGATTGAACTGTGTAAATTTTGTTCTTTCGTGTAGGCCACATATTATGTGCAGATATCAATTCTGACAACTAAATTCATCAGTTATTTATACATGTCATATATATATATATTATATATATATGCGTGTATAGTCTCAGCCTGTACATAAATCAAGCAACATATATATATAATATATATATATATGCATCGATACTGAGGCAATTTCTGTCTTTACTCTTTGTCTTAAGACTCTTTTCACGTGGCTTGAGCACTGGGAGCTTCTCTGATTAGAGAATTAAGAGTGTACCTCAAAGGCGCATTAAAAGTCACTACTTACGATGCAATATATAGATTTTTTTTCGATGCGATATAGATCTACAGAAAATGTGAGGTATATAGTTTATATTATATATATATGTATATAATATATATTGTGTCAGCATTCATGCGTATATATTTCGATATTCCGACTGTCTTTCGCTTCATTTGATGGCAGACTTAGTTAGCGTCGTCCTTTTAGACTGACATGGCACTCGGCACGGATCCTATACACACCAATGCCAATTAGGACGAAATTAACTGCTGCTCATCGAGGCCTTAAGTGCGTTCGAGGCAGGCACCAAAGGTATGTTGATCATGCATACGCATCAAAGACACATGGACGTAATTAAATGGTTTTCCACGCCACTGACCTCAACACGTCTTAGTTTTTGCCCACTAGCGGATGCTACCTTTGCCTAGAAATTAGACACTGGCGACATGAAACGTACTAATTAGACACCACTTAACTGCATACGACAAGCGTAGATATATCAGCGACTTATTTTAGCAGGCTGTAGAGCTGGGAAGCCCAAATTTAATTTTGGCTTCCAATTACGAGTCCAGGCTTGAGAGAGTAGTTATTTTTAATACAAAAGAAGGCGGCTGGACTTATCAGTGGACTTCCCAGAAATTCTCACACTGCTCCTATCTTTCGTGACCTTAATCTTCTTAATATTTTCCAGATTAGGAATTTACAGATAGGCCTTTTTTATCGATTTACCAATCATTTCTTACCTGGAACATTTCAATATTATTTCTCACCAGGCTCTGAGATCCATTCCCATGATACTAGAGGTTCATCCGGCTATCGAGTTTTGGCTTCTAGAACTAATACACGAAAATTTTCTATTAAGTCCACTGGCCCGCTGGTTTGGAATGCTCTCCCTGCTGTAGTTAGAAACTCTGCTAGTTGAGCGCTCGTAAACTCTATCTCTTAAACTCCTCATCTTCAGATCATTTCTTCAGAGCAGAGCACTGAGTCTATGATTTCAACCCCATCGATTATAGCATTTCCAATAAAATAATGATGATCAATTAAATATTAGATTATCTACAATTATTATCTGTGTTTGTCTCGCATTTGTCACAGTTATTGTTTCTGGCGTATTATTAAAAATGTGGCGATGATGATTGAGAGAGGGACAGGAACTCTTTAGTTAAAAATTAGTTTAGGTTTCATTTATCTTCTTTTTCAATCTTATTATGTTTTATGCTTACTGTGCTTTAATTGTTTTATTGCTTCTTCTGTAACCATTGCCAAATCCACGGTTTTTTCACTCAATATACCACCTGACGAATAGAACGAGCAATTGGGTCACTTTTAAATATTTTGCAATATGTTGTATTCTAGTACCTTTCATCTCAATTAGCCATCTTCATAGTTTTTATTGCACAGGGAAATTAGGGGTTCCTTTTAGCGGGGTTCAATCCCCTTTGGTACTCCTGTTGACCATCTTTTTTCAATTGTATAATTTTATTGTTTGCTTCGTTGAGCTAATTCTATCTATTTGACATATACCTCTATTTGTTTTAATTTGTCAATGTGGAACGATGGTTTCAATAAATTTCTCTTGATTGATTGATAGAGTGCAACTATAGCTCTTTATAGTCAATCCTGTTTGGAATTAGCATTTCCCAATTATGTAATAACTAGCTTATAAAATGCTAATAATACATTCGGGTTTTGAGATTAATGCTGCTATTGTTTCGAATCGATAAGTTAACCATATCTTCAGTTTCATTTATATGAAACAATTTGCAAAACAGAAATAAATCAGTTACAGACAACTGTCATATGAATTACTTTGACGACGATATAAGATATACTGAGAAACAAATCAAACAACTTAAATACAGTGTCTATCAATTCGATCTTATCAGCCAACCTATCTCGGCTACCTCTGGACGTCCTCTCCACTCTTTAGACGGTCAGCGCCTTCTAGTATACCTTGGTCTAAAACTATCACAGCTCAGCGTCGTGCTTATGCCTTTGTGGGCCCTTTGCTATATGGAACAGCCTTCCTGCTGTGACTCGTGCTACCATCCTATCTGGTAGCACAATTGTTTCTGTTCGTTTCTTTTCTCTAGGGGTTCTTTGCACTAGGAGCGCCTCTGATTAGGTTGTACCAAGAGCGGTGCTTTATAAATCTGTAAATGGAATAGAATCTTTAAATTGTTAAGTATCATCCCCAGGGGCACATTATAAGTGACGAACATTTCTATAATATAATTGCTCAATATAATAATAATAATAATAATAATAATAATAGTAATAATAATAGTAATAATAGTAATAATAGTAATAATAATAAAAATAATAATAATTATTATAATAATAAAAATAATAAAAATAATAATAATAATGATCATAATCATAATTATGATCGTAATCATAATCATAATTATGATCATGATCATAATCATTACTACAGGAGTTGAACATAGTGTCGGTACCCACGTTATACATCTAAATAATAATAATAACAATAATAATAATAACAATAATAATAATAACAATAATAATAAAGAAAGGAAGCAACTAAGACGACGATCAAATAAATGTAGCAATATTGCTGAATATGAATATTTTAGATAAATATTTTCGGTAACTTTTAAGCATAGAAATGTTAGACGAAAACCTACAGGCGTGCGTTGTCTATAAGAACAGTTGTCGTGCACAGCCATCATTGTGTGTTTAGCCACATTGGAGCCATTGTGATGGAGACCGATTGGAAGAAGACGGTTGAAGACGTATGGCTGTTAGCCACGCACTTGGTAGACCGAATAGCCACCCATGCGTCATAATTGCCATAGAAACATCTGGAAAATTGACTGAACGATGGGAATCCGCTCTAGCGGGTAATGCCTTGCGGTTGACTGACCAAAGAGACATAAGTAGGTCAGTGGCCATTTTCTTTTATCCGAAACAGAGGCGGTCACTCGTGAAAATTGGTTCTGCTTGTAATATTTCCTAGCTGCTATTTCAAGTGCAATTATAATGGCAATATATAATTAGCAAAACCGTATCTAACAGGGGCGTCAATCCCCTCTGAGTGATGGAGGCAAAACCCCAGATCCCAAGTGTCCGGAAGGCAAGATATCCCCCCAAACGTGAAATTGGAGGAATCTGCCTCCGGACCCTCTATCTGGACGCTCCTGGTATCTTAAACTTATAGACACACGATGAGATATTTGCGTCTTCAAACGACTATTTCAGTTAGTTAGTTAGTGAGTCGGTCGGTCACTCAATCGGTCAGTCGGTCAATCAGTCAGTCCACCACAAACTCAGTCAGTCACTTAGCTCATAAATGGTTCAATCATTAAATCGTTCAGTCGATCAGCCATTCAGTAAGTCAGCCTCCGTTTCATTGTCACATGTCCCTCACACGGGACCAATTTTCTGGATGCTATTTGGAGACAAGAAGAAGGGAACGGATGCATTCGTTATAAGATGGGTTGTAGACGTCCGTAGATCTAACCTGCATTCAGCGTAAAAGGATTTATGAAGTCTTTTCTATAGTATCTGGACGCAACTGACTATCTCTCTACCTCAATAATTAATATTTATATATCATTATGTACGCCTGTGTGCATGTGTGCGCAAGCATGTGGGTGTGCAAGTGAGTGTATGTGAGTGTGTGTGTGTGTGTCGCTTTTGGTTCAAAACTCCTAGATAGAAGTCCATAGACTGCTGGCACTCTGAATGTTAGCGTCAGAAGAAGATTGATGCTCCAACAGGAGAGAGATTGAGAGACAGAGAGAGATAGACAGACAGATAGACAGACAGACAGAGAGAAAGAAAGCTAGAGAGAGAGAGAGAGAGAGACAACTGCATAGAAAATTACTTAAACAGAACAGGAAATCAAGATAGACGGATATGCAGACACGTGAGGAGGCAGAGGGAAGGACAGTTAAAGAAGGGAGATAAATAAAGAGAAACTAACTGAGACAGAGGTAGAGGTAAAGGTAGAGGTGGATAGAGTGAGAGAGAGAGAGAGAGAGGAAGAGGGAGAGACAGAGGGAGGGAGAGACAGAGAGCGCGAGACAGACAGAGACAGAAAGTGTGAGAGAGAGATTTAGGGATTTAGAAAGAGAGAGACAGAGAGACAGAGAGAGAGACAGAGAGAGAGAGAGAGAGACAGCGAGTGAGTGAGAGAGAGAGAGAGATAGGAGGGAGAGACAGAGAGAGAAACAGACAGACAGACAGAGACAGAAAGTGAGAGAGATTTATGGATTTAGAGAGAGACAGAGAGACAGAGAGATACAGAGGGAGAGACAGAGGGAGAGACAGATAGACAGACAGACAGACAGAGACAGCGAGTGAGAGAGAGAGGTAGAGAGAGAGAGAGAGAGAATGAGAGAGAGAGAGAGAGAGCAATACACAAAGACAAAAATAATACAAAGAGATACATAATGCAGAAACAGATATTACACAGGTACCGAGATATATATGTATGTTGAAAACAATTGCGTAGGAGGAAACGATCATATAATCGGATCGAGTGATAGGGACAGGGACAGAGACAGGGACAGAGGCACAGACAGAGATGAAGACAGAGAGACAGAGACAGAGAGGCATCGACAGTGGCATAGACACAGTAATAGACAGAGACACAGACATGCACAACGAAGACATAAGCTAAACCATATATCGGAAGGAGTGCCACTCCATCGTACTCGATGTCACATAATGATGCTTCTCGTCTTTGAATACTCCAGCTGGTGGTGATGGTGACGCTGCTGTTGCTGCTGTCGTTGCTGCTGCTGAGACAGACGGCAGCTGCAGTCGGTCGCAGATGATGAGAGGCGCGTGCCATTACGAAAGGACTGGTTGGCATCCACTGCCATATCGAGTCTCTAGTGGGTTGCAGCCCTTCTCTCTTCCTGCCCTACAGCAGCTGGCTTTTCTTCTCAATATGTGTCCCTGTGTCAGTCTGTCTGCCTCACCCTGTCTTTCCCTGTGTTGATATGTGACCATCTAGTTTCCCGTGTCTTCCTCTCTGCTTCAGTTTCATCATGTACCTGTCTGACAGTCTATGTTGCATTTGAAGCAGCAAGAGTAATAAAACCACGAAAGATTGAGAGCGATGAACGACTGATTTGGAATTATGTGGAATGGAGCAAGCAGCGCAGAGAAGCGAAGGAGAGAGGTAGATATATGGAAAAGCACCCAATGGTTCGCTCTAAGCGCAGTCGTAAAGAAAACTTCAAATTTATACAGCGCTTCCGTGAAGCTAAACGTGGTACCAGCTTATTTACTCGCGTTACTCGCTACTAGTGAGCAAGGCCAAGATCAGAGTCCTGTTACCTACGTGCAAAACGAAGCTGCTGTGACTATTCACTACAGTAACTCTGTTTTCTCAAAAAACAGAAGTTGAACCAATTGCAAAACTTGCAGTGAATGCTTTTCACAATCTGAACGTTTTCTATTTGGACTATTGTGACCGCTCGAGTCTCCTAACTTCCATTACAGATACCTACTCAACTATACATTATTCACATTACTTATTCACGTTACTTATTCACATTACTTACTCACATTGCTTATTCACATTACTTATTCACATTACTTATTCACGTTACTTATTCCCATTACTTATTCACGTTACTTATTCACATTACTTATTCACATTACTTATTCACATTACTTATTCACATTACTTATTCATATTACTTATTCACATTACTTGACTTGGTCATATTTCTTCGCTATCGCTGTTTATTTGTTTGAAATTATTTCCGAGACTACTGACTTTGCGAATGCAAAAATTCAGCAACACAATGCATATACGCTGCAGCGCGGTCAGATTACTGATTTACCGATGCCGTAAATTAGTAACTGAACTAAGGGGTAATGTAAAAAAGACAACTTAAATTATTCAGTTTCAGTCTGATCCTCTTGGAGTCGTACTCGATTAATTATTTATCGAGCGACGACGGGCTATGGTGCCACATCTCGGCTACAGGCGATTAATCGACTCGCCGTCACTTGGCTATAGTCGAGCTACCAAATAGAGCGGTCAATCGATCGCCTTGTTTGGGCATGCAATTGTGTTATAGTTTCATCAAGCAAGAAAAAAGAGCGTTCCCATAGGATAACTGGTAGAGTAATGGTCAAACGAAATTACTGAGCAGCGGTGATTGTTAGAAGCTAGTTCTTGATAATTGATGGAACATGGAAATAGAATAAATAAAGGCGGAGGACAAACACGACAATCGTATGGGAGGAGACTTGGGTGGAAGAATTGGATATATAAGGTTTAACGGTATACATCTTATCATATCTTTAAATTTATATAGCTCCTCTCACATCATAACTATTCATATGCGCTCTTTGCATGGAAACCTTGGGGTAAAAAAAACCCACTTCAACAGTGAGAGGACGATGGAGAGAAGCCAATCATTAGTTTAGCCCTTAGCGATGGAGGAATGTCATTCCAGGCAGATGGACCAACAACAGCAAACCCATTATGGTCGCGTCATAGGGTGTTGACATGAACAGAAATCATTTTTGAACCACTGTTCGATGACATAGAACAGAACAGCGTGGAAAATATCCCCACTGACTAAATAGATAATTTGACCTTTGTAGCAGACAGATAAAAGGATGAAAACACGAACCATGTGCTACCTGCTGCTGCGACTGCAAGGTTGTCGCTGTTTTCGACAGAGATTCTTAATGGAGTGCTGATACATTCAGAATAATCAAGTTTTCGTCTCCCACAGCAGCTGTGCGGCCAATTGGTTCGACAGACTCCAGAGCGTTTACTTTTCTGGCTGATTATCGTATCGTATCTGAGAATATATGTAGCGCTTCTTCTAGTATCGTATCGTATTTAAGAATTTACATAGCGCCTCTCGCAGAACTAGCTACTCAGAGGTGCTATTTATAAGTGTCATTTATAGCACGGTACACTTTATCAGAATCGCAGACATTTGCCATAGATATAACTAGAAAAGTCTAGTGGGCAGTATCAGTAGACAGTAGTAGGCAGTAGTAGTAGACAGTAGTAGTAGGCAGTAGTAGTATGGCAGGCTGGCGTATGTTAACATACGTTATTGTAGGAAGAGAAACCAGCAGCATACCATGCACCAGTCTGTTTCTATTAAAAGATGAAAATAAATATAAAGTATTAACTGAGTGAGTGTGATAGTTTTAACTTTAATAACAGTATAACACAACGATTAAATGAAGGAATAAATAACTACTTCCTTAGTCCACTGGCTTGCTCTCATTTACTCCTTACATTTAATTTTGCTATCCAACTTTTTCCGCCCCTTGGCCGGAGCCTCGTTGGCCCCTAGGCCGGGGACTTTCTTGCCTAGTGGTAAATACGGCGTTGGTATTGTTCCAATACTATTAGTCTAGATCAGTGGTTCTCAACCTTTTATTCATGCGACTTCTTAATATTTTCAAAGGTGTGGCGACCCCAGGTAACAAAGTCATTAGGTTACTGCCTTCACCGCGTTTTTACTATCATGCATTTTACTTCTTATCATTTGATAATCCATACACCTCATGCGTAACAGCATGATCAATTTTTAATTAACAAAACAATTTAGATTTGTTGCTGTTAATAATTTTATTAAATGAATCATAGTACAAGGAATAAGTAAAGATTAATTAAGGTCACTATAGTTGAAGGCTAGTTCGTGTAATAATCACGATTGCACGAATATTATATATGAGATTCAAGGCTGAAAACTTACTTTACAAATTCCTGAGGGTTCCAGGCGACCTCTGGCAAATCCCTTGAGGGTCGCGACACACAGGTTGAGAACCGCTGGTCTAGATCCTCAACGAAAGCCTCGTTGCATGCATGGATGACCCTGTGTGCATGGAGGATGTGGAGAAAGATCAGTTGAGTCAAATGATGACCAGCACAAGTGGACATCGTTGACCATTACTTAAGAGGCTTGAACAACTAATAGCTAGCTGTTCAGGAGCTATTGTTCGGTGACCATTTCTGTTCATTCGCTCCTTCGTTTATATTGCACCCTTCAGGGTGACAACTGAGATACGCACCCAGTCCAACTCAGTCAGGTGTACAACAAAGAGCGGTCATCAATTGTCTATGCAGTGTAGAATCATGCGCACGCAGAATTCTTTCCTAAGTTAACACACAGACCCAATTCCAAGCAGAGTCTGTTCCAGTCATGGCTGTCGCTTGAGGCGCTGCTGTGCGATAAACAGTCTTGAGTCTCAGCTGTGAATGCAACACAAAAACGTATCCACAGCCAAAAAATTATAGACACGCTGTATTTTCTTTATTTGTTATTCCAAGAACGCAGACCATTAAACGTTACATAGGGGATGATACTGGACCAAGTGGACCCACTGGAACCCGTGGACCCAATGTGTGCATCCACTGGACCCAGTGGACCCAATCTAACTGTGCTATAGGCACCCTGATAGAATAGCATAGGCTGGAAGCGCACGTGTGCAGAAGATTGGTACCAAGATGAAACTCGTAAACTTCTAGAAATGCACTTTGGGGAGTCGTCACTAAACCAGTCTTTTCCCAGAATGCATTCTTTCCGCTTTAGATAAGTGACAGGTTACGGTGTTGTAAATGGTCTCTGTCGACAGGTCACGTGTGCACGTGCTGTAAGTACGGGGAGACGACATAAAGTGCAGATGTTGTGTTTCGTGACGATTGCATTTGTGTTGTTGTAACTTCTAAGGTCAAATGTCAAAGGGGAGCGTCTTTGATGACTTTTCAGAATGATTATAAGAGAAATGGTCAAAAGAAATAAATTAATTAATTACGAAGGACAGACGATGCGAACAAAGAGACAGATAAAGGGACCAAGACAGAGAGACACGTAACAACACAGAGAGATACACTGGATACAGAGACAGAGGAAGACATTCCAAGCGTGACGGAGAGAGACGAAGAGTACGATAGAGATGCGAAGAGAGAAAAACAGACAGACAGACAGACAGATAGGCAGACAGAGGTAGAGAGGGAAAGACTGAAGAAGGTTCGCACGATAATTGATGGACGAAGACAAACTGATGAGGCTCCTCGTTAAATGGAAATCAATAAGCGACCCTCCATACTAAGCACCTCATTTGGGGAATCGACAACAGAGGAGCTTAACACAATAAGCGAAGCCAGTACAGGTACTGGCCTGCAGCTCGTGTGTGCGGCGATCCTTAATTATTATCGACATTCGTGCTTCTATTCGTACCTCATCAGCATTGATGCAGAGAATGAAATTGAGATAAACGGAGGCATTCCACGCAAGGCAGATGCGTGGATTCGCCCACAGCGTACACTGTAGTGGACTGTAACGAAACAGTAGCCTTAAACTCGTGGTGAATGATTCGTTTGCAGATTTTGAAAGGACGACTTATAGTGCTCGAACCATCTCGCAAATAATGAGAATTAATATTTCTTCGCATTTCGTGAGATAGGGATTGGGATTAGGAAAGGGAGACGGTGGCGAAGAAGGAGAAGGAGAAGGAGAGGGAGAGGGAGAAGGTGAGGGCAAGAGAAAGGGGCATATACAAGGACAGGGACAATGACAGAAACAGTAATATTAAACAACAATAACAATAATAATAATAATAATAATAACAATAATAATAATAATAATAATAATAATTATTATTATTATTATTATAACAATGATAACAATAACAATAAAAATGGTAACAATAATTAGTTTCTCAGACCCTGAGTGATTAAATATACCTCTGGCGAGAAAAATGATAATAATGATTATAATAATTACAATTACAATTTATATGGCGCCATAATCGGCCGCACCGTTACTACATGCATGGACGCCTCAAAGTCAGCTAACCGATCGGGTGGACCACAGAACACATCAACAGTTTTGTCTCATTAACCTAAGTGTTGATGAGAGAGTGGAGTTTGCTGGGTGCATTAATGATGAGAGAGTGTTTCTAAAAATAGCATATATACACAGTATATATATATATATTTATATACATACATATATATTATACACATCTATCTATACATATAAATATATATGCATTCATAATATTTATTATATAATACAAATGCATTTTGGCCCATGGTGCGGGAACGTTTTCGTGTGAGTGTTGGAGCGACACTGTGCACGAAGAGACACATACAGAAAGACCCAGAGACAGTGTGAGTCAGAGGAACACAGAGACAGATCGGAAACGGAAAGACAGAAGGAACGGAGAGGAGTATTGGCAGCAGGTGTTTCATTTGCGCTAACGAGGTGGACAATTTCTCGACCGCTTTCTCTTTCCCTACGGGCGATTCTAACTCCCGATCCACAGCATCATCTTTCTTTCTCTTTCTCTCTCCCTCCCTCTCTCTCTCTCTCTCTCTCTCTCTCTCTCTGTCCTTCTCTCTTTCTCTTTCTTTCTCTCTCCCTCCCTCTCTCTCTCTCTCTCTCTCTGTCCTTCTCTCTTTCTCTCTCTTTCTCTCTCCCTCCCTCTCTCTCTCTCTGTCCTTCTCTCTTTCTCTCTCTTTCTCTCTCCCTCCCTCTCTCTCTCTCTCTTTCTCTCTCCCTCCCTCTCTCTCTCTCTCTCTGTCCTTCTCTCTTTCTCTCTCTTTCTCTCTCCCTCCCTCTCTCTCTCTCTCTCTCTCTGTCCTTCTCTCTTTCTCTCTCTTTCTCTCTCCCTCCCTCTCTCTCTCTCTCTGTCCTTCTCTCTTTCTCTCTCTTTCTCTCTCCCTCCCTCTCTCTCTCTCTCTCTGTCCTTCTCTCTTTCTCTCTCTTTCTCTCTCCCTCCCTCTCTCTCTCTCTCTGTCCTTCTCTCTTTCTCTCTCTTTCTCTCTCCCTCCCTCTCTCTCTCTCTCTGTCCTTCTCTCTTTCTCTTTCTTTCTCTCTCCCTCCCTCTCTCTCTCTCTCTCTCTCTCTGTCCTTCTCTCTTTCTCTTTCTTTCTCTCTTTCTTTCTGTCCTTCTCTCTCTCTCTCTTTCTCTTTCTTTCTCTCTCTCTCTTTCTGTCCTTCTCTCTCCTCCATTAGCTTTCATCTTCTCTTCCTCTGATTCCACTGTCTCCACCTCATCCGCCTTACCAAGCACTTCCAAACCCCCTCCAGGAGTTCATGGCAGGTGTTGTCATTCATTCCTCTCGCCTCTGCCTCCTGAAAGCCCTCTTCCAAGACGCTGGGTCTTAACGAAGTGGTTAGACGGAAAGGAGAGAGGTTACGAAAGAGAGAGACATAGACAGCGGGAAAGACAAGCAGACGAAGGAAGAGAGACAGGCAGAGAAAGAGACATACAGAGAAAGAGACAGAGAAAGACGGAGACAGAGAGAGCGACATAGACAGAGACAGAGCGGCAGAGACAGGCAGAAACAAACAGAAACAGACAGACAGACAGAGACAGACAGAAACAAACAGTCAGACAGAGAGAGTGTTTGTGAATAGAGAGACATCGATAGACAGATGCATATAGAGAGATAGAGGATGGCATAAACTGTCGATGGAGAACAGAGGAAGGATGATAATTAGAGGACGAGAGGAAGAAGGAGGAGGAGGTAGAAGAAGAGGAAGGAGGAGGAAAGAGGAGGAAGAGAAAGAAGAAGAAGGAGGAGGAAGGAGGTGGAAGAGGAAGGAGGAGATGGAGGAGGAAGGAGAAGAAGAAGGAGGAGGAGGGTGAGGAAGTAGGAGGAGAAGGAGGAGAAGGAGGAGAAGGAGGAGAAGGAGGAGAAGGAGGAGAAGGAGAAGGAGGAGGAGGGAGAGGAGGAAGGAGGAGAAGGAGGGAGGAGGAGGCCAGAGGTGACGAAGACCGCGAATTAATCTCCATCTCTCTCGACCGCCTGTCTCCTCGACACCATCAGTCTTTTATCGACGCCCATTATCGAGGTTCTAATCATCATTAGGTCTACATGGAAGCATGCAGAGGAAGGGGAGATTGACGGAACGAACGAAATGAAAAGAAAGAAAGGAAGAGGCAATGTGAATATAGCTAGTTGATGTGGTTTAGACGAGTCTTCTCATATGATATCAACGACCTGTATGGCAGGGAGAGGCCATAATTATTTGTGTGCGTAAGTGAGTATGAGTGCGTGCATGCGTGCATATAATCTACGCTTATATTATTATTTGCTAAGATTGGCCTTGTGGTTTGTATATATATATATATATACTTATATTTATATATATTTATTTATATATCCAGATGCTTAGAAGCCTTATTCTTTCACCGGAGGAATCAAATTCCTATAAGAATGAAAATTCTATTGACAGACTGTCACATACATAGATAGACAGAAACACTGCCGTACATGTACAAAAATGGAGCAACTGGTCAGTCATATTATTAGTAACCGTGCCTTCTTTGGTCACCCATGAAACCCTTCCCGTTGGATTGTTCCTAATTCGATACTTAGTCAATTTTTGAACTGATGACTTTCGTAAAACTGTCTATGAAGTATATATGGGTTGAATTCAGTGATGGGCAAAATACTTTTGAAAGGTATTTTGAAAATGCAAAATAAAATACTTTTACAAAACGCTTTTTAAAAGTATCTTAAAAATACAAAATAAAATATTATTTTCAAAATACTCTTGAAAATACTTTTTCAGAATATTTTTAAGAAATCATCATTCTGTACTTTCATCCGTACTAATTAATGTATACGTCTTACATTGCATGAGTGTAGGCCATTGTGCACTTTACATGTCCTGGTTTCTTTTGACTTGTCTTAAATTGTCTGAACAAATCGACCTCACATTCGGTAGACTTTACTTGGACTGTCTGATTAATCAACAGCAAAGAAAATAAAAATAATGTTCAAAAAGAAGATAATTATTATACTTTTCCGTGTAACAGTTCTGATAAAGACAGTCTATTCTAGAAGGTCAGACAGTCAAATATCAATAGTTACTGCTCTTGCCATTTACTCTCACCGGCCTCTCGAACGAGTGCCTGCTTTTTGGCCTCGCCCATCTTTATAAGCCTACATTCTTTTCTCGCCTTTCTTTTTATCCATCACCGGTGTCATTTTCTCTCAACCCTCTCCTTTCACCGAGATATCTTGGTGTCATCTTTCACGCCTCCGTTTGGACCGTTTCCTGCCTCTGAAGCAAAATCATCCTAATGTCTGTGCCCTCCTTCGTCTTCATCCAGTACCTCTGCCTCTCACTCTGTCGCTGTGCGTCTCTCTCTCCCCTCTCTCTCTCTCTCTCTCTCTCTTTCTCACTGTCGTATTTTAATTATGCCAGATGCGCGGTTCAGGTGATGCACTGGTGGTGTCTGATCATTTAAAGGCTTTTAACGAAACCTTTAACACACCGATTATAAAAGCAAAGCATTTGAAAAGCATTTGCAAAGCATTTGCAAAGCATTTGGGTCCAAGGATTCCTTATTAGACTGAAGTAGGGATAATATTTGGCCTGAGGTTGATACTACAAATTGATAGTACTGGTTGGTGTGAGCTTATAGGTCCTTCGGATTAATACTTTTATCGAAATCTTAAGAAACATATTTTGGGAAATTATTTTGAAAAAGCATTTTGGAATTCTCCAAAATACTTTTAAAAACTATTTCGAAATTACTTCTACAAAATGCTTTTCAGAAGTATCTTGAAAATACAAAATAAAATAGTATTTTCTATTTTGAAAGCAGAATTCTATTTTCAAAATACTTTAGTGCCCATCACTGGTTGAATTAATCATTTTTATTGTTCAGAAATTATTTGTGGCTTTGCTTGCAGCGCTTGTGTATGTATTTCGAATGGCGCTTTAGATGTTTGGAGATTACACTTGCGCCAACGATCGGACTGTGATTCTTGCATGTTCTATTCATAATTTCGATGACAGTCGCCAGGTGATAAGCATTAGTGTTGAGCGAAAGGCATCGTAATTGTATATAGTAAACTAGAAATTTCTATAGCGCCCACAGTGGCGAAGCTATGGGGATCAGCCTTTAAAAATCAAAATAAAATCGATAGACAAAAGTCAAGATCCAGATAGTCAGGCAGGCAGATAGTCAAACGGTTACGGGGGCTTGTGTTTATAGAGTTGAAACAGCGAGGGAGATAAGGGAAGAAGGGGAATTTGGATTGGACACAAAACTAAAAAGCCAAACTGAAGGAAGGCAAAAGGTGGAAGTGAATTGAAGTCACGACGTCGGTTTCTATGTGACCGTAACACAGTCTTAAGGACGCCTATGTAAACTATGGAATCGTGCATAGTAAGCTTTGTATCCACGCTTCCGACTACTCCTGAAGTTCTTTCTTGCTACCTACGATGAATTGTAAAACACCATATAAATTGTTTACTCCCGACCACGCTATTCAAATGACGATTACATAATTGTACCGCTGCAATTAGGAGAAGCTATTAATAGCTATTGTTAGGTTTTGAGATTGCCTGTATTGCCTGCAAATATAAATCAAACTAGTTATCAAGGAATCATTTTTGAAGTCTGGCGCTGGCCGGATGCATTAGGGTGGTCCAGAAAAAAATGAAGTTGAATTTTTACCATTTTATCGTGGACCACCCTATTGTGCATGAAGCAGAAGCGCGAGAGGTTGGAGATGTGGTTAGAGGAAGAGAGAAGAGGACTAAATGTGACACCAAGATTGCGGACAGGGGAGGGGCATCAGAAGGAAGGGATGAAGAGTTTTTGGATAGGTGATCTGAAGGGTCGGCGATTTTTTGACTTGGTTAGGAAGGCCTATGATGGTGAATTCTGTTCTGGACGGGATGAGGTGAGGGAGGTTGAACGACATCCATTAATTAAGAGATTAGGATGACGACATTAAGTAACTGTTTGAGGTAGGTGGTGTCATTGGACCTGCACGAGGATATTTCATGCATTTTGGCAGATCTCTTGATAAATGAATTCTGCATGTGCAGGTAAGAAACAACATGTGAAGAGCTTTGAATACTATAGCCATCAGCTGAGCATGATTATCTCATCGTAGCACTCGACCTTTATGCCTCACAGGTAGAAGCTCTCTTTGCTCATGAGCATGTAAGCATGAGCATGTATATATATATATATATATATATGCATGCAATGTATGAATACTTGCATATTCATTTATGTGGAGACTTCATAATCCATTGTCTGACTTAGCTGTGCGTCAATAACGCTCTGCGGTATACAGTCGCTAATATTATCTGTCATTTGCAGTGGTTGGACTCTTAGTGCGTCGAGCTATCATATGCATCTGTTCAATAATACTTGTTCTATCGCCCTTGGGTGGCTCTAAAAAATCGCCAACCGTTCGGGAATGATACCCTGCGCTTAGTATTAGTATCTTCAGTTCAACGGCACTGTGTGATGACAACAATCCTTAGCGTGTTCCTTCTCCTTTAACCATGCTAGGGACTGGCTCTGCCAGAGTGCGAGCAATGGAAGAGTTTGCCCTGCGGTTGGCTTTCGAGTGGCGCTATATGCATGTGGATCTGCGCCGGCCTTAGAGGGTGGTGAACCATGTGGTCGCACAGGAACCGCGACTAAAAGGAGCCCTAAAATGTCACAGAAGGTTAGCACGAACAAGACACCTTATTAATTAAATTAAATTAAATACTTATTCGAATTGTTTTGGCTGCAAAATGCTAATTACCAGTTATCACAGGCTCTAACCGATACCAAAGAAGTCCTTAAGATGACTAGTATACAGCCGAGTGTGGCCCTGGTAGAGTGGTACGCTTGCATTGACCGTACGGCTACGAAGATTATGCGGGGGAGAGTATGCTGGGCAAAGAAATTGAAGTTGCTAACGCTTCGAACACACAGCTGACTCAGGGCAGAGCTTAGGAGACTGTTCATCATCATATTCATCGTCGTCGTCATTATCATCATTATCGTCGTCATCGTCGTCGTCATCATCATCATCTTCTTCTTCTTCTTCCCATAAGTGATATGTTGCTCCGACTGTCGTCAGTCTATTTATCATTGGCATTGTAATCAATGTAATGTAATGTAACGCAATACAAAGCATGGTTTATTACTTAGGCCACGAACTCCGATGGCCCGTTCGTTCAACCGACGTTCTTTTGCTAGTGTATCTGTTGTAGGCCTCTACCGTTTTCGACATCTGCAGATCATAACCTCTTTCAGAGGGACTAACCCATCTGTTATTATTAAAGCATCTCCTTACGATGGGCTCGAGCTTCGGAAAGCTCGAGTCGTACGGATAACTCTGATTAGACTTGAGAACAGTCGTCGGTCCACGTGACATATGCATCCTCAGGAGCATTGTCTTCGTACGCCGAGACCGAGACAATTCCGGCGGTTGAACCGTGGCTCCGTTTACTGCAGAGTCTAACACAGCGGTGGAAAGAGACGGGTTAGTTTCCACCCCGTTCGTGTCTGCATTCAAAGAGGGAATGCCGGGTAGATTGGGTGAAAGTGGGATCCTTCCCAAATCAAACGTCTCTTCGATTATGGCAAGTTCTCGCTCAAGATCGGCAATCAGGTTTCGAGTCTGGACTCGTTCTGACGCTGAGATGAGATTGGTCGTAACCCCGCGTTCGAAGACTACCTTTAGATCAACGATGCAGTTCGACAGATGCTCGTAGAGCTGCGTCAAGTAAGCGGGCGTTCGTATGAATGCAGTCCTTGGCCGACGTCCGGTTGTTGACGCCACTTCGTTGAACTGGTGACGTCGTTCGTTGACGGCTACTCTCAGCGATACGATCTTCTGCATCGTTGCGTAGCAACGCTGGCGGATATCGTCTGACGTCATCTTCGACTTCCGGCGTCTTTCGGATTCACAGTTTTTTGGCCAGTTTTAGAAGAGATAGTCAGAATAACGAAGAAATCGCTTTAATAAGTTCGTCGTTTACGTCTGAATCTTGACAATATGTTGCTTATTCGCTACGATTTCCATTCAAGAATGGAAACTGCCAACTATCATATATACTCTTCTATATGAAAACCTTGGACAGAAATTTTCTTTGTAGGCTAAGTCTAACTAAGTTTCATAACTTCAAGCTTTAAAAATTATTCCGATTTTTTGTTTGCGAAGAACAATCCGGATTTCGTTTGACTGTTGGTGGCATTGAGACGATAATGTTAGCGAAGCAGGAAATCCATGTTGACAAAGTCTGTAAACGAGTTAACAATTCATTTGCTGAGAGACATGTTGGCCTGCACGCGACTAGACAATAAGTTAGGACCAGCATAGGAGACCTTGACCGTTATCCGCCAAACCTTCAAACCCTTCGAATAAAAATGCAAGAATTTATTACACGTGTTAATCTGACTGTCCCTGAATGCATCCATTGATTAAACTACCCACCTGTGTGTCTATTTACACGTCTATGTAATGTGTCTAACCACGTTCCTATATAGAATACTACAAATGCATGTATATATATATATCTATATATATATATATCTATATATATACGGGCATACGAAAAACGCTTAAGTGTCACTAAAACACTTGTTAGGAGAAGCGTGGGCCTCACTCCTCTGTATTCAATGCTTTGTATAATTAAACGCAGTACTCATAATAATTATTATGACCATACCAGTGCCTACCGAATTTTGAATATTCAAACCCATTTTCACACTCAAATACATAATTATTCGTATATATAATAATGAAGTAGGATTGTTTAATATAAATCTATTTCATGCTTTAGTTGAGCACACCATCATCCTTTGGCATTTTACAATATGACGGTAAAACATGTTCTCCTCGTGGATGTACTAACACGCGAAAGCTTGCATATTGCATTAAGCGTTAGTTATATAAATATCATGCGCATATTTCATATAGGCCTATATATAACGATAAATAAGCTTAAATAATAATATATATATAACGATAAATAAGCTTAAATAATAATATATATAACGATAAATAAGCTTAAATAATAATATATATAACGATAAATAAGCTTAAATAATAATATATAACGATAAATAAGCTTAAATAATAATATATATAACGATAAATAAGCTTAAATAATAATATATATAACGATAAATAAGCTTAAATAATAATAATTGTAAAAAAAATGATAAACCTGCCAGTGAAGCATTAGTGTCCACTTCTTGTTGATTCATCACTGACGAAATACATGTATGATGTACGTCATAAAACTAGCGTTTGGTATTTTCGATGATCATTGTTTTGACGTCTTTTTGATCTGCATGGATTGCCACTGCTGTTCAGTTTAAAGTGCACGCATTAGGCTAATCAATTTAAAATGCTGTAATATTATAGAAGTGCAGTTCTGTATTGTTAATTTGACCGATTACAATTATCACTAATAGTTACTCACTTGTTTGCCTTCTGCATTGTTATACCTGGATACAGGTAGATAAACATTGAGCGATGCTGTGCCACATGCAAGGCGAACTCAATCAATCTGTGTAGCGAACAGATAGGCCCCTATCCTTCTCGCATAGGCTGCTCCGAATGTTCAACGTAAGCTAACGACAACTAAGAGAAACACTTACGCCACAGCAATACTGGCTACTGGACCACAGCTAAGTGGGCCATTATACATATCATGCTCTGTCTCTGTCTCTCTCGCTCTATCTAACTCTTTCCCTTACTCTCTATCTTTCTGTCTGTCTGTCTCTCTCTCTCTCTCTGTCCCGGTCTCTATCACTTACTCACTCTCTCGCTCTCTCTATTTCTCTCCGTGTGTCTCTCTCTGTCTCGGTCTCTTTTTATATATATATATCTCTCTCTGCCTCTCTCTCTCTCTCGCTCTCTGTCTGTCTGTATGTCTGTCTCTCCCTTTCTCTCTTGCTCTCTCTGTCTGTCTGTCTGTCTGTCTGTCTCTCTCTCTGTCTCTCTCTCTCTCTCTCCCCTTCCTATTCGCTCTCCTTATTGCATCTCTTCAGGCGAAATATTCCGGACTACAGAGTGGACAATTAATTGAACTCAGGCATGCTGTCTGTCATTATACATGCATTCCTTGCTGTGTTTTGGACTCTTAGACACGCCCACTCAATTTCACTCTCTCTCTCTCTCTCACTCTATAGTTCTCACTCCTCCCACAGGCATGCGCATTGCGCAGTCTACTCGTATATGCACCTGAGTGTATAAATGCTTGCATAAATACGTGTTTGTTATTACGAGTGCCGTACCAACCGGTGTGTTTCTGTCTTGAGATCTCTCGTAGTAATTGCTAGTCATGGATTCAATGATGTTGTCATGGCTACGGAGATATGCCCACATTTACTGCTGTTGATACTACAGCCAACGCCAGAGGATAATATTGTTTGCAGAAACACACTAGCCTACTCTCGTGATCTCCCAACTTCTACGGCGCCACTTGAAAGCCAAGCGAAGGGCACCAGCTTATTCACGAGAGCTGCGTCCAATCCAACGGGGCTGTCCAAAGCATAGTCCGTAAACCATTCTAGAAGCACAGTGTAGCATGTCAGAGTCCGTTTTTCAGAAGGTCTTCCAATACGTGCAGCTACATTCTACATTTGAGGAGAAGCATTCTATATACGACCAAAGCAAGCATTGCGCGATTAATGACCATAGGGTCAAAGACCTGTGACCTGGGCAGAACGTTCCCTACGGAGATGATCTAAGCAAGTGTGGGGAAAACTTCAACTCCCTTTTCCGAAAAAATTGCACTTCGTTGGAAATTGAATAAAAACTCACGTGAGCGTCGTATAGAAACGATTTAATAAGTTAAAGTGCATATTTCCGATTATTAGCATTTGCGGTGATAGTAGACAGTTTTGTAAACCATTCTAGAAGTACAATGTAGCTTACGACCGATGACGTCTTTCTATTCCACACGTATAAGATTAGTCCATCGTAATTCTGAAATTAGATATCGCCTTTCTTCCAACAGTTTTTCCTCAGAAGTGCACACAACTCGACGGCGCAATTGTAGTTGTACTGCAGAGCAATGGTGCACGAAGGACTTGCTCAAGGTCCCTACACAGTGACTCCTCGGACGCGAGTCGAACCCGCTCACTCAGCACACACTGAGTGTTACGGGCCGACCGCTCTATTCAATCGGCCACAGTGTTACATAGACATAGCTAAAGATCTTTTGATATGACTGTCCTCCACGTGACCATACCATGTCAATCTGCTCTCTCGACCTTGCGACGGAAGTTGCTATTATAATAAATCGTCATATTTACAATTACAATTACTATATATGCCTTATCCTTGTGGTATGGACACTTATTTACACGTGTAGCCATAAACTCCCAGTCATAGGTCTATATGCGCTTCAGAAGTGTTTAAATACAGTACAATACTGTGTGGTTACTGCGTATACTGTCATTCTCCTAAGCAGTCAGATACTAACATCCAGTGTTACTGATTTATATATTTCAAGAGCGGTGTTGCCTACATCCATGCAAATACTATATACTACATTATATTTACATAGTAACTAACTTCACACGTAGTTTTTTCTCTTTCAGTAGTGTAGACGGAGGAACCTACATCAGCGATTCCTCTCTCAGCTGACAATGGGCGTAATTATGGCCTAACGAATGGGTTACTAACTCACTTATTTGCGAATAGCTTATTCAGTCACTTAATCGGTCACGCAAATAACAGATATCCAGGGTTTATAGGCTATGGGAATGCATAATATACAGAGCCCTCGTGATTCATGGTCGTGCGAGCTAATTTAGCTTAGGTCGGCTTAGGCTAATTTCACAAAGATCTTATTACGGCTTGGTTACACTGCAGCGCCTAATCACGTAGGCCTACAATAATTATGCATTGACATATCCAGTCTTGCAACAAACAGTAACAGGCTACTGTCAGTCGAAGGCGGCAGTTCAGTTAATTGATTTGATATCTCCGTGGAGCTTCTGCGGCCGAAAATTCGGCATAAAACGCACACACAAATTACTTTTGCGGCTGAAAGTTATTTGTGTACGTCTAAAAACCACACTATCCTTAACCCTGACATTAAACGACCCTCACGATGTCTAACCCTAAACGACCCTCACGATGTCTAACCCTAAACGGCCCTCACGACGCATGATTACAAATTTCAGGGGGTTTTAACAGTGCGCATGCGTCAATGGTAGCGCATGCGCAAAGGTCTTCACGCGCAAAATTTTGCCTGGGTTCGGACGTAGAAGTAAAGTTTTTGCTTGCTTTTGGGTCGAAGATTTATTTATTTATTTTTCTTTAATATCCATATCACTTGTGTCTACGTCCCGTGTAGGCCAATCTAGGCAGGTTAACTAGGAGGGGTGCCATTTAAGTCCTCTGAGCGAGTACATGAATGAATGATGGTTTTTGGTCGTGCTGTGGACAGGAGGAATAGCGAGGGTTGCAAACCGTAACAAAGCGCATTCAGCTAAGCGTGGAGCTTCTGCGGCCGAAACTTTAGCCTCTCAACGCACGGAAGAATAACTTCTGCGGCCGAAAGTTCCTCGCAAATGCTTGAAAACGACACCATAGCCACAATCCTGACCCTAAACGACTCTCACGACGCCTAACCTAACCCCAAGCGACCCTCATGTGCACAATGCACATTAAATTTTGTGGATGTCTTTTTCAGAGCGCATGCGCCAGCGGTTTGTGCGCTTTCGGCCGTTGAAGTAACATTTTCGTTTGTAAGGACAAACTTTCGGCCGCAGAAGATTTACCCTTCAGTTAAATCCTTATAGTTTAAATCCTTGTAAGTCCACATGACTGTCTTGTAGACTGCGTTCCGTTCAAGATAACCATCTTGTATTCGCACTTACGCCAACTCCTGCGGGTATAAGAACAGTAAATATTGTTTTCAGATGCTCGCTGTAAAAGGTGTCTGCAGAGTCTGTTCCTAAAAGAGGGCACAGGTCCGACGGAGGGAGGGTTCTTCTCGGCATGGCATCTGCCTGTTTCTGCACTAAGTCGAGTTCATGCCCTCTTCATCTTCCCGGAGTAAGCTTCCTAGCTCGCTTCTATATACAGAGTCTTCTCGGTCATGCCTCGATGCTTCTATGATCAACCGTAAGCGCTCGAAACCCCATTTCTTCTACCATTGCTACCTTATAATTCCTTCACTGCGCAAATTCGTTGATTCAAATGCAATGAGTTACAAAATCTACAGGTCAGAGATAGATTAATGAAAAATAATAACGTGCTCACTGAAGTAAGCCTACACAAGATTTAGGTCTATGGCTAAAGAAAGTAATTTTTGGGCTTAAGACTCCGTAAAGAACCCTAGTTGTGAACATTTTTATCAGCCCCAGATGGCATGGCGAAACCATGGGGAGGGCTGGTAGGTCATAATGCTGAGTAATTTTATGAGAAAACAAAGTACGTTGCACATGGGACTCAAGTAAGTAACACATGGAATTCAAGTAAGTAACACATGGAATTCAAGTAAGTAACACGTGGAACGTAGCACATGGAACTTATGCACGTAATACATGAAAATCTAGTACGTAACGTTTACACATGGAACTCAACGTTACAAACGAAACTCGGGTAACGTCAGATCGGAAGGACCTCTGGCGAATACGTCTTCAATTAGATTTGATAAATATGAGGTTATAATTACACTTAAAACGACTATGAAAAGAAACGTGAACATAAATAGCAAACGAAGCATTGATAATAAATAAATTATAAAAATAAACGTACTGTATGTCTGCTGCGCCAAAGCGTCTACGTGTACATCATAGCGTATAAAAACTTCTTTAAAAAAATGCCTATGAATTCATTCAGCGTGAACGAAGCCAACGTTGCATTGTGCGTCGTTGAAGTATATGGGAAGTTTCGTTGACGTATGTCTGTTAAGGGCTTCAGTCGTGTTATTCGTACGATTGAACTGGCCATCAACTGTGGTCCTCATCGGTTCTCGTCTGTCTTTTGGCCGACCTCCTTCAGTCCAATATACCAAGCTGTGATGTAAGTATTTGATGCTGTGAAGTAAGTATTTTGATGCGTTGAAATAAGTATCCCTTGTAATTAATTGAGTTCTTCTTTAGCGCCTGTATATGGCTACGACCCTTCTCATTTTTGAGCTCACTGATACTAGAGTGAAATCCTTCACCGCCGCTTGCCAGCTTGTTGGGGCAACGACACATCCATGTAGTCTACATGTGGAAGACCTTCCTGGAAGCGAAGCGCGATTCGCATGCTTGTAGCATGAGTTTATTTTAGAGATTAGCTCATGTTCACAAATGTTTCATCCTCCAGTCTTAACGTTTACTGACCAGTTCAAGTAATTATTGAAATTGAAATTCTTGAAATTTGATACCGCCCTTCTTCCAACATTTCTTGCTCAGAAGTGCCCACACACGCCTCGAAGGCGCAATTGCAGTTGTACTGCAGAGCAAAATGTGCTCGAAGGACTTGCTCAAGGTCCCTACACAGTGACTGACGCCTCGAACGAGGGTCGAACCCGCTGACTCAGCGCATACTGAATTTTACGGGCCAACCGCTCCATCGTGTCATAGGCCTATATAATTTGACAGTTTGAGAAGAAGTGTCAAGTTGACATCTCTGAGCATTTCAACTGCATCTTACGTAGACCTTTTCTTCTCCGAATTTCTCCTCATCCTCTTACCCATATGGGTCGTTTGCCTTATATCGCTTCAAATTCAAACACAATTATGCGTATTTCAACTAAAGTGATTAACGAAGGACAACGTCTCGATCAATTAACGTGATAAGTTTAATCTTATCTTTGATGCACTTTTGACGAAGCATGAATAAGTCGCATTTAAGTCGCAATAACATTACATATCAGAGTAGCAAAGCGATGATTGAAGGTGCAACAGTGAGTTTAACTACATGACAGCCATGCAAGGGGCCCATATGACCTACTACCATCTAGGGAGTTGAAGGTTGCGTCGGTTTTTAAGTGGGTGGCAGGTATTGAGTCCTCTTATTGCTTGATGGTCCTTTCGCTAACGATAGATCGTTACCATTCTCCTATCACCATTCCACGAATCCTCCTTTCATGATGTTGATCAATTCTCAGGATAAGTCTCCAGATCCATCTGTCCCTTCCTTCAAGTGCATGCAACTATAGGATGGTCCACAAATGTTTTCTCTCTTTCCAAAACGACAAGCACTACAGCTGACAGTTGCGTATCATGCAATATCCGTTGAATGAAGCCTCAAATTAAAAAAAATTACTTAAGGGTTTTTCAGGCATCCTGCTTTCAAAAACAAGTCGGAGCTCAATTGTCTACGTATGAGAGCTGCAATTTTTTCTAGCCATCAAAGAATGCACGACATTACTTACGGCTAAGAATTGATGATAATTCTTACGGCCTGCGTTCATTGTCCGCAATGCGTTCGAGCGTGAAGTAGGGCCTAAAACATTGGTTTGGGGGGGGGCTTTCATCGTTCAGGCCACGACAAAATGTAAGGTCTCTCAAGTCTAGGTTAACTATAAACTCATGAATCACAAATAATTTTTTTTCATCCAGGCGTATTATTATTACAGAGTTTGAATACGTAAGCATGCGAAAATATAAGCATTTTTGCAACTAGTCTTGGCTAAAAAAATCATCTGTCATATGGCGCGCATTAAAAACTTTATGTACTTGATAAAGGTCTCTATGCAATAATGTCTTAGAGACTTTATGTACTTGGATAAACATAAAACCCTACTTGAAGCATTACTCTATCGGTTACTTTTGATGAGATCTGCATAAGTCGAGTGCTTCGTTCAATCTTACGTCTTCTTAACGATTCAGTTCGCTGGATGACGCACTGGTTGCTTTCACCTTTTTGATTAAGCACCCAACTCTAATAACCAATCAGCAATCAATGAAGGTTTAGGTCTACGCAGTAATGTATTATTATTATTATTATTATTATTATTATTATTATTATTATTATTATTACAGCAGCTTTATAAAGCGCCCATCAATTTCTTACTCAGAAGCGCTCCCAGCCAAACCACGGTCAAACAGGACAGTCTTAAGGCCAGAGAAAAACAGAGCAGATTGGCCTATTGGTGTGAGGCCATTCCAGGTCACCGGACCAGCCAGTGAAAAAGCACGGCGCTGTCGGATAGCAGTCCTCGCACGGGGGACAGGCAAACTGCGCTTGCGCAGCAGAACGCAACAAACCACGGCGTCCAACAGTGGCAGTGTGGCAGCAGAGTTCAGTCAGATAGAGGGGCGCCAGGCCCTCCATGCAGTGGCGTACCAGCGCAGAGACACGGTAGGCAATGCGCTGTGGGTAAGGGAGCCAGCGCAGGACATCACGCATGTACCCAGAGACTCGGTCAAACCTAGTGTTGCGGCCCATCAGTCGGGCGGCCGAGCGCAAGACCCTGTCAAGACAAGCCGACAAGCCGGGAGCCCATCATATATGGTGGTACAGTAGTCTAGGCGGGATACTACAAAGGCATAGACAAGCGTAGAAGATGCGTCTTGTATTTGCTGACCAATCAGAGACGCTCCCCGTGAGAACAAACCAGGTTTATAACGAAAGATGTAATGTAATGCAACATATCATTTGTATAGAGCCGCCAAAAGTAAGCAGCGCTCTCATCGGGCGTCTGTACTTGGGATGGACCGAGAGTAAAGGGGCTCATGGGAATGAGGGAGGGTCACTCCACAGTGAACGGCCAACGCAGATAAAAGCTCGCGATTGAGCCATGGCTGTAGGGTAACTTCTCCACTGTTTGAACTTTGCCAGTACCAATCTCAAGGCAGGAGAAAGGAGGAGTGCGACACCAAATCATCTTCGATATGGAACGGTATCGTTAAACATGCATACCATGACCGTAGGCCTTGCTAGCCATATTAACAGAAGATTGGAGAGGTCAAAGAGAGGAGATCGATTGGCTCAGATGAGAGGACTCGAAACCGTACACTCCGTGTTACATGATAAGTATTCAACCAGTTCGCTGCGGCGACCCAATGGGAGCATCGGAATAGTGAATGGTTCCTAATACGTAGACCCTCGTGCTTTCCGGGGTTAAGCCCAGCGTTTAGCTATAATCTTTCAGTTAACGATTACGATCGCGTGAACGTAATTTTAATCGTAATCGTGCTCTTCAAACTTCTAAAGCACCCCTCGAAAGCCAGGCGCAGGGCACCAGCTTATTCATGAGCGCTGCGTAAGATAAAATGGGTTGTCAAAGTTGTCCGAGGAAGGCCAGAGTCCGGTTTCCAGAATTTCAGAGAAGGCAGAATAGCTGTGAAGAGGAGTGAGTGTCGCTTTGGTCTAGGATTGGAGGGTCTATGAACGAGTGAGTCTGGATAAGTGTTCTTGAAAAGGTGACATTGCTTGAGTTGTACTGACTTAGGCCTATCTCAGTCGAGTGACCTTGTCGAAACCATCTTTCGCAAGAACTGCGACTGGAGCGTCTCGGGCCTCCTCTTCATCTGTTTCGTAAATGCCAGAAGACTATCTTATTCGTTTTAACGGCAGCAGTGACTTCGATCAGGAATGCCTCTGAATCTCTGGGTAGCGCTATGTAAATGCTCAATTGCAATTGCAATAACAATTTTCTGGTATTTTTAGTACAGTGCTCAGCTATAGCCTAGTGTACAATATATTCTTTCAACTGTTCTTTTCAATCGTAGTTTTACATCATCAGAGCGTCTCTGACTAATTCTCCCGATATGAATTTGCAAGCAAAATTTAAAAATTACAATATTTTCTATTACATGCCTGTTGACGCCATCTCTTGCTTAAATATAATTAAAGTACATTGTTAGTTTATTGTATTCAGTAATTAAACCTAGCTGATCCTACGGTCATGTGCAAACAACGTGGTGACGTAAAATTCGATACAAATTTTGAATTTAATCCCATTTGTTCAGAGGTATAAATTATTATGTACTAAAATTCTCTTGTCTAATTTCTGTAGTTTGCAATGCTGCAAAGTTAATAACACCCTGGCAAAAATTACGCTTCAGAAATGCTCGGGAAAATTGTTATATCTTCGAGAAAGCTGATCAACAAGAATTTCGCTCAAAATTAATATCGTAGTTATTATTACAGCCTTTCCATTCTATCGTGTAGCCTACATGCATGTTCCGCCGGTCATATTATTTCCTGCGAAATTAATTGAAGCTATTTCTGAACAGTTTCCATCATATCCGGCCTCGTCGTGAAAGCTCTGTCTATATAATATTCGTCCTCGCGCCTTAACTGTGACTTCTTTACGATGAACTTGTCATTCATTCGGTTACGAAACAGAGCGAAAAACGAGAGATATAGTTGTGACGCCCAAGGGCTTTGAAGGAAGTTCATGTAAGCCTTGTAGGAGTTGTTCGTTGAGAGCGTGACGGTATGCACTGCCGCTACAGTGTCGTCAACTGATTCCAGATTGCGATTACGATTACGATTATGCTGATCTGAGTCAGCAGAATCTGATACAAAATCCAGTCTGTGGCGGATGAGAGCATTAAGTACGCGGTACAAAGACGCTGAAGAAGAGCTAGATCTCAACTGACCGTAGGCTATATATCTGGACAAATTGTCTTCATCAGGCTGTAAAATGAGTGATGATTACCGTCGGCTGGAAGAGGATCCGTTCAAGGCTGTAGAATCGTCTGTTTCGCAGTATCCTACCTTGATACAGGTTCATTATTATGAGTTCTCTAGAGTGGTGCATTAAATAATAACTTGTGGTACTTGATTCGTATATTAATCATTCTTGGTACCCAAATGGTTAACAGCGCTTAATAATTACGTAGTTATAATAATGTTATGTTACCCTATGTTTATTGTTCATGATGTCGAGTAAGGTTGCGTTATGGTATGTCATGCATTGCAATACCAACATGTCATCTTGTGTTGTGTAACGCTATGTTCTGCTATGTAGTATTTATACAATGTGCTATGCTATGTTCAGCTATGTCATGATAATACAATGTGCTATGCTATGTTATAATCAAATATTGTATCATGCTATGCTAAGCTGTATTATGTTATGATCATACATTGTGATATGTTATGTTCAGCTATGTTATGCCATGCTCTTAATTGTTTGGATTTTAAGAGCGCTATGGCGACTCCTCAACAAAGTTCCGTCAGATTTTTGAGCGGTGAGATGTCACAGGAGGAAAAGCATCTAACCCAACAGCAGCAGCTACTGATGCGGAAGATGCTGCCTTCGTCGTCATCAGAATATCCATCTCCTCTGTATAGCTTGGCTTCGAGCTCTGGCTGCTCGGATGTGAGATCGACTCCTTCAGTCATCCGAATGAGGAACAACGACAAACGAATCGTCTGCAACCTCTGCTACGAGGTCAGATTCAGTCATTTTGGACATTTATGTAGCGCTCCCAGTCACGTCATTGTTCATTGTTCATCGGCCTATTCATTGTACATCCAGATAAAAGTGTGTGTATCATGACTGCTGAGTTGTGATCTGGACATTTTTACCCTCTTTTCTTTACCTTGGTTTGCGTAAAGTTTGCCATGAACGTTGGATCGTCGGTTCGTCGGAGTTCTTTCAACTCTTTTTATCGGTATGTTCCCGTCGACTTACAAAGCTGAAATTTTGCACACATGTTACGCTTGCATGACAATGCAATGCACTAAATTTTTACGGACATAATTTAAAAATTGGGGAAAAAATGACAAAAAATTCACTAAAATTAAATATCGTTTTCCCACTCGAACGAGTCCTCCTTGACGAGCTCCACTCCGGCAAGTTTACATCCTAAATGATCTCTCAAGGATATGGATCGATTGCGCCAGCTACCAGATTACCAAAAGTCAATAAAAGAGGGTCCCGAAAAACCCATGTTTTTGCCTTCACTTGCTCACTGATATATACAAACGCTCAACGCCAATGGGTGATGTTTGGTCAATATATCTGTTGGCGCTTAATGAGTACGTAGTAATTTGTCGACCTTGCGTACAAAAACCTGCACAATGATATTGCTCATTAAACTTTGTGGACTGTTGCTCTTTATACATCGGGTTAACTCTTTCAGCTTTAGACCTCCACGCGAGTTTACCTCATTAGGCAATTCGCATTAGGGTAACCCGACTACAGAACTTGAGTCCTTTCAGGATGTTTCTGTCTTATTGGCCCTTTTCTTAGATTTGAATCATACTTTACTTGTATCACCTGTTGTTTAGATCAATATAAAACAGTTATTATGTTGTTTTTATACATGCAAACACACACATACATGCATACATACATACATACATAATTATATACGTAAGAGTCTGCATGTACATACGTACGTAGTACGTACGTACGTACATGCAGACATATGTACATACATACATATGGACATATATACATACATAGTACATACATACATACATGCATACATACTTACATGCATACATACATACATACATACACAGATGCATAACTTCCTTGCTTTCGACTGTTTCTAGGTGTTTTCATCAAAGCCTAACCTCTTGATTCACAGCCAGCAGGTGCACCGAACAAATCCCAAGCCCTACCAATGCCCGACGTGCAACAAGTGCTTCGCCAATTCGTCCTACCTGTCACAGCACTCTCGCATTCATCTCGGCATTAAGCCGTACATCTGCCCTCTCTGCCACCGTCGATTCACGCAGCTCTGCCATCTCCAGCAACACATCCGAACCCACACGGGAGAAAAACCCTACGAATGCGAGCACTCCGGCTGCACGAAGGCCTTCTCTCAACTCTCGAACCTTCAAAGTCACCTGCGCAGTCACGTGAATGGTCACGTGCGCGGTCGAAGAAGCAGTCAGCCATACCGTTGCCGCTCCTGCTACCGACCAGACGGCGCTGATCAGGCGAGCTCTTCAGAGCAATGCAAAAGTCACAGGATGGCCTACGTTGGGACGGAAAATCAAGACCTTCGCCCGGACTTCAGTTACCAAGTCGGTGGTCTACGGCGAGGAAACTCAACGACGCCGATAATTCGCCAGAGATTTTCGAGTAGCGTCCACGCTTACGTAGGAAACCCTAACGACGCTACACAGTCCTCAGTGCATACAATGCCAACGTTGGCGTCATTGGGAAGTTTGTCGGGGCGAGAGAGCGTTCCAGTAATAGGTGAAGAGGGTGAGGAAGGTTCAACGGACTTAAGAGGGGGTGGTGACCTTAGGACGAGAGGAAATGACTCGTACCTGATGCGCTACGACACACAAGTGCGAAAATGCTCCGATGAAACAAATAGCCGCAGGTGTCTGTCCAGCGCGATCCCTCGTTACTGGGAAGCAAGTGAAAAGGGCAAAGGGTGGAACACGCCTGGAACCCATTCAAGCGTTGTAGTTGCAGCGGCGGCAAAGAAGGGAACCTTTCTAACCAGTGAAATAAACGCCAGAACGCAGATGTTTATAGATATGAATGATGGAATGAGAAGCTGCAAAAACTTTTCTGACAAAGTAGACTCGTTGGATGGTGACCGCGTGATTGTTTCAGCACCCGCTGAAACTAGCGCAAGATTGAAGACCTGCAGCAACAGACAGCTAGACGAATTTGGTGCAAGAAGAATATCGGTTGACTCGTTGGCGATTGATGGAAGTAGAGGATCAAAGAATCGCGATCCGTATCAGAGCGAGAAAAAGGAAACTTTCTTCTCGGAAGTACCGCGCGTTAACATTGACCAACCGCTGTCTGTTTATGGCCCTATGAATGGTCCACTATTCCCAGCATCGTATAATACATTCTAGGTAGAAATTGATCCTATAATTATATCCATCACCATTTAAAACATCCTACCGTAAAGTAATAAAGAACACATTGAGGCGCAGAGCTGAGGAACCGAGCACAATACCCGTAGCTCTGTAAGGTTGACTAGTCCTTCTTTCGCTAGGCGTTGGTATTTATTAAAATGAGATGTAGGGCGTAATGGAAGCCTTGCGTGGCTGGCGATAGTTAAATTCGAATCGTGTAATAACTTGTCATCATTAGTTCATACTATGTTTGTCGTTTTTTGCGGCTTGTCGGTTTGAAATTAAACGAAAATTATTATTTTTTTTTGCCTGAAGAAGAAATGATCCCTTAGCTCTAAGAAACTTAAACTGTGTTTAAAGGACGTCACATTGTTGTTAGAAAAACACCCTAATTGCCAAGGCGTTAATATAATTAATTATTATTATCATAGCACATCTATTGGTAAACCATCGAAAATAGATACAGACTCATTGGTTTTTAGGCGATAGTTTTGAATATTTTTTGAAGCGTAAAATCAATCGTTCTCCAGTCTTCCTAATGTTCCAATCTGAGGTGCACACAACTGTCACAGTTTCCAGCTTGGGAGGGCGACGGACTAACGTTGACGAAGATGGCTGGTTTCACGCTGGCCACATCCTGTTTAAAATGATTTCTTTTGTTAGTAACCTTTGTATTGTAGAGTGTTTGGAACTCTGTAGCTGGTTGATGTTGTGCAACTATGTACGGTGCATTCAGAAAACACTTTGGTTGATTTATACCTTAATGTTATTGCATTTTTATTTCCATTCAAAATTATGATTATCTTCAACTTAATGTTCATGATAAATTGAAGAAATATACGTGAACACCCTTCTTTAGCTACATAGAGATGTATATGTTGCAATATTTTTAGCATTTTGATTATTTCATATTCCCTTTTGCTTATTCAATTCTAAGGCGGATTTGAATTGCTGTTCATATTCTTTTATTCATAAATTCTAGCTGTCGTAACGCAGCGAGTTACAGGTTATTTGGAAAGTGACATTACATTAATATAGTTTAGTAATTTTGTGATTCGAAATAACACCATGATCTGCTACTACTTCGTTCCTCTGCCCGCGGACTTCTGGTGGTTTCCCGCATACGCTCTGTAACGGCCCAATCCTGGAGCTTCGCCTGCGTGGGTTCCACCAGCTGGAACAGCCTCCTCCTTCCGGTTAGGAAGCTGTTCTCTCTCGATCTCTCCTCTGCTGCCTTCCAGAAGCGTTTGAAGACTTTCCTTTTCTGTTTAACCTTTTGTTGAGTCATGAGCGGCTGAGCGCCTCTAATTTGAGTTGCGCTATATAAGTGCTCCATTAAATTACATATGACCATAGGACTCGTTTACCTGTTTCAACAGGTTCTGTACATGTTTAGTCTCAGTGGAGTCTCAGTGTCTAGTTCAGGTGACCAACTGTTCTTCAGATGTCTGTCTTCGTTGGTTTGTCACATGACACACGGCTACGACGATCCCACATTCGTACTGCGGGATCGTAGCTTCTGAGTAATGTCTAGAAGGGGCGCTATAAAAATCCTTCTGATAAATATAAAAAAAGCAAATAAATTCATACTATGGACATTTGGGTGTTCAAAACAATTCATCCCCCGTTAATAAAATCGCGCCATGTGCTTGGTTATCGAGTGGCGCTATAAAAGTTTGGCGAATATGATTACGATTACGAAACACGTATTCCTTGGGCTACATGATTGGGAGAACGTGTATCGACGCATCTACACGAACTGGGCTGTTGGGGTGATCGTCACCTTTTTATCAGCTCCTTAAGACCGCTGGTTCCCTTCCTGCATCAAAGGAGCGCTATATAAATTTTGACTTATTCATTGACGGAGTTATTTATGAACGACTTCACTTAATTCTCTTCACATACTGATACGTTCTGTAGTTACGAAATTAGCATTACGAGGTGGTTCTATTAGCTATCAGGAGTCTAAAATGGCGCGAAGCCAATCAATCAGGCTACTAGCTCAATATCCGAATTTAACGCAATGCTAACTAAGTTCACGCAAGGTGCTGCCGAGTATTGTCGCTTGTTAATAAGCTGGTGCCCCGCATTTGGCTTTCAAGTTGCGCTTTAGAAGTTTGGAGATTATGATTACGATATGACAGCTTTACGAAACGACCTACCATTAAATTTCATTTTCAACAGTATAGGCCTACTGTCATAGGCCTACTCGACTCTACATTTCTCAGTCAAATGTCAGCGAGAAACGATCTCATTTTAGACCAACGACGTAATCACGGTCTACTGCTCAGCAGATTTTATAGCGCTACTGTATTTAGGCTTACATTTCGCATAAATAACAACTGGAATTCGTCGTGCACATGTACATTCCTTTAGCAGCCCATATATATTTGAATACAGACAATTATCTTCACTACACACCCACACCAGCATACACCTACACCAGCACACACCCACACCAGCACACACCCACACCAGCACACACCAACACCAGCACACACCCACACCAGCACACACCCACACCAGCACACACCAGCACACACCCACACACATAGGTCCTATACAAGCTTATATACTTAGCCCTATATCAATGAACACACAATCACACATTATTATATAGGCCTATCAGTGAAAAATGAAAGATATAAAAAGTCTTACAATAGACGCTACAACCCACGCTTACGCGCGCACACACAATTACTTAATTGTAATCTACGGGAGGGGTGTAACAAGCGGGGGCAGAGGGGCACCGCCCCCTCAGTTTCAAAACTGGGGGGCAAAGTCCCTAGTTTTAGTGCTCAGTGCCCATGTATCCCCAAATTGGTTCTTTCTTATGTTTATCCAATGGCTTTTAAAGATTACTTTTATTAAGATAAATTGTGCCCCTCATTTTTCATATTTCTGGGGAAACAAAATAAAAATAGTGGGGGCCCAACAAAAATTTTGGCGATTCGCGCCATATTTTATAAATTATGCCCCCACATTTCAAAGCCTTCTTATATCTCTGATCTACAGAATATTTATAATTTTATATTAAGCTTACTAGTACAGTTAGATATAGGAAAGCTTCTGTTGGCTATATATAATTTTATCTGTTCTGGAACGATAGCCACGTAGACCTAGATTTTACGTATTATTATTAGCATTTCGAAATCGAACAATGCAAATGAGCAATTTAGCCGACCACTTATAAGTATATGTCAGTTGCATTACACGTTGGATTCGCTCGTGTTCACACATGCTCCGATGCCACACACGTAATTTCTGGCCTATCGTGGAAATCACAAAGGACGAATGCACTCCGTATATATTACGAGAGTTTCCAAGTTCAGGCATTATAATGATATCACACGACTGCGCTTAGACACAACACCATACGATTAAGGCAGTGCTCAGCAGATATACATAGTATTACAGGGTCATGCACGACAGTGCATAGTGTATACTGCTCTTACACATGCGTAGGCCTATAATGAACACATTCACAACACGCATGGTGTATTGTGTTGTATTTAAGCAGCATTCATAGAGCGCCTCTAGTAGGGTGAACCGTTCAGAAGCACTGCCAGTGCGCAAGTTTCCGCGAGAAGACGTAGGTTTTGAGAAAAACAAAAGAGGATGAGAGAGACTGCCAGATAGAATTTTAGAGCGAACAGATGGAGAAAGTGCCTTCCACAGAGAGAGGCCAATTGAAGCAAATGATAGAGACCGAACCATAGCTCTTCTAGTTCGAGGTATAGGTCTGTACATGCACATGTATATATATATATGTATATATGTGTGTGAATGGTCGACATAGAGAGTTGTTATGTTATAACTATATATGGGAGTGTTTCTGTTATAATGATGTAGCGCTATTGATGGTAGACTGTGAACATAATTTAGCAGGCCTACTTATAAATTAATTACACTGCTGCTGAAGGAATGTGTAATCGATATTATGCAACTTGTATTATTGTATTCTTTAGTACACATGGGGCAATTGGTCTAGAGTTGACCTTTACGACGCACAGGTATACGGTATTACGCCCACACTGCAGACACACAGGCACACACACATACACTGCACACCTACATACACACACACACGCCCACAAACACAGACACGCACACACACACGGAGGTCAGGACAGACGCATTTGATGCATACTATCCTCAGCAATTGATTCATATTCAGAAATGCATTTACAGAGATAATTATTATCTCCGACTTTCTCCGTATATATATTTCTAAATATTACGAATCTTTCTAAATGTAACAGTCACAAGAGGTGAAGCATATATGTTCAGAAATAAAGACATGCAAATGATATGACATCAATATGAAGAAACTAACAATGTAGACCTATGTAGACATTGAGGCATACATAGAAATGCGGATGGTCATTCTGCCAGTTCTATCAGTTCTTCATCGTAGCCATGATTCTGTGTGTATGCTAGTCAGCCAGTTCAACTGTCTGTGTGTCTATTGCTTCTTCTGCTGCCTGATGCCAGTCATAATACCTGCCTGCTTGTATGCGTGTCTTCCAATCTGCCTGTCTGACTGTCTAGATATATTTAGAAACACAGAATAAGAGACTTGCAGGTCCATACCGAAGCAAATCAAACTCAAGTTTATGTTCAATTCCATCGACCTCGCGGCTTTTTCGTTTGTTCACGCTGTGCACACAAACTGCGTACAGGCAGGAATATATACACATATTATATATGAAAATATGTATATGTATGTGTTACACACACACACGCACACACACAGACACACACACATATATATATATATATATAAGCCCGGAACACATGGCTGATATATTAATTAAAAGCCTATACAGTTGGACCACCGTGGACAACGAACAGGTCAGTAGCTGTAACTGCGATAGCTTTAATCTGTCTACCTGCTACCGGTCGTTATGAGTTGATGTCTGTTGTAGGAATCGGACTAATTTTTTGACGCATGCATTGAATGAGCCCAGAGTGCAAACATTTGGAGGATTTGCTTCTCCAGCGGAATTATACTGAAAGAGTGGAAAAACCTGACAGTTTCTTTTGGTCAGAGACTGGGCTCAACTCATGGTAAGATATGACCTGTGATAGAACTGTTTTTATACTTTTAGGTTTTATCGTCGCTGTCTGATGCAATTTCTTCATCTGAGAATTCACTTCTGAATGTATATAGTATGATATAACTCTGTATAGTATAACAGGGTTAAACATAGTTCAGAGTATTGAAGCTGGACTGCCTGTGTGAGAACCACTACTAAATAAGTGTCTGAATATTCCATCTGTCCGATCTTGATCTTGAAGTCGTCGAGTGATTCATTTCTTCTTCTTCTTCGGCTTCTTCTACTTATTGTGCTGTTCTTTGTTTTCTTCATCATCATCATCATCGTCATCAACGCCATAGCCATCGTCATCGTCATTATCATCATCATCTTCTTCTTCTTCTCCTTCTTCTTCGTCTTCTTCTACTTATTGCTCTTCTTCGTTTTCTACTTCATCGTCATCATCGCCATCATCATTATCATCAGCGGCATCATCATCGCTATCGCCATTGCCATCGCCATCGTCATCATCTTCTTGTTCTTCCTCCTCCTCCTTCTCATTTTCTTCTCATTCGTCGCATTCTTCGCTATTTTCTTCATCTCTGAGGAGGTTACCAGATCACGTGTCACGTGTTTCTTGATAAGTCATTGAGGACGCATGACATGGACAAGGCTGTACAGAGGATGAAAAATGGTTCATTTTTGAGGCTGTTGACTGTTCTATGTTTAATATGAGCAAAATTTTATGAGTTTCAACTTCCATGGTATTAAGTGAACTGGACAAGGCGAAAAAAAGGACTTGATCAATCGCCGTAATGTGCTAGATGAAATGTGTCTTTGAGCTACCTTTCACCTCAAGATGTTTTTGGCTGTAGGTCGATCATCTGCTTTAGGAGAATGTCGCTCAACGTAACTGACCAGGTCCCTATTCTTCGGCCACATCTCCCTACTCCGTCTCATCACCTACCAACGCCCTCACCCCCCGCCTCATCCTACCCTCGCATCTACCTCACTACACCACCATTAATCCACCCCGCTAAATCAGCCCCACGCACCCCTCGCCATAGTCCTTCCGTTTCTCCAGGGCTTCCTCCGATCCTTCACCTTGGCCCAAAGACATCCGGACACGGAGTTTCGTTACCGGAGAAGACTCCTGCAGGACAGAACTCGAAGAAGGCACTAGAGGACAAAGATAAGGACAAGGACAAGGATAAGGTCACAGCTGGAAAGCTACTACTACGACGAAATCCCTCCATCTCTCGACCGTGTACCTCGCTGAACAGCCTGCGGAGCATTGCCACGAATCACTACCGAGGTTCACGACGACTGTCCGGTCCCTCTTCCGGTTCCAAGGTCAGTCCTCGCCCGAGTCCAGAGGATCCGCGAGGTCTCTGGACGAAACACGGGGACGACGCCACCGCCGCGATGGCTGAGAGCCACGGGTTGGACATGAGACCTCCAGTAATGGGAGGAATGAAGAAATGCCAGTCGCAGCCTACGTTCTATCGTCCCACTCCAGACGAGGATTACGAGGAAGAGGAGGAGGAGGAGGAGGAAGAACTGTCGGTGGGAAGAGGAATGAGTCACGACGGAAAGACTGGTCTAGGCAAGAGGGAAAGAGGAGAGGGGTATGACATCGAAGAACTTCGTCCGATGGAGAGAGTTTTCTGGTGGCTCTCGAATGTCAACGCTTTGGCTGAACCGCCACCTTCGCCTGATGATATCGATGACAAGCCGACTCAGACTGACACGGCGCTACACGTCATCCACGACGAAGACTAATTAACTAAGCAAGCGTAAATGATAAATTAATCTATTAACTAGCTACTGAGGTGCTTCCTCGAAGCATACTGTCTTTCGCCATCTATGTTCGCTTTGCATTTCTTTGTTTCTCTTTGTTTCCCGTCATGTTTGTCTCAATGCATGTCGGTATTAGAAATCGGTCTGGTACTGATTTAAGAATACAATAATCGTTTAATCTTCAAAATTTTAATTTGATAAATCTATTATCGTATTTGTTTAACGAAAAGCGTTACAACTATGAAGTGTTGTCAATGAGCCAGTTACCACTTTCTCTCTGCATAAACTTATTCACTCCACATAGGAATATTGTGCTGATAGGGATAAGTCAGCTACGTGATATTGTGTGTATTGACCAATATAACCATAACCATAACCATCGTTTTTTTATTAATCCCGTCAGACAAGCAACAAACTATTACAGAGTTCAATTATCAAAAGTAGAGAATAACAGGGAAAGGATAATAGGCCTATTCCTAAGGGACCATATATAGGGTAACCCTTTCATATTTTAGGTTTACAGCGGCTGATTACGATAACATACATGGTGATACAGGAGAATGAAAACAATAGCAAACTCAGATGGTATTTCAACAATGCACAATCAGTTGATTAGGTTGTGTCAAGAGATAAAACGAAGTCTACGTTTAAATAGACATATGTGGGCGCTAGGTAAATTAGCCCAAGTTTTATTACCAACACATACATTTTGATAGAAAATGTATGTGTGTTAGTTCTCGAACGATCAGATCTGTAGCCTAATTGTCAGAATTGCCTACCACTGAGAATGCACAGCTATGCTTGGTGGTGGTGCGAGAATAAGGAACAAAGATGAGGTCCTGTTCAACCGATCGGAGGGAGTGCGTATATGTGTGTATGTATGCAAGTATGTAAGTGTGCATTTGTCTTTTCTGATATGCTTGCCCACATTTTTTGCATGTGATTCTTTTGTGTATATGTTTATTTTGTCTGTGTCCCTGTTTCTCTGTTTATGTCTACTGAAAAATGCACATCCAAATTATTTGGGCTGGCTGTGATTTTACACATTTTCTTGCCTCACATTTCATAACACTTTTATTAAAATCGATTAGCGTCGTCCACAAAGGCAGGGAAATCACAGCATCAAATAAATGCCTGCCCCATAGAAGAAGGCCTATAAATTAAATTACATTACATTACACTAATCAATCAGCGTTCTTGGTTGGTGTTACGGTAAACGAAAGCTTTAATTGGGTCTGTAGATCAAAACTCCTACAGAAGAATATAAGTGAAATAATATTATAAAGACATACCACTAAAATGTTGAAAATGAGAAGTTCAATGTTAAAATTATATTCGCTGTTCTTAGTTGCAGAACTAGAATTTTATGATTTGGATTTAAGGGCGTGTAATGTAGCATTAAGAAGCAGGTAAATAATTGAATGCTTTGACTGTCTTGCCTAACCCCGGCTATAGGTCAATCTTGCAATTGATAAATAGTGTAATCATATCGTAATAAGTAAATTTCTAGAGTATCACTTACATCCAAAGCCGGCTCCCCTAGAACCAAAGCACTGGGAACCAGGTTATTCACGATAGCCGAATGATGTCCATTGAGAAACAAACAGACTGTTTGAAGTTACTCGGACAACTTTTATTTAATGCTGAATGAAACCGATGACATTCATGCTATATAATATTCTAACCTGATGTGTCAAAAGTGAACCAAATAGCTTAATATTAGGGCCGTTGTTTTAAAATCTGTCACGTGATTTTTCTTAGTATAGCAGAAAAATGCATGACCTAAGTTGGAGTGCAATTCGTATTAACTTTCGCCGCCGCGATGATATCGATGTCATACTGCTTCACCTGAGAATTTTCATCGTATACCTGACCAAGGTGTTCGAACCCGATTCGTTTAACTGGAAACGGATGTGAGTTAGGAAAGGAATCGCAGGAGACGCTGTCATGACAGTAACTAACGTCCTTCACCTTCGGCCAGATCTGTCTCGCCAGGAACCTCATATCATCGAAATACTCACTGCCGTAAAGTTTCATGACCTGCGTCGTGACGCCATCGATGACACGATGCAGCGCCTTGGGCCTCCCGCCCCAGAGCCCTCCACTGACCGGATGCCACGTGTGACTCGGATGGTCACGGATGCAGTGAAACGATGCGTTCGTTTTGAGCCAGTTGTCGATGACGATCGCATCTCTTGGCGTCAGGCGACTGTCACAATCTCGTACGGCGAAGGCGTCGACGTCAAGATCTTCGGCAACGAGGAATCGCCACAACATCGGAGCAAGACCCGTCACTGCTGTGTCCACGTACCGTATCTCGGCGCCCAACTCCTCAATCTTACGCAGGATCTTCTCTGGAGTCTTTCCATGGCGAACAGATCCGTCTGGAAGAGGTTTCTCAACGTAGAACCAGAGATGCCATCCAGGGAAGACGACTGGTAACAGCTGAGCGTTGCGTAGGGCACCCATTGTGTAGCGTCGATTGTCACCATATAGAGACATTGCAATGACGTTTCGGTTGGAACTGATAGAGCGCCAAAATACTTGTGCTACTTTCATGGCAGACAGGTATCTACAAAATCGAGTAAGACTAACCGAGTAAGAATACGACGCGCATCTCATTTAACTATGTTGTGATTATGCATATATATATATACATATATATATATATATAATTGGTCACAGACTACCAGAGACATTGATACAATAGGTATCGAGGTTGTACAAATCACTGGTTGGGCCTCAGTTGAAATCTGGCTAAAGGCTCGGAGTCCATATCCGAAACAAGGCATCCTACAATTATCATCTTCAGAAAAGCAATAGAAACATTGCACTTTCAAAATTAACGCAGGTTTCTACCAATTTAATGCGTGATTCATGTTTCATAATTATTGGCCTCTGCTGCTAACTTTCGACTGGCTGCGATATGAGATGAACAGACGATGAATGCAGTTCAACCTGTGAAGTGTGTTGCTATCTTGACTGCAACGCTCAGTCCATTCGTGCGTCTTCAAATCTTTCGGAGCTTCATCATCCAGGATCTCCTTTCCACCTTCGATGATCGTTGCCATGTGATAAGAGGAATAGAACCAGACTGTGTACGATAGAACAGTTTCTAGTGTTTCGTTAGTAAATGGAAAAGCAGCACCAAATATTTCGATATGAATCTTCGAGAAAAACAATCTAGAAACTGATCCGCTTTCCTTCGAGTTCATAGTTGCAATCACTCCGACTCCATGTGGTGATCGCCGGAGAAGGATATCTTTCAAATGCGACAAATCCATGTCCGTCTTGCTCATCTCAGTTATACCGTCGGATAAAACAATGTGGTAATAATCAACGTTGTCCAGATAGGCATCTAAAATGACATCTCTTAGGAATCTTACATCCATGCTAAGATCCTTAATCAGAAATTCATCTACTGATATCGGAACATATCGTGGACACTGTTTAAAACTCTCGTTGAGGTGATTCACGAGCGACTCTTTAGTTGTCAGCGCAGCGTGTTCGTCCGCGAATCTTAACACATAGAGGCGAAAGCTCTTTGTAGCATCACAGTTGGGCAATTTAAACAAACGGTTAACGAGGACATCAGCGTTCCCTGTTGAAAATGACCGGCTTTCATTCAACCTTTGTATCAATAGAAAGACCGCAAACGTTGACCTTGATCCGGTGCTTATTGAGCTGATGGTTTGACCATCAGATCTTTGTATGAGCTGACGCTGTGATACGGTGCGTGTCAGAAGGAAAACGTAGATAACACAAGATGCGCTCAGCAGAACTTTGAGCAATGTCAGTTTGTTAGTATTTAAACGCATGCCTGTATGGCGTTATTGGGGTGGATCAACGTCACTCAAACCAGCTAAACCGAATCTGTCTTTCTGAAATGTGATAGAGAAAGGTTTGATCATATGTCAAAGTGAATCGCGACTGGATTTTGGAAACTTTGATGGCGTTAAGCACGAAAAAGATTCTTACTCCGTGCATGTAGCTCTGTCGGTAATTGGATAAAGCGGAGCACTGCCTTCTAATAAGATCGGAATCATTGTCAAGTAGGCATAGGTCTTACTTTGTTGCTGAAAGATATTACGCTATTACCTGCAATAAGTGGTATGCTATTGGTAGTCTATAATATTATCTCAATAATAAAAACGAACCGCGTCTCCCTTGCTCCTAAGAATGATTTAGCGTCGATTTACAATTTAAGTTGTCTAAGAATTCGACCTGCCTGTAAAACGTATCTAATTGTAAAAAATGCTATCGCTGCGTAAACTTTACCTCGGATCACAAAACACAGTCTATCCTCACGAGTCTTTTCGCACGACGTGTAGCAAGATGTCCGGTTTTAAGATGTGGACCAATCGTCTTCGTTACCAAAAGGTTTAGACACATGCATGCATTCACACAGACATACATACATAGAGCCAACCATAATTTAATAGCCATAACCATAGCTTTCATTTTTCACCATTGTGCAATAAGGCAATTTCATGTGAACACGGTGACAACGTGAAGTTTTTTCGCTAATTAGTATTCGGTATCTTGATATTGTCACGATTTTTATCAATTAGTATTCAGCTCTTTCTGGATTCGGTATTTGCCTTCAGCGTAGTTCATCAGCAACACAGTAGCTCTGCTGTCGATTCTTCTGGTCACATGATGTGAGTTCGCATGCTGTATTTGTGCTTAAACGCTGGACACAGTGTGCTGCAACATCGTGAGATAATGTCGACAGAAGTATATGAAGTAGCAACTGTCACATGGCCAGTTTCCAAGATGTACAAGGTATGTGATGTGCAAAATTGAGCATTCGATGCACACAACAACACGTATGAAGTCGTTATACGTTCAATATGCGGGTCATCATCTCGTTCGCTTGACTGGCATGCATGTTAAGTTAAGGTAGGCCTATATGCATGTGATGTGCAAAAATTAGATGGCCCGATGAGTTTATAGACTGTGGTTAGTATAGTTTTTGGTTCAAATGGACCCAATGGGCTAAGGTTGATTCGGCAGCACCTTCACATGGATAGTTCCAATTGGACAGAGTTGACTGGAAAGTATTACATAGATTCAAAGGCCCTTATTAAAAAATTACATAACAATCGAACATGGACATCTATGCATAATTGTAATATAATGCAAGATACAGGTATCATTTTTTTAATCACGACGTGTAGGATACCATTTGAACACCATAGACGTTATCAGTAAATCGTGAGTTCCGCTTCACTTCATATGGGCTTAAAATATAACGTCCCTTCAGCGTCCTCTACTTGAGGAACTAACGATCCAGACCCTGCTACAGAGAACGGTCTTTGATGTCAGCGTAGAACGTTGACACACAGGTTCTGGGCGCTAGGCGTAGTACCACAGGAGGTACATTCCAGATTGTAGGACCAGCAATGGAAATGCCCGGCGAGGAGTAATAATTATGGCTCCGTGACCATGGGACAAGGAGCGAAGCCTGCCTAGAGGAACGGATAGTCTTCATATTACTACTCTATGTACATAATAGTGTAAGGAGCAGAATTAACTGCTAATGCGTACCACTAGTGTCTAGGTTTTTTTTTAAAGTAGTGAGTTGGTTTTTACTTTTCTACAAAATAGTTTACCGTTGTATTTAACTCAGCTCCTGAGCTATCAAAATATTTTTCCGTCGCATATGTCATGAATGATCAAAATGCATTTCCTGCTTCAAAATACTAAAAATTTCTGAATGGTGCCTGTTGTTTCAGCTGAAATTGAGGATTGATAATTGATAATCTATTCACCCTATTGCGTAGTTAATACGTTCCAATTTGTCACCATAAACACACTTTTTAATAAATATTCGTTTATTGATATACATGGAGTGTCACACCGCAAACCGTTACAATATGTTAGTTAGTTGTTTAGTACCATAGTCTGATTCAATCGAGTTTTACATAATATTATAATAAATTATAATAAATGCTGGGTTGGAGATTCTACATAAGAGTTTTCTATAGGTCTCAAGGAATGAAGTTCTTGTCATCCTTAACTAGGCAGTCTGAATTTATATGGGGTAGGTCTGAGATCATAACGACTTCTAGCGACTGGTGGGAATATCAAACTCAGGACACGTGTACTTCTTATCACAACCGATCGCAGGAGACCTTCTTCGGCTGTTCGCACCATCGTCTCGGCATCTTCAGATCCTTCTGGCAAGTAGTCTGCTCTCTTCATTCGGTAGAGGAATGTCTCTATTCGTGTGCGGTCGCATACTGGCGCGTAGCCCCAACGGGCGGGGGCGCCGTACCAGAAGTATCGATTGAGCTAAGCTGACCCTTTACAATCCTATCTATCCTGCTCACTGACTTTTCGCAATGGCCGACGGTTCCTCGATACGACCAGATCTCTTTAGTCTGTTATTGAGCCTGAGTATATGCTTCATTTCAGGTTTCAGAAAGTAAGAATGAATGTCGTTCACTGACAGTTGACAATGTGTGTGTATAAGTTTAGTTAGCAACGCATCCATGACAATGATGATATGCGTGAAAGGTGACATTGAGCACATAAATAAATTGTATCAGAATATGTCAGGAATTGGTGCCCTTGGCCTATGTTTGCCTATTGGTTTAATTGGATGAATCGTCCTTGGATGAACCGTTCGTGGATGAACAGTCCACTAGATGAACAGTCCGCTGGATGAATCGCCCGTGGATGAATCGTCCGTGGAATCCCGTGGATGAACGGTCCAGGATCAATCGTCTGGGGATGAAACGTCCGCATACCAAATTTAGACACTATGCGGCATTGCCAGATTGGACGCTGTCATTAATACTCATTATGATATGTTGCCGTTAGAATTTAAATTGCATTATTTTTGCATAAAGTCGAGCAGGCAAAGACGGAATTAAGCAATCAAATTTTCATTCAAGATGTTCAAGATGCAAGCACGCATTTTCTGTTGACCCCTGCCCTTGCTAGAATGTTGATGTCGCCTTGCCTGCCGATCGAATTCTCGTCGTATACCTGTCCCAGGTGCTCGAAACCGAATCGCTGGACGGGAAACGGATGAGACGCTTCATACTTCTCACAGGAGAAGCTGTCGTGACAGAAGGAAAAGTTCTTGACCTTCGGCCAGACGTCTGCTCCAAGGAATTTCATGTCAGCCAGATACCCTGCCCCGTACCGTCTCATTATCGATCGCATCGTTCCATTTAGAATGGAATAGAGTTGTTTTGGTCTGCCTCCCCAAAGTCCTCCGCTGACGGGGAAACGCGAATGGGAGGGATGATCGCGGATGCAGTGGAATGATGCGTTCGTTTTGAGCCAGTTGTCGATGACGATCGCATCTCTTGGCGTCAGACGACTGTCACAGTCTCGTACGGCGAAGGCGTCGATATCCAGATCTTCGGCGACGAGGAACCGCCACAACATCGGAGCAAGACCCGTCGCTGCTGTGTCCACGTACCGTATCTCGGCGCCCAACTCCTCAATTTTACGCAGGATCTTCTCTGGAGTCTTTCCATGGCGAACAGATCCGTCTGGAAGAGGTTTCTCAACGTAGAACCAGAGATGCCATCCAGGGAAAATGACCGGTAAGAGTTGAGCGTTGCGTAGGGCACCCATTGTGTAGCGTCGATTGCCACCGTACAAAGACATTGCAATGACGTTGCGGCTGGAGTTAACAGAACGCCAAGATTCTTGAGCAGCTTTCACGGCACACTGATACCTGAAGAGGTGAATTCAGTACAAATTTCTAGCATCAAGGTAAACATTCACATCTCAGGGAAAATATAATTAGCAAGTCAAACAATCACTCTGAAATTGTCTTTTAATGCATTATTGTTGTTAGTTAAAGTTTCGTGCAACCCGGATCAATACCAAATTTCTGCTTACGAGAACCGCAGGTGTCAAGATCTTTCCGATAACCATGTGTGCTACGATTTGAACAGATTTTTACATGAGATAATTAATTCAATGTCTCGATCCACACAAAACGCTAATAACAATTATTGATTGATGCGTGAGCTCTAGTTAATCACCTTCTTCTCCCTCCATGATGCAATGGATAATTGAATCAAATAGCTGATGCTGGCGATGCATAAATCATTGATTGAAACGGTGACGATGTAAAGTGGGTTCTTGGTCCCTGTGAGGTTTTTATGACTGAGGCTGGACCTAGAGTAGATTTCTTGAAGAGGCGTTATATTGAGTTTCATTGATTGATTGAGTGATTGATTGATTGATTGATTGATTTTATTCCAATATTTAGACATTTCGAGTTAAAAAATGCGCACACATTTGATATGAAAACAACCCCCATCTGCATTCGCATCATCTAAGGGTAGTGTTACTTTTAATATGCAAATTAGGCGCGCAGTTTATGTAATGAAAGCCTCACTTGGAGCAAAATGTGTTTACCCAACTGTTATTATTAATGTAAAATTAATAAATTTTTGGCTGAAATTCTGCACAGACGCTTGTAAGACAGTCACTAGGACATCTTGGTGTCACCCCTCTGAATGGTGTCACCCGGTGCGGTTCGCACCCCGGCGCCCCATAGTGAGGCAACTGCATAAGCATATCGTTGTCTTCACCATTTCAATTAATTTCGTTTTCAGTCAGATCTTCTTCGATAAACCGATCGATTGGACTGAAAAAATTAATTGCTAATTAATCTCATTAGCAATTAGCTTAATTGCTAAATAATCTAGCAATCAATTACTCAGAATCTAGTTGCTAATCTAACCTGCCTAGTGTAACGTTATCCTCAGTCAATTGTTCCGTCCACTCGTTCCCAGTTGCTTCACTAAAAGACGCGGCCTTTGATTCCATAATCATCTTGTCCCCATTGCCGATCACTGCCAAGTTGTTGGCAGAATACAACTCAACAATATAATACAAGGCGGATTCTAAGCTAGAAATTCTAACTGGAAAAGCAGCACCAAATATTTCGACATGAATCTTCGAAAAAAACAATCTAGAAACTGATCCGCTTTCCTTCGAGTTCATAGTTGCAATCACTCCGACTCCATGTGGTGATCGCCGGAGAAGGATATCTTTCAAATGCGACAAATCCATGTCCGTCTTGCTCATCTCAGATATACCGTCGGATAAGACAATGTGGTAATAGTCAACGTTGTCCAGATAGGCATCTAAAATGACGTCTCTTAGGAATCTTCCATCCATGTCAGGATTCTTAATCTGAAATTCATCTACCATTATCGGAACATATCGTGGACAATGTTTAAAACTCTCGTTAAGGTGATTCACGAAAGACTTAGTTCCCAGCGCAACGGGTTTGTCCACGTATGTCAACAAATAAAGGCGAAAGCTTATCGTAGCATCACAGTTGGGCAATTTAAACAAACGTTTAGCTAAGTGACCAGCATCGAGAAATTTGTCGGCCTCTTCCGTAACAATCGACACGTTGCCGTGTGATGGGAATACGAGAAAGAATGCGTAAACCGATGGTCTGCCGCTGAGCTTCGCCATATCGATTTGTACCCCAAAGTATCTATGGCGGCCTAGATGTGATCTAGTGTTAATGTCGACCACGATAAAAACGGACAACACACATGCGACGCACAGAAGCGTTCTCTTGTCCACGATGATAAAACGACGAAAACGACGAGCGAAAAACATGTTCGTCAGACTCATTCTCAAGGCTGAGGCAGATTGTGTTTGGCGACTTGTTTCAACGTATGCCTAATCGAGAGAGAAGTGATTGTTCAGGTGAGTTCAGGTAAATTAAGGTTACTTAAATTAAATTCAAAGTCTATCGTTGTATGCAGGACTCCTTCGTGGAGAGAAACATCGTCCAGACTACCACTCAGTCTTCTCCAATTGGTCGTTTGATGAAGTCGACTTGCAGTTTAAAAGCATGGTACTATACCTGGAAGCAGACATAGAACGGTAAGCGCATGCACAAATTCCATGTAATTGGTAAGAAAGTCTTATATAACGTTACCCGGTAAAAATAAAATCAAAGCAATCCCTAACAATAAAACAAAATCTGACTTAAAACTTGTTTGAAACAGCAAATTTCAAGAACTTAATTAATTAAAATGCACCTTATCGTCATAAACACAGGACTTAATGTGTGCCTGTACGGTCATGGACGGCGTCCAGGCACTTATTTTCGAAGCTGGACACCGTCCTGCCACTTATTTGGCCAGCAGAGCCTGGACGCCGTCCATGAGCGTCCATGCAACAGTGCAATTCATCTATATGCGTACGTTATTATCAACAGGGAAAATAGGAGCGAAAAATTTTCGCGCTTAGCGCGTTTACAAACTTTATTTTACAAAACGATCCCGGCGCCACTGGCCCCTTGTCGACAACTTCACAAAGGAAAGCAATCCTATGTAGGCCTACGCTTTAAATTACAACAAATATTTCACCAAAAAATAATTGACGACTAAATAATGGTTGATGGACAAAAAGCCTAACGATTGCTAACAAATTCTATTTTTGCCCATTGTATTTGGTTAAATAGAAGTTGGATTGATAATAATAATGTCTGCAAATCCAGCTTCTGGTTCATCAAGAACCATTTTTGTCAATTCAACTTTCATTTAGGCAAATATTCTTTTCAAAGATCCAACTTTTATTTCTGTAGACATTATGTTAATCTAAATAGCATCTGTTTTGGAAGAATCTCGTTCACCCATCCAACTTCTATTCCAGTATCATTATTATCACCAATCCAACTTCTATTTTGACGAACACAGTGGACCACAGTGCACGAACCCTTTGTCGTCGACTTAATATGTTGGAGCTCTGCCCTTGCAATCTTTAGTTCTTAACTTTTTGACAATAGGGGCCGTCCATAGATGACGTCACGCTCCTATGGGGAGGGGTCACATATTTGTGACGATGTGTGACAAGGGGGAGAGGGGTCGACGAAATGTGACGTCACATAATCACATCAAAATACATAATTTTATTAAAACTTACACTCATTTAACAAGTTCCATTTAATTAGCAGTAGTTGTTACCACACTTAAACAACACTAATTATGACTATGTTAGTCTGTCATCCTGAGGAATGCATAAGATTGTGATCATTATAGGTTACTTATTTCTCCTCTCCATTTTCCTTCGTTCTATCATTATAATTTCAAATATTTCATTGCTATAATAATCAATTTTGATAATTATAAGAAAATTTGCATTACATTCTGGACATCTGGTTTGATTTCGGGGGTCAGAGCCTTGTGACGTGACGTCATATTTGAGGGGGTCACGGCATTTGTGGCGACGTGTAACGAAGGGGAAGGGTAAAAAATCGTCCAAAATTGCGTGACGTCATTTTTGGACGGCTCCCCTAGCGTCCAGGCACTTCTTTTTTTATACTTTAAGCACTGCATAAACACAACCAAAAACACTAAACGTAGGCCTACTCTGAGGCAGATTGCGTAACTACTAGGGTTATTTCGCATAATATCAACCACATTAAAAGTCAAATTGTACAATTTGCTAGTGTCAGGTTCACTGGAGGTTGTAATGAGAATGAACTTAGAGCCTACGAAACACATTGCAATAAAAATTGCTTTGTCACGAGTAAGGTTAATCTTTCGTAATTTTGGCTAACTTACAATTTCATACAATATTCCCAGCCAAAATACCTTCGTGAATTCTTCACCAACTAGCCAGCCCGTTCTACCCGATCGTCATCCTGTCTCACCCTTAATCGACCCCCAGTCACCTCTCATCTCAAGTTCTCCAACCGAGCCATATTCAACGCCGCATATCCTGAATTCCGTACTTTATCGGTTCCCCCACCATCACTGCCTATCCTAGAACATCATCTGTCCCAATTTCCCCTGTCCATCACTCTTCGGGTCTTCCATTCAAAACTCAAGACTCACCTCTTCAAGAACTCATATCCAGACTCCTTATAACTTGTAATTCCATTTGTCAATCCCCGATCAAAACGATACCCTCCGTAACAGCTACTCTGCCTCCCTGCTGACCCTCTGAATATCGGACTCTTACCTCCTACGGACTACTCCTGGACAACCCCTCTGATACTTGTGAATTAGCTGGTGCCCTGCGCTTGGCTTTCAAGTGGCTCTTTAGTAGTTTGGAGATTACGATTACGAAAGTCACATCACGTCAGTGAAGGGGACGGAAAACTAACAGAACCAGCGACTACAGCAACTCGGTTGGCCTCATCCGAAACGAAACGAGATAATGTTGACTTTAAGTATGACATACAATCAAATGTCTTAACTGAAACTTTTCATTGTCTTAACTAAGGAACTACTCATAATTCAACTGTAGACTGATGTCTAAAAATTATTTGAGATATAAACTTCCATCATAAGAGAGCCTACATATGCCATATATATATATATAAATAATATATATATTTAACATGTCTTATTAGTCCAATTTTAAATACAGTGTTAATTTTTAAATCGATTGTATGTATAAAGTCTTCCCTTTTAAGTACTTTTGAATGTTTGAGGTTCATTTGACCCTGTGTTAGCCAGAGTTGTATGGTCTCGAGGCAGTGTCTCGGTCTCGAGACGTCTCTAGACAGTGTTTTAGTGTCTCGGTCTCGGTAGCCTGCTGTCTCGGTCTCGAGGTAGTGTCTCGAATTTTTAGAAACTGTCTCGAAGTGAAAGTCTTGTTCTGTCTCGAACAAGAGATCTCGATAAGTTTCGCGTTAACTGTCTTAAAATCTTGCGGCAATATAAAAATCTATTCTCAGGAATTGGTACTATATACATTACAAGTTTTAAATTGAAATTACAAATGAACCTTATTCCCGAAAACTGACACATTAGTATTTCACAGCATTTTATATAGGATCACTTATTTTTACTGTCTCATAGTGTCTTGAGCCTAGTGTCTCGGTCTCGGTCTTGGTACCTCACTGTCTCGGTCTCGTCTTGAAGTTTCAAGTCTTGCATACAACACTGGTGTTAGCACTATTTTCCTATTTTTAGTTCCCCTTGGAGACTGTTTTAATGATGACCTATTTCTGTACTTATTACTCAATTACCTTCTCGCTCTATGTACCACATAGGATACCTGTATAATTTA
>OY365814.1:25714870-25824870 GCA_959347315.1 Bimastos eiseni | reverse complement strand
TATATATACATACATACAAACATTCATGCATACATACATACATACATACATACATACATGCATGCATGCATACATACATACATACATACATACATACATACATACATACATACATACATACATACATACATACATACATACATACATACATACATACATACATACATACATACATACATACATACATACATACATACATACATACATACATACATACATACATACATACATACATACATACATACATACATACATACATAAATACATACACATACACATACACATACATACATACATATATGCATACATACAAACATGCATGCATACATACAAACATACATGCATACATACATGCATACATACATGCATACATACATGCATACATACAAACATACATGCATACATACATACATACAGAACAGGCATGTATACATAAAAATAAAATATACATATATACATACATGAAGTACATACAATCATATGAAATTGATACACACATAAAGTGCATAGGATACATACGTACATGTACTTAGTCGTGTACCAACTGAACGACATTGAGACGCTCGGTGGAGTCGGTGATAGTGACTCACAGGATTTTATTCCACTCTGGGTATACGGGCGTCTACACCATAGAAACATCGGAGCAAATGCTCCAGTCAGGAAATGGAGAGGAGGTCATATTGAGAAATTAGGGAAAGTCAAAAATTTCAAATATCATAGGGCCTATCATTATAAATCTTCCTAAATTTGCAGATGAGCCACTCTGTTTTATTCTACATCGCCAGTGTGTGCCCCAGGGTTGTCCGTGGGTCCAATTTTCATGTCCCGACCCAACTCACCCACCAAAAATGGACCTGACACGACTTCTGAAGCTACATATCTGACCCAACCCGACTTGACCCATGACGTGAATAACCAAATCCGACCCACCTTCGGTGCTACTTTTACTGATATTTTTTATCGTCAAATTCTAACGTCGTAAAAACGCAACACAGTCAGACCGCCATATAGGCTTACGGTAATGATACTGATTTGTGAGAACGTAACGGGTAAGATCCCCTTCGTTTATTTCTTATGTTTTGGTCTGAACTTACTTTCTTCGTCAATATTTTCAAAAGACTTCCAGATATTATTGGATACGTAAGTGTCCGGCCCGTATGTCCCAGCGTTGCATCCTCAGACAACTCCAACGCTTGTAATAAATCTTTTGACTTTCGTTTTTTCCTTAAATTCGTGAGAAATTATGCCATACGACGTCTTGAGCCGAGTTCGGTGTTAAAAAGAATAAATCCGGTGTTTCCTAAGTTATCGCGCTAATTCCTTCGCCATATTCAATTTATTTTATTGCAACTGATCAACGTAAGGGTCCAATGCTGGCTTTAAGAGATTTCAGTCTCTGGCGTGTTCGGTCCTTACACAAGGAGTCAAAGAATCGGGCACTTAAAAGGCGCCCGATTATTTGTCTCAGAAGTCAATAGCGTATATAATTATGTTCGGTCGGCTTTGCATAATCGCACAATCGCCTAAACCACGGGTCATAGTCATCAGCAATTACGTCGTCTGGTCGGTAAACTATAGCCTCTACAGGCTAATAAAATACCCTGGACAAGCTAATTATCGTTGGCACTGACCGAAATTTCCAAAACTTATGCAATAATTTGCGAAAACTTTCCATTTACGAATTTATGCGAAAACCGCCAATTTATGCCAAAAAATGCGAAATCGCATAATCGCGAAAACCACGCTACCCTGGCCTTGGGGTGTCTTCTGGTGTTCATTCCTCATTCAGGCCCCTTGAGGATCTCTTATCAATGAACGCATGCACAGAAGATATAAATCGCAACGAATCATTATGAACAGCACAGAGTTGAAAATTAAGCTCTGCAAGAAATTGGTGGGTCGAAATGGGTCCGGGTCCCAATCCGACACACCAGGATCTCGACCCGACCCGGTCCGCCTAATCTGCAGGTATTCGTGACCCGACCTGGCCAGGCCCGACCCGGCCCACCGGACTTCCGGGTCGATTCAACTCGTGGACAACTCTGGTGTGTCTTTAACTTGGTTCAATCTAATCTTCAACCTTGAATAATATTTGTCCGTCTGTCCGTAAAAATGGGGAAAATTGTTCCAATGACCTTCGAGATAGACGCCTCTGACATTGTAGATAAACGTCCATAGACACGCAGTTGCGCACAAGCCTTTGTACCGTTGTACGTGCAAAGATTTTACCTTTTATCATCGCTTGTGCATTTGAGACACGTTCAGGGCGCAATAGCGATCGAGATACAGATTGAAATGCAGAAAATTTGTTGGCAAACAAGTGCGCAAGAGATAAAGATCCTATTACATGCATGGCACAGCTAGGTTTGAAGGGAAAATTCATTCAGGCAGAGTAATTGATTTTCTAACAACTTTAACATTACGCCTACGAGTTTTTAGAGTACGCGCAAAATCAGGCAGACATAATACAGATGTAAATCACACATGACCATCTCCGGATATCATTCATTGCATATAAAATCAGGGATATGCATGTATTAATAACTGTATAATGGACTAATTGACTAATATAATAATAATAATAATATAGGTCCCTATATGGAAGCTAATTGGACTTTATATTTCTATAAATATGGAAATTGCACGATGCGAAATTTAGGTAAGTCAACCACACACAAGTTCATTCATTCATTTCTTCGTTTCTTCAGTCCGTCGTTCATTCATTCATTCACTCTAAAATTCATATAGATATAGAACCTCTTCAAGGGGACTACTCAGAGGTACTCTCGATTTCCTACTTTTGATTGCAGTTTTTTTTATTGTTATAGCGTTAACACTTCATGTTTAGCTGACAGTGGTGGGCACTTTTAACTACTGTAGCTATTAACTAGTAGTTATAACTACTATAGAAGTAGTTGCCTAGTAGTTATAACTAGTTTTTAAGAAGTAGTTTAAAAAATAGTTATAACTACTTTTATCAAGTAGTTTTAAGTTAACTACAATATTTCACATAAACTACAATTTTATCCTATTTACTAATTCCGTCTGACAGGAATTTCTGTTATTTCACAACAAACATGGACGTTGTCCATAATAATCTCATGAGTGAATTCGCCATGTAACTGTTTCATTAAAACTTGCACATACTGTTGTGAGGAAGTGGGTTCCTCTGAGAACTATAGAGAAAGAATAAGGCATTATGCCTGTTTAATGGCATACCTGGAGATTGTTGTGCGATAAGAACTAGAGGAAAGCGGTCTTAGAGGGGCTGGGGCTGGGGCCAGGACACGGCTGGATGACCACAATTAAGTGGGCTGCCGGGTTACAAGTGGGTCTGAGAGAGTTGATTGTCTAGGGAAGAATGACAGAGGTGAGAGAGAGAGACACAGACAGAGACAGAGATACAACGGTAAGAGACTGGAATTCCGTTACTGGCTGGATAGACAGTAATCCTATTAGACCTGAGCAGCGATTGGCAACGTACTATACGAGGACGAGGTATTGAAGAAGCACGGTTGATGCAGACCGCAAAAGATATAGGGCCAACAGTGATATAGTATATCACTTTTAGTATGATATAATTTTATATGCACTACTTTTTGATTCTGAACATTAGCATTTTCTAAGAGTTTTACAATTCTGACTTTGTAGACTAGATATTTTTTTAGTTGTAACAAGTTGGCTTATGTTACTGTTAAAACTGTGCTCTGATCAGGGTGCTTTGTAGCATGTGCTTGGCCTGAAATACATTAGCGCATAAGCATTATAATCTTAAACTTAATGCGTTTTGTTGCAAATGCAGACACTTTTTAGGCAGTCAGTGCACTTCTTCCTGTATAAAGCTAGGTAATTCTATATGCCCAAACTTTAGTATGCCGCCTATGAGACTAGCCGTAACATTTAGAACCGATTGCAACTGATTAATGTGCGCGCGCGCACACACACACACACACACACACACACTGGTGCACACACACACACATACCTACACACACATATACAAACAGGTATTGTTCGTGAAGCGGCCGATACATCGCTGTCATAATGGTCGGGTCAACGATCATCCGGTGTTCAACAGAATCCAATTTTTTTCCTCCTCGCCACCGGAATAGTTTACACATTTCTACATCTTGTTGAGACTAACGTATATTATGTTAATTCAATCATTCATTACGAAGATTTACATAGCGCCCCTACATTACTGATATTCAGAAGCGCTCCCGACCACGGCACTGCTGAAAAGAACAGTTTTAGTGCGAGTATAAAATGAATCATTGGTCAGTCAGTCAGTCAGTCAGTCAGTCAGTCAGTCAGTCAGTCAGTCAGTCAGTCAGTCAGTCAGTCAGTCAGTCAGTCAGTCAGTCAGTCAGTCAGTCAGTCAGTCAGTCAGTCAGTCAGTCAGTCAGTCAGTCAGTCAGGCAGTCAGGCAGTCAGTCAGTCAGTCAGTCAGTCAGTCAGTCAGTCAGTCAGTCAGTCAGTCAGTCAGTCAGTCAGTCAGTCAGTCAGTCAGTCAGGCAGTCAGGCAGTCAGGCAGTCAGTCAGTCAGTCAGTCAGTCAGCCAGCCAGCCAGCCAGCCAGTCAGTCAGTCAGTCAGTCAGTCAGTCAGTCAGTCAGTCAGTCAGTCAGTCAGTCAGTCAGTCAGTCAGTCAGTCAGTCAGTCAGTCAGTCAGTCAGTCAGTCAGTCAGTCAGTCAGGCAGTCAGGCAGTCAGTCAGTCAGTCAGTCAGTCAGTCAGTCAGTCAGTCAGTCAGTCAGTCAGGCAGTCAGGCAGTCAGTCAGTCAGTCAGTCAGTCAGCCAGCCAGCCAGCCAGCCAGCCAGCCAGCCAGCCAGCCAGCCAGACAGTCATTCAGTCAGTCAGTCAGTCAGTCAGTCAGTCAGTCAGTCAGTCAGTCAGTCAGTCAGTCAGTCAGTCAGTCAGTCAGTCAGTCAGTCAGTCAGTCAGGCAGTCAGGCAGTCAGTCAGTCAGTCAGTCAGTCAGTCAGTCAGTCAGTCAGTCAGTCAGGCAGTCAGGCAGTCAGTCAGTCAGTCAGTCAGCCAGCCAGCCAGCCAGCCAGTCAGTCAGTCAGTCAGTCAGTCAGTCAGTCAGTCAGTCAGTCAGTCAGTCAGTCAGTCAGTCAGTCAGTCAGTCAGTCAGTCAGTCAGTCAGTCAGTCAGTCAGTCAGTCAGTCAGTCAGTCAGTCAGTCAGTCAGGCAGTCAGTCAGTCAGTCAGTCAGCCAGCCAGCCAGCCAGCCAGCCAGTCAGTCAGTCAGTCAGTCAGTCAGTCAGTCAGTCAGTCAGTCAGTCAGTCAGTCAGTCAGTCAGTCAGTCAGTCAGTCAGTCAGTCAGTCAGTCAGTCAGCCAGCCAGCCAGCCAGCCAGCCAGCCAGACAGTCATTCAGTCAGTCAGTCAGTCAGTCAGTCAGTCAGTCAGTCAGTCAGTCAGTCAGTCAGTCAGTCAGTCAGCCAGCCAGCCAGCCAGCCAGCCAGCCAGCCAGTCAGTCAGTCAGTCAGTCAGTCAGTCAGGCAGGCAGGCAGGCAGGCAGGCAGTCAGTCAGTCAGTCAGCCAGCCAGCCAGCCAGCCAGCCAGCCAGCCAGCCAGCCAGTCAGTCAGTCAGTCATTCAGTCAGTCAGTCAGTCAGTCAGCCAGTCAGCCAGCCAGCCAGCCAGCCAGCCAGCCAGCCAGTCAGTCAGTCAGTCAGTCAGTCAGTCAGTCAGTTAGTCAATCAATGTAATCTTAATGTAGCGCCCCATCAGGATATCTACACTGAGGCGCTCCGGGTTTGAATACGGCTGAAAAATATGGTTTTCAATGAAAAGTCATATGCAGGCATAGCTCTTGGGGAACCTTTTCCAGATGGTCGGGCCAACCACTGAAAAGTGGTACTAGCGAAAGGGACAACCAGGACCCCATGGGCAACCGAACGGAGTTGGCGTCGGTCACTAGTGGCCTCAATGTGCCGACACAATTCCTCGATGTAAACTGGCGCAGTCTAGTTAATTACCTTAATTAATCGGTCCAGTCCAGTTAATTAGATGAATTAATCGGTCCAGGACAACTAATTGGCTGATCGTTAATCAGTCGGCTGTTACGCACTGATGATGGTGATGATGATGACGATGACGACGATGACGTTGTTATTGTTGTTGTGTTTTTTCGGGTTTTGTTGTTGTAGTAGTTGTTGTTGATGATGACGAGGAGGAGGAGGAAGAGAAGGAGGAAGAGGTAGAGGAGGAGCAGGAGCAGGAAGAGGACGACGATGATTTTGGTAGTAGGGCGGTTGTCGTTATGGTTCTTACATAGTGATTAATTGGTTGCAAATGCATTTATATCGGAAAATCGTAGATAATCTGTAATCGCAGCAAAGGTATTTTGGTATCGAACAACGACAAATGTGTTAGCCAAAATAAAAGGTCTAATAAATATTAATAATAATTAATTACTTGGTATCAGGTGATTCAGTAAGGCACAAATGAACTTAGGCCGGCTAACTGATGGATTAATTGACTGATTAATTGACTTTGTGTAGATCGTAGGCTAGATATGCTTGCGTGCTTGGCTTTCGAGTGGCTTTCTAAATTTGGATAGAGTTATATGTATTTAAATATGCATACGATTTGATATTGAGCCTGTGTAAACGTATACGTTGTAAATTTATGACGATCATAAAAATGGTCTTCTCTTCGTCTTTCAATTAAACCAGGTAGGAAAGTGATGTATAGACTCGGTTGGTAATAACAATTGAACGGGGTAGGGAAGTGATATAATTAAAGACTCGGTTGGTAATAGCAGACCGACCTCTACACTCTAGCATTAATTGACTTTGTGTAGATCGTAGGCTAGATATGCTTGCGTGCTTGGCTTTCGAGTGGCTTTCTAAATTTGGATAGAGTTATATGTATTTAAATATGCATACGATTTGATATTGAGCCTGTGTAAACGTATACGTTGTAAATTTATGACGATCATAAAAATGGTCTTCTCTTCGTCTTTCAATTAAACCAGGTAGGAAAGTGATGTATAGACTCGGTTGGTAATAACAATTGAACGGGGTAGGGAAGTGATATAATTAAAGACTCGGTTGGTAATAGCAGAACGACCTCTACACTCTAGCACAGGCAGGAAACGGTTCTCTGCCAAGCTCTTATCAAGTGCAGATATTGCATCGAGATAACAGTTTTTAGCCCCACCCAATCGAGAACTATACCTATACATCGAGAATATTGGGTTACCTTGATACTATCAGTACATAATCTGCATATTGTAGCACGCGACCTATGATTGAGAACAAAGTCTAGCGCTTTACAAAAAATACTTTAGGAACGTGACCATAACCTACAAAAGACTCCGTTAGAAACGTCACAAGGTCCACTTCCGCTGGAAGGGCTGCCGAAGTTAAGCAGAGTAGCAACGCAGTCTGGTTGGTAGTGAAGACTCCAAACCACCAGCAGAATAAGCACTTAGTAGACTTAACTAAGAAATTGAGGCGTTAGCTCATGCCAAACTATAAGCCGACGCAAAAGAAGGCAACGAGCCCACGCACACACGTAGATGCTTAAGTAACCCAGCCAACACTCTCTTCCTGTTCCTCCAGTACAGGCCTTTATATAGTCCAAAGGATGCACCAACAAACCATTCCTTCACGTTACGAAGTTTAAATAAAATAGTTACACCACAGAGTAATAGAAAGAGGTGAATATACAAACCATACTCTATATTGGATATTTAGAGGTGAAAAGCCAGGAGAAAGGCCCAGAAAAATACACATATATATGTATGCACCATGAATGTATGAATTGGTATTACGCATGCATGCATGGTGTAAGCAAATGTGCAATTGTGCATATCTGCATACATGTGCATGTATGTATGAATGTGTGTGTGTTGATACATGTATGCACTCATGCATGTATGCATGTGTATGTATGTATGTGTGTATGTATGTATGTATGTATGTATGTACGTATATATGTATGTATTTATGTATGTATGTTTGTATGTATGTACGTATATATGCATGTATGTATGTATTTATGTATGTATGTTTGTATGTATATATGTATGTATGTATGTATGTATGTACGTACGTACGTACGTATGTATGTATGTATGCATATGTATGTATGTATGTATGTATGTATGTACGTATATATGCATGTATGTATGTATTTATGTATGTATGTCTGTATGTATGTATGTATATATGTATGTATGTATGTACGTACGTACGTACGTATGTATGTATGTATGCATATGTATGTATGTATGTATGTATGTACGCATATATGTATGCATATGTATGTATGTACGTATATATGCATGTATGTATGTATTTATGTATGTATTTATGTATGTATGTATGCATGTACGTATGTATATGTATATACATATGTATGTATGTACGTATGTATGTACGTATATATGCATGTATGTATGTATTTATGTATGTATGTATGTATGCATGTACGTATGTATATGTATATACATATGTATGTATGTACGTATGTATGTACGCATATATGCATGTATGTATGTATGTATGTATGTATGTATGTATGTATGTATGTATGTATGTATGTATGTATGTATGTATGTATGTATGTATGTATGTATGTATGTATGTATGTATGTATGTATGTATGTATGTATGTATGTATGTATGTATGTATGTACGCATATATGCATGTATGTATGTATGTATGTATGCATGCATGTATGTATGTATGTATGTATTTATGTATGTATGTATGTATATATGTATGTATGTATGTATGTATGTATGTATGTATGCATGTATGTATGTATGTATTTATGTATTTATGTATGTATGTATGTATGTATATATGTATGTATGTATGCATGTATGTATGTATTTATGTATGTGTGTATGTATGTATGTATGTATGTATGTATGTATGTATGTATGTATGTATGTATGTATGTATGAATGTATGTACGTATGTATGCATACACATATGTATGTATGTATGTGTGCATGTTTGCATTGGTGTATGTATGTATGAATTGATGCTTGTGTGTGTGTGTGTGTGTGTGTGTGTGTGTGTGTGTGTGTGGGTGTGTGTGTGTGTGTATATATGCTCATTGATGTGTACATGTATGTATGTATGCTTTGATATGTTGTAATGAGGTATGTAGGTCAATGTTCGTGAGTTCAGTTGCGTTCGTAGATGTGCATTTAACTGATAACTTGATGCTTGATTCATTTCTCGTTTCAGCATTCCTTTGTTAAAATGCCATTGTTATCAGAACATTTAATTGCTATGAATTGAATTTGACCAGTCAGTAAAGCGCTTTCAAATGTAGGCCTACGTATTGACCTCAGAGTTTCAGAGTTATCTATAGATTCAATTTTCATAACCCGATCCAAACCGACTCATTAAAAATGGACCAGACCTGACTTCTAAAGCCAAATATCTGACCCGACCCGATTCGACCCGAACCGCCTTTAATGCTATTTTTACTAATAACATTTATCTTTAAATTCTAATGTCGTAAAAACGCAGCACAGTCAGGCCGCCATATAATTTTATGATCATAATATTGACTTGTGATGGCGTGTCAGGGAAGAGACCCTTCGTTTATTCCATTTATTTTGATCTAAATTTACTTTCTCCATAAATATATGTAAAAGAATTTCGGATATAATTAGGTAGGCCTACGTAAGAGCGGTCCGCATGACCCAGCGTTGCCTCCTCAGCTCGCTCACACACTTGTAATAAATCCGTTGACCTTTCGTTTTTCATGAATTCATGAGAGATTATTCCATACGACGGCTTGAACCGAGTTCAGTGCAAAAAGGAACAAATCCGGTGTTGCCCTACATTTTTGCACTAAATCCCTCGCCATTTTCAATTTATTTGATTTTAACTGATTCTTCTTCTTTTTCTTCTTGTTTGGGTCTCTGCCTTCAGGCAGGTTCAGATGTCCAATGACGCCACTCTTCCCTGTGTTGAGCCTCTTCTTTCATTTTCCGTATCCACCAATTTCTCCATCAGCCAGTCTAAAAGCATTGTTCTTGGTCTTCCTCTTTTTTCCCTTCTAGTCTGATTAACATCATGAATATCACCGAGTTGAAAATTAAGCTCTGCAAAAAATGTATCCGGGTTTGGGACCCGACCCAATCCGACCCGTAAGGATCTTGACTCGACCCGACCCGACCCGCCTAATCTACAAGTATTCGAGACCCGACTCGACCCGACCCGATTCGACCCGCGGGTCGACCAGACCCGTAATCAACTCTGATTGTCTTGTATCGTCATAATTTCATTATTTTTGGTTGGTAGCAGGCAAGACGCTGTGGCCTATAGGTGTGAAAAGAAAACTACACAGAAAGGAAGTAAACTAGACAGAAAGATATCTTAATTAGAGTCTAGACATAGCATAGCACCCTACGAGATCTACGAAGCTTCGAGAATCTATCTGGGAGGCTAACGTAATGAGGTTTGACCGCTAGGGTTCAAACAGAATTGGTTTCAAGTGATTCAGGGTAAGTTTAGATATCGTGAAGGGGCGCTATATCAAGTATTTTTGATTGATTGATTGATTGATTCTCCACTGCTTGCATTCTGACATTGCCAGTCCCAAACCTTGATGAAGGAGGAGAGCGACGCTAAGGAGTTTTGTTATCAGCCAGTGTAGTTAAACTGAAACTTCTGATTCAGAATATTCAGTTAACCTGATTCAATGAGGAGACAGCGAGTGTATTTCCAGTTATAACGGCGGCGGCATTTGTGTCTCATGGAACATTTTAAGTTCGCACGCATAAAAATGATCGACTACTCTACTGTAACTGTTGCCAAGATGAATTTTTCTGCCTTTAACTGTTTAATAAAGCGCATTTAGTGTAGCTGCTTTACACTGATATTTGAGACCGCTTGGCAGTCACCATTTTAAATTTAGGAGGCATCATATAGGGGCTTAGGGAATAATTAAATCTAAGTTTAAATTTCAAAACTAACGGTTTAATTTATGTTCAACTTCCATGCGACACATATAGATGTACGTTTAGCCTTAACCTTAACGTGGAACATTTAAATTTCATCAAGAACATGTCAAAAGGTCACACGAATATCCGCTCCTCAGATTTATAATTAAGTCCAACTGTTTATTTAATTATTTATGAAGCACGTAAAGTAAATAGGCCTAGCAATAGTTAATTCGTGTGCGCAATAAAGGCTTTATAAAACTAATTGAGAAATTAAAATTTCAAGGATTTAAACTGCCTACCAAGTAGCTTAATGTCTCTAACAGCTAAGCATTCAAATTAAGTAGGCCTAACTAAGTTTTTGTGATTTTACGCATTACTAGGCCTAATATCAACATTAAGGTTAAGAGTGTAGGCTTACATCTAACCTAAGTAGCATTACTTTTACAAAATGAAACACTACACTGAACAACAAACATATTGAATAACTGTAGTCGAATACTCACGAAACAAAATCTTGAAGGAGTTTAAACGCATTCATTCGACTGACAATTAGATCTAAATGTACCTTCCGTTCGTATAGTACTAGGCCCTACACCTTCTTAATTTCACTCCAAATTCCGGTATTTTACGTGAAGTTAGTTATAGCGCGTAGGTCCACACGTCGTACGATTGCCGTATCCTAAGTCGCACTGAACGCACTGGCTTATATTGATTCGCGTCTACAACGATGCAATCATACCCATGCATCGTCCTCTAGCACTCACCGTCCACCTGCCTCTGTTCTCTGAAGACCATGTCAGGGCTTGTCTCAATTACTTGCCGTCCTGCAGCCGCAGTGGAGAGCAGCGACTCGCTGAAGCGTAACGCTGAATGGAATAATCGTTATAAACGGAAGACGTCACCGACGAAGGGCGTTGGCCGTTCAAGAACCCTTGGGACCGTCCAGAAGGTTCTTTTGTTCATCGTGGCTGAGCATTGTATGTGTGAATGTTTTTTCGTCTCGACCCTGCTCTGTTATCAACGAATCGATCGCGTGAGTCCTAATGAATGGACCATCATCCAAGGTCCCCGTCTACGAACCATGCCAGCCCATGAATGGCAGGCCTAAGCATTATTATAGTTAAAGCAAGACGGCTTAAATTCGCTTAATTAAGACTTATGGCAGTCTCGCTGGTCTAAATCTAGAATCTAAATCGAAATCCTGCCAGCCCGAGATTTACAAGGCTAAGAGTGATTATCGCCAAAGCTATTGCTTAGTTTAAAAGTATGCAGGTCTCGCAGGTCTAAATCTAAATTCGGTTCGTCTCAGTATTCTCGTTATCGCCTCATCTCTTAAATAATTCATTTTTCAATTCATTGCAGCGGACAATGTAATGTAAATCGTCGAAAATTTCTCAGCGCCCACAAAATTAGACCAGCTTATTCACCGGATCTAAAAGTGACAAATAATGACCACTTACAAAGTTCTAAGGCGTCGCGCTAAAGGCATACCAACGGGGTCGAGAACCAGACCACCCATCTAATCAATATGCATTTGCTTACTTCCAATTGCCTTTCAAGGTTCTTCATGCGGTCTGGGTTTCGACCCCGTTGTTATGCCTTTAAAGACGTCGCAACAGCTAAACCGGTCAGGTGATCGTTCGTGCGATTTGATAATATAGCCGAGTTGAGTATAATGGGCCAATAATAATAATATAGGCCTATTATACTCAACTCGGCTATATTATCAAATAATATTATTATAGGCCTATTATACTCAATTCAGCCATATTATCAAATCGCACGAACGATCGCCTGACCCACTTAGCTGTTTCGACGGCGCTGGGTTTCTAGCAATGGGAACCAAAGCAACTCACGAACTACCTGTGTAGATAATTAGCGTCGCCCTCCTCCTTTATCCAGGTTTTGGACTAGCACTGCGAGACTGCAAGCAGTGAGGTCTAATTAAGTGGGTGGCGACCAGTGCTGTACGTATTTTAGATGCAACAGACTCGAGTACTTCTCTCACATGTCATTTCCATTCGGTCTTTCAAGGTTGAAGAAAACCTAGAGTTTGCAATTCAGTTGGCAGTCACCCTTTCAACCAGAGAGATACCTGGGCTTCGCACGCTCTCTGCGCTTAACTGCTCCGTGTTTCCCTTCTTTTTAAGGTATCTCAGGCTCATTAACAGTCTCTGCGCAGTCTCCAAGCAGCCGTGTGCACGTCCCACTCAGGTAGTTATTGTCGTATTCACAAAATAACCGAAGATTATAGTTATGTATCTATTTCTTAGCAGCGAGATCTATGCCTGTTATTTTGATGGGAAAGAAATTAGAAACTTTTCACGCCTCAGCGACAACTGTCAAGCTGTCATACCACTAAGGCACGAGATCACCCATTTTTAGGATGTCTACGTCGCTAGCCTACATATGGTGCATGACCAACACCTAATCTAGAGGGTATCGCGTCAATTGATCCTCCGTCAGTTGATCCCCGTCAGTTGATCCACCGTCAATTGATCCTCTGCCTATTCGTCCTAAATGAATCTCCAAGCTGCTCGTCACAAACTTGTAGCTGAGACCGTTAGTAAACAAATGATTGATTCTACATATTAGGAAAATGACAAAGCAATGCCCAGGTTTCATGTCACTCGTCCAGAACGGACTATATATTTCTACACGGAGTTGTTGGTATGGAACAACAGGCAACGAAATGATATCGCTTTTTAACGCCGTTCGGAGATTCTGTTATATCTCCGAGCAATGGCTCATTTATCCCATGCATAGACCGTTATGCTTAGGACTTTAATTAATCACTATTATGACTCTCAATCACGCTTTTGTAATTTCTTATCATTTTAAAATTTCGTACTCTGTTACGTCGTTCTCTTAGGCCTAATAAATGGAGAAGATCGCAAGTGGAATATGAGCGTGCTATCAATTGGGCTGGGTTCAATAGGCAGGAGATCAATTGACTAGGGGATCAACTGACGGGGACCAACTGACGTGGATCATCTAGGGTTATCTAGAGAACCTGAACTATTTTGGTCTGTTTCGAAGCAAAGCTGTATCACAGTAACAATCGACATACTTTCTTAGGTTTCAGTGGAGGCACGAGTGTAGGCCTAAGAGTAAATATTGTATAACTATAGCGTGGAGCTTCTGCGGCCGAAAGTTCGGCCTAAAACACACAGAAAATGTACTTCTGCGGCCGAAAGGGCTTCGTATATATATGTCTAAAAACGGCGCTAACCCTAACCCTGACCATAACCGACCCTCACGACGGATATTACAAATTTTAAGTGTTTTAATTAACAGTGCGCATGCGCCAATGGCTGCGCATGAGCGGAGGTCTTCACGCGCGAAGTTTTGTATGGGTTCAGCCGTAGAAGTAGAATTTTCGTTTATTTTTGGACTGAAAGATTTATCCATAACTATAATAGGCCTAGCCTATAGCTAACTACTCCTCCATATGTCCTACGTGATAGGCCTATTCGATATTTCGGAACCCAGGCGACGTGACGAAGCGCTCGTCGATAAACTGGAAACCTGCGCTTAGCTCTCAGAAATGTTGCAGCTTACGATTGCGCTTAAACTACTCCGATACGATACTACGGTGACCTCAAATGGTGTGGCATCCATTCAAGCGAGAAGGGTGCATGGTGACGGATCCAGAGGCGTCACTAGGGGGGTGCGGGGGGTGCGGGCCGCACCGGGTGACACCATCAAGGGGTGACACCAAAATAAAAAAATTGCAAATTTGACAAAGCAGACATAGCTCGGTCTAGTCGGGTTTCATAACCGTTCATTGTTAAATACATGAGCAGGCACAGGGTGCCACCATGCAGAGCGTCTGGTGCGTAAATGAATAAGATTCAGAGCTGCTTGGAGCCTCGGAGTCGGAGTAAAATCGTGGGTTATTTGCAAACGCACCAATTAATGACGTGTGGAGTCACGTGGTTGCAGAAAATTACAGACGTTGTTTACTGGTTCGCTTTTTATGTAAATAATTATTGCGAAATTTGATAATTTTATCAATATCTGTAACATATACATATTTTAAAGTAAATTAATTAGGACAGGACATGATTTTTAAGGGGTGACACCAAGAGTTTACCGCACTGGGTGACACCAACTCCAGTAACGCCACTGGACGGATCTCAATGGATCGATCCAATCCACGGAAAAATGAGCATAAGGTCGACCGGTATAACCGCATTAAAAATGACAGTTGTCAGAGAGGTGTACAATGAAGAAGACGAGTTCCTAGGTAGCGTCGAGACGGAGCTCTATGGAAAGTTCATTCCAGACGGTAGGTCCGACGACCGAGAAAGTCCGATGCTGCATTATGGAAGTGCGTGCAAAAGGGACGACCAGGCCACCATGAACTGCAGATCGATCGAGCGAAGTGGTTGTCGACCACTACTGGCTGAGATTGGGCGACGTATACGCTGTAGCTCCTGCAAATAAGCAGGTGCAGTACCGCCAAGTATTCGGACACCTGACCCGCTCTAGGAATCCCACCAACTAATCGCGCAGCAGCGCGCAAAATCCGCTCCAAGCGCCCAAATCCGAGCCTGCGGGAGGCCAGCGCATTATTGAGGAGCAATAGTCAAGGCGACTGGTTACGAAGACATGAACTATTGACTAGTAGCGGAGCCTAGGGTAAGAGAGCGAGGTATTACTCGCAATTGGCGCATCAGGTAAAAGCAACTACGAGAGTTCTTGGTCAAGAGTGACCGCTAAATCCCGAACAAAGACAGAGAGTGAAGAGGGGAAACTGGGCAGAGAGGGCACAGAGAGCAATTTTCGCCAACACACAAACAAGAGGCCGTAGAGTTTATTAATTTATTCTACTTAGAAATTCGACCAGTCACAGTTTGGGCAATAAACATTGTTACATAGTTTAGTTATTTATATATATGAAAGGAAAACTTGGCCATTCAAAAAAAAACAACTTCTAGCAATTAATATTTAATATCTTCTGTCTGATTTCATGAACGTTGACTCTAAAATTATTAAAAATGGCAGTGAAGTAAACAGTTCATCAAATGTACAAAAACAGACGATGATAAGATCTACCTTGAGTATTGTTCGTACGCCACTACTTAACCAATGAGTATTACTTTCTTATATAATAGCATCTATAGCCAATACAGAGAGGCCCTTACGATTAGCAAACGCTCGTACTACCGGCAGATCCGCATTACGAAAAATTGGACAATTTTTCGAAGTCACACTACACTCATACAGCGCAGTACGTACAAGTGTGAAATCTACAAGGTCACTGCACAAATGTTAACTTATAATACATTACAGGAAACTTACATAATATTACGTGATGAAGCAGCATCGCTCAGTGCTCAAGAGAGAAACTAAATATGACAAATACTGGGACGATTATCAATAATTCCGACTTGAGTGCATAAATATATGACGCCGCAAGCCAGTGCACAGGTCATTCACATGTACTACAGTGGGTCTACTAGCTACATCAGCACAAAAATTCTAGTATCCAATTGAACCATACGGAGCAAAGCAGTGCATTCGATCACTCCTTTTCTGCACACGAAAGCCAGGAATCTATAGCCTACAAATCGGGTAAAACATCTATTTGCCACTACTCCGAAAAACCTGCTAGCGAACAATTCCCATAATAATGATTCATTCTTGGCGAACACTAGTGAGAGTTTCCTAAGTATTCTCGGAAACTATCAAAACTCATTACAGCATTTAAATGCAAAGTAAAGCACCGTTTGGTTGTACTAATAAGAGTACAACATATGAAACTAGATTCTCAACTCTTACAGGGCAGGGACAAAATTACTGCATTTCGCAAATTACGCAGCTCTCACTCCCTCTGCTGACGAGTGAGGAAAACGTTGGACAAAAAGTATCAAAAGTTACAAACTGCAGTGCAAGGTAAAAGCCACAAGAACTGCTTCCGTTCATGCTCGATGCAGTTACATCCCCGTCTGGATTTGACAACCGACACAATTCCAAAGAAGGCCACCGCTTTTAACAAAACAACAACATTCAATAGCATTTCAACAAGCGATAAAATTGTAACTTTTGGCTAGGTATTAAACAGAAGGGTCAATGGTTCAGGACGAGCAGGGTTTCGCATTGACCCCTCGCAGCGACTCCTTCGACAGGTCAAGTGGCCCCACTGAATCCAGGTGGACGTTTGATATGCAGCCAACGAGACCTCGCGAATACTTGCCTCCCGTCATCGTACGAAAGTCTGGCAGACCGCCTGGAAAGATTCCACAGACACTCTGTATAATTCTGAATTTGTACACATTGTAAATAGAATCTTACAGATATATGAACCAGCCAAGCGGTCGATCAGTGAGTGAGTTACTGAGTGAGTCAGTGAATGAGTGAGTCAGTGAGTGAGTTATTGAGTGAGTGAGTGAATCACTAAGTGAGTTATTGAATGAGTCGGTGAATGAGTGAGTGAGTCAGTTAGTCAATCACTCAGCTAAACAGTTAGTCAGTCTCAGTCAGTGTGTCAGTGGTTATCAAGTGAGTGAGTGAGTGAGCGAGTGAGTCAGTGAGTGAATGGAATGAAGGATGAATTAGGTTAGATACTCTGAACTGCTATGTGGACCTCACCATATAGCATGTTACAGACAGATCACAGCTTACCTAAAAATATATTTCCCAGAGTATTCAGGCCCTGCATGTCGCCCCCAGAATCTCCGTAATAAAGAGCAAAGCCGTTCACTTCTAAGGTTCCCCGTTGGCCAGTTCTGAAACAATCCATCAGTCAATCCAATTTTCAATCAATCCAGTAAGGTCCCCATGAAGTATTGCAGTTGATTGGTTTAACAATCAACAGTTGTCAATGCCTAGAACCACCTCTGCACCAACCCACATATATATCATCGAATACAATTTTACATTAACATTTCCATTTTGTAGCTGAGCATCTTAAGCTGTGATAAAAATCTATCAATCAAGCAGATACTCGAATTGACAACGAGACATTGACAGACCTAAACACCTGTGTAAAAATACTGATTTCTATGCTATGGAACACAAGTCATGCAGCAAAAATAAAAATCTCTGTACAGCACTAATGTGTTGAATGACTGCAAGAGATTGTTATCGGTCGGTTGGTCAGTCGGGAGACGGACAGACAGAGAGACAGACAGACAGAGAGAGAGACAGACATAGAGAAAGAGAGAGAGAGTGACAAAAAGAGAAGAGAGACAGAGAGAGAGATACAGACAGAGACAGACAAAGAGAGAGAGTGACAGAGAGAGAAGAAAGACAGAGACAGACAGAGAGACATAGAGAGAGAGACAGAGAGAAAGAAAGAAAGAGACAGACAGACAGGCAGACAGACACACACACACACACATATATATATATATATATATATATATATATATATATAGAGAGAGAGAGAGAGAGAGAGAGAGAGAGAGAGAGACAAAGAGAGACAGAGAGCAAGAGAGACAAAAACAGAGACAAAGACAGAGAGAGAGAGAGAGAGTAAGCAGCTTGATACCTCTCTACTTTTATGCTGTGTGTTGCACCGTCATTTATCTCTTCATTGGAGACAATTGAAGCAGCTCCACTTCCCAACTCATAGCTGTAAGACAATCAGTACAGCCACTGGAAAAATAATTACGACTAGCAATACTTCTCTTACTGCTGCTAATACTATTGTGACCACAGAAAAAAAGTAAGGCTCACACATCCCATGCGGATGCAGGGGAGGCACACGTTTCCTTCCCTTCACCCCTTGAGCCGGCAATGGACGATTCCCACCATAGAACCCATCACAATGAGATGGGATAGAAATGCTACAGAACTTCTCTAAAAAATAATATTAAAGATTGTCTTTATGAAGTCCAATGTTTCAATCCCATATTGAGCAAGCATGCTAGCTCATCACATGAAAATAAAAGCGCAGATTGATCGACTGATCGACTTATTGACTGATTTATTGATTGGCTCCCTTATTGACCGACATGTACCAACTGTGTGTGGCATGGTGGCCGAATTGTTAGTGGTCGGCCCGTAACGCTCAGTGTGCGCTAAGTGAGCGGGTTCAACCCTCGTCCGAGGAGTCACTGTGTAGGTAGGGACTAGGAATTGTGAGCAAGTCCTTCGCACACAATTGTTCTGCATTACAACTGCAACTGCGCCGTGTGTATGCACTTCTGAGCAAAAGATGTTGGAAAAAGGGTGTGATTGAATGACTAACAGACTCAGACCAACATAAAAAACTGACTGGCTAACTGATTAACATGCACTAACCGACTGACTGATACACAATGACTGGCTGACCACCAGAGGGCCTATATTTTCGGCTACGTGTATAGCAATATTGTATGTAGAGATCATACCTGAGAACTACACGGCCGTCCTTCAGGGCCACAGAGATGTAGTCACTGCCACGCAGCTGGGTGCCTGGTGGTTGACCTTGCCAGAAGAGAAGGGCATCTGGCTCAGTGGTAGTCACGCTGAACTCTATCGTCTCCTTCGCCAGTGGACTCACATGAGGCAGCAACTCAGGCCGCAGCTCAATGAAGCCATTGCCCTCGAACTCTGCTTCTGTCTGTATCACAGCTTCTGCTAAAACAGTAGGTAAGTAAATAGCCTAGCAACACATATGTCAATCAATCAATCAATCAATGCAATTTATATAGCGGCTCTTCAAGATAACTATTCAGAGGCGCTCCCGACCCAGGCCCGATCAAAAAGGAAACTCTTAAGAAGTTTATAGAAAGAGCCAGACAGGTCGTGCGGGAGAGAGCTGTCAGATGGGAGGCTATTCCAAGCACGGGGGCCCACAATTTCAAAAGCTCTATTTTGCCAGGTGGCAGTAAGAGCATGTGGAACCACAATGTCGCCTCTAGAGGTCGAGCGAAGAGATCGGTGACCAGAGGAAGCCGAAGTTAAGGTTAACAGATCCCTAAGATAGACAGGTGCAGACAATATGTGTGTTTAAACATACTTGTCACGTAGCTACGAGCAGTTGAGAAGGAGCCTGCCACTGAGGATGCTATAGAAGCTGGCGTAATTACAATTACAAAAATAGAGGAACATAATTTGCATGTGATTTATATAGCACCATTTCTAGGTATGCGCTCTTGATCGACTCAGAACCACATGTTAGATTAAATCCAACAAACAAAGACAGTTTAGAAGACCACTAAAAAATCAGAGGAGAAGAAATTCAATTGTCTTGTAGTTCATGAGACATCATAGTGGTGTGAAAATGACCAACATAGTTGTACTTACGTTCACCATTACCGATAATAGTCTCTAACATATTCTGCACAGATCTCATGAGTCACCAAATCTAATCTGAACTAATCTAATCTTACATCTATTGTGTCATTGTCACAATGCTCAAAAGATCAGTCAATGGTCGCTTCAAGTTAGATCTCAGTAAAATTCATTATTCACGGTTAAAGCCAGGTCAGACACTTAAGCAAAAGATAACAACTTCATGAAACTAATGTGTTTAATGTCTAGTGTGTCTAATCTAGTGTCTAGTGTGTGTCTAGCGTCTGGTGTCTAAAGCACAAGGCTTCGACCGATGGCACACCAAAAACTAGTCTTAATCAGGTCACTATCCAGAAGCTCAGTCAGTAAGACAGGGAGACAGTCTATGGTAGATTAACAAACGCAGAACTTCTGTTTCTATTAGGTTGCCCTTTTGACCCCAGGTTAGATCATTAATTGTGTGATCTTTCAATGAATGGCCTAAACAATTTTAAATTGGAAAGTTTGGGGTGGGAAGGGATGAAAATCATAGCCCTCAAATGGCCTCATTTCGGCATGACACCCACCTATTTCGCAGAATGTTCCTCTGAAGCCCATCTGGCAGGCACATGAGAATGCGTCGCCCCGTTCCACACATATTCCATCGTTCCTACATGGCAGACTGGAACAAGGACGTCCAGCAGAACATTCTGATACGTGCTTAAAAGAGATTGCCTCGTTGATCATGTCTACGCGATGACCACCAATCTCCAGCTAAAAAGTTTAGAAACGAAAATAGTCTAAAACACCGATGATAACCGTTATTTCTATTGAAGTTTAAGACTTTCTACTTAATTTGGTGCAGACCTTGAAGTTAAAGACTTTCAATTGATTTGGTGAAGTTTAGGACTTTCTACTTGATTTGGCTCAGACTATGAAGTTTAAGACTTTCATTTGATTTGGGGCCGCCTATGAAGTTCAAGACTTACAAATTGATTTTTAAATATTTAAACCCCTACTTTGGCTTCAATCTCATCCTAGTCTTTTTAACATACAATGTTAGATAATCCTGCTTGACCTTGGGATAAGATTTTAAAGCCAAACCTGAACTCATCTGCCTCACCGAATTTTGTTTTCGGTAACTGCAACCCATGAATAAGCAAGTTCAAACTTCAAACCATGATTATAATGCACTTATTTAGCACCATTATCTCATTAGCCAACCTCAATCAATGGCACAGGACAATTGTGAGTAAATGACTTGCTCGAGGTCCCTACACAGTAACCTATCAGAGGAAGCCTGAACCTGTACTCTCTATATAAGAAAGCGGTTGCTCTAACCAATCAGCCACTGTGTCACAGCGACTTAGCTTTTTGGCAGTGAAACATCTGGGCATAAAACTTTATGATTACAATGAACACCTACTGTAAGATTGTGTGCTAAAACAAGGAGTGCTGAAAGCAAAGCTTAGTCAGATCACAGACATCTTCACAAGTGCTTACTTACTTCCGAGATGCAGCCCTTGAAGCCCGCCAGAATTCCCGCAGCCGGAGAGACCCTCAAGTCGGAAACTCCTCCCACGTAAAGATTCGTCTTCAAGTTGAGTCCAACTGTATCTCCAAGGGAAGCACCTTGAAGGCAAGGACACATTGTCACGACACAACTAAACAGATTCTTTAAATCAATGACTGACAATAAAAATCTTATAGACAGCAAGAAAATGCTGTCAATAGATTCAAAGCTTATAAACACCGTGCTCTTATAAACACCGTGGTCTTACAAACACTGTGGTCTTATAAACACCGTGGTCTTATGAAGACCCTTGGTCTAGAGGTTTCGACACATTTCTCCTGATACATTCAGATAGAATCACAGGCTTTCAAAACATTTCCTTCTCTTCCTCCTTGCACTGTTGTCCCTGTTCTCATATTTTCCCTTCAGGTCCGTATATCTCCGTCCATCTTCCTATTTGACTAAAATGACCACTACTAGAATTACGCAAAGATAAAAATTCTTGGATACTATAAAAACTAAGTGTCCAACTGTCCATGCATTGCTGAAGAATCACAAAATACATCATGCAGAATGCTTCTTGTCAAATCTTTGAGGAGTTCAATGCACATGTTATCAGTAACGAGAATTTGCTGCAGAGAGTTGGATCCTCAGAGAAACACTGTGCCTAATCAAGAAGGTGCAATTGATTGCTTAAGTAAATAAAACTTAGTTTGCAACAATATGATGAACAGCCTCAATTGATTTTAGATGCAGCCATCATGTAAAGAAACTTCATTTCTTGATTAATTAGGAGACCCTTTGACTCCAGAGTGAAAAATTCAATGCGTCCTCCGTTCCAACCATCTGTGGCTTCCTCAGGCTACCTCATGCATCTCTCTGTTAACTGTACCAGATTAAATTAGTATTGTATTAGACAAGATACTGCATATCTGGAAATTGGATTGCTGTGGTTGGTTTGAAAGTGCCTCTGAGTAGATTTCTTGAAGGGGAGCTCAACAAATGAATCACTGAATGAAGGAATGAACGAATGAATGAATGTCCAGCCTCCAGCAAAGTCTGGAACGAGGCCCTACTACCAACGCTTTTCTATGCACTTGCTTGGTATTCTAAACTTTCTATAAGTCAAATTTAAAGATCATCCCCACAACAGTTGTAAAGAAAGTGCATCCATATTTTAGAGGTATCCAAATGAGGTTCCTCGATGCTGTGTTGACCCTAGATAACAGTCTACTATTGCAAAATTATATTATTAGTAGTCTTGGCCTGTCAGAATGTACTTAAAAAAATCTGTTAAAAATCTGTTAAAAATAGTAGATTATAAACAGCAAATTGGCAACAACAATGTTCAATTGTAGGCCTAAGTCATGTCTACTTAATAAACAACACTAAATTATGTGCCTCATTGTGTTAATAGCAACATTATACTTGTAGAGTTTAGCATTCAGTAACTGACAATCATTGTGAGATTTAAAAACAATGAACACACTAACAAAATGTTACTAGCACAGCAAATAAGTTATCGAGTACCGGTCACTGAAACCTGACCAAATTGTCCACCATCAGCTCATGATCAGATGACCCATTATAGGTCATCAAAACGTACACTGACAGAGACAAACAGAAAGCCAACAGCGGCAGTCGATAAAGAGATAACTTCACAGTGGATAGATCGATAACTAGCCAACTACAGCCAAACGAGTGTATTTCTACGGTGCAGTTCAGCCTCTTTGATATGTGTAGCTGGGCAAAGGGTAGCATGCTGGTAGGAGGAAGGTATCACAACTAGAAGCACAGCACCTGGGAAAACTCAAATTCGGGAAGGGTTAGCAGAAAAAAAACTAAGAAATGAAGCAAAAATGTAAGCCAAGCAAGGACGACTTGGCTCTGAACAGTAGTATTGATACCTCTTTCAGGATCAGGAGCCCTTCCTACAATTAAGAGAACAGAAAACGCCTTAGCAAGTTTCTCTTATGAGGATCCTGAGAGCCAGCGCACGGCGGCCTAGTCGGCACAAACACGCCGGCAGATTTTGTCGTCCAAAGTTAACACATCAGAGTTGTACTGATTGTATGTCCATTCAGTACAGCAAAACTCTGTCACAGAATGTAACCTGCATATTTTCAACTATTCACAGCAAAAGACTTCTGGTAAATTTCGATTTCATCGGAGGAAAAAAACTAGTTACTGATTTATAATAATGATAATTATCCTATGATTACTATCATATATCATATCATATATCGTATGATTTATGATAACTGATAATGCAGTAAAAACACACTAAAGACAACAATTAGCAAAACATAATTATTACATACTACATTACCGTTTGATAGTTTAGTAGCCACTTTTGGAAATGGCATGCAGACCAATACATAGATCTTACCCAAACACTAAGCAACTAAGCAGTAATGTTAGTCATGTTAGTAAAACAGTCAGCAGTCAAACCGTTATGTTGCAAATACAGTGAATTAGAAAGCAAACTATGACGCATTAAAATTAAATAAAAGAATAACAACATAAAAGAGCCAATATATAATTAAATGTAAGTAATGAATGAGATCTTTTGAATACCAAAACACTACAATTCAACAATTAAACATCATCTGCAACATAAAACCAACTGATCCAATAAGAAAAGACAGAGAAGACGAGAGATAGACTGTCAAGATTTTCCTCTATATTCCAGGTAAGACTCACAGACTTATAACAACCATCTGTTAAAATAAGAAAAGAGACAGTAAGATCACTCAAGATTTTTCTTAAAATTCTAGCCGAAAGAAAACTCAAAGCAGTTAAAAAAACACCTGCTGCACTAAAAAAAGAAGAGATAGATCGATCTAGGTTTCCTTTGAATTCTAGCTGAAAAACTCAAAAAATAAAAAAATAACTTGCTGCAATATGAAAGAGATAGAAGACACAAGAAACAGATGAAGCCATAAATCAAACTATGTCGTCTGGTAAGAACCTTATATAGAAACATTTCATGAAATGAGAAAACATCTATGCATCCTATATCCCAAAAGGATGATACCTGCAAATGCAAATGACTACAGCAAAACAATACTTATTGGCATTCACAACAATGCGTCATCCTTTTCTCAAATACTAAGCCATGGCTACACTACAATGGCGCTAATTTAACTGCAGTTACCAGACCACACCGATATTTAAATCATCGTTCAAATTTCCACTAAACAATGCAACAATGGGTTTCTACACAGCAACAAGTGACACAACGACAATAACACTATATTTAGAGTGTTCTATCTAAATGTTCTCATGAACTACATCATCATAATCATCATTGCTAACCTTTGACCGCAACACCATCGTTAACAGATAATGATCCATCTTGGCGACTACGCTCTGCGACGACTGTAATCCAATCGCCAATCACCACACGTTCCCTACTCATAATGTCAGCTGGCCCTACAAAAAAGTATTTAAAATAAACATATGTATGTATCTACAAACACAGGTTTTTCACTACTTCATTATGAAGATTTACATAGCGCCTCTTTAAGATTAATACTCAGGAGCGCTCCCAAACCCAGCATGGCTGAAAAGAACAGTTTCAAAGCAAGTATAAGAAGAGTTGGAGTGGACCCTGGGCGACAAACTGGACCCTGGGCGACAAACGCAGTGTCAGAGTGAGGGTCCAACCACGGAGACACTTATGCATGTTTGCTATAGGCGATTTCCTCGGGGCCTTTTCAAAAACTCTGAAAGACATAGAGGAGTTCAGATGTTAACAATTCTTACATCATTCATAGGTCAATTCAAAATAAACAAATTGCAACAGTTACATCGCATCTGTGGTGATCACCAATGAAGTGGTCACCAAGTGAAGCAGGTTTGTGTCACTCTTAAGCAGAGGTTTAGTACAAGTCCCTCTAACGGAGTTCTATACCGTCACTGACATTAGATACTTGCGCTTTAGCAAATATAAGAGCTGAACAAGGAATTGAAACATCAATTAATTATTTAACATAGCACTTAAAATATCTGAGTCTAAAATGTACTAAAAGCACCATTATATTACTCTGATTTAATAATTAATTAATTCATTAATAATGCACTAAAAATGGCCACATCTAAAATGACAGAAATGAGGCATAAAATCACTTCGAATCAATAACATTAATAAATTAATTAACAAGTAAGTAAGTATATTCATAAATCAAACATCTGCAAATGCACAACATGTACAGAAAAAAATGATCATAAACGCACATAAATATATTTTTAAAATATATTTATATACATAAGCAATAATAAATTTTATACATTTATCATAATAAAGCCCTAAAAAGAGCAAAATGTAAGGAAAGAGACATAAAATGACCATTTCCTGTGTCGAACTGGAAGTGGATGTGTCCGTCGCGGATGCTAATCGCGATGAAGTCCCCGTCACCATTACGACTGAATCCATTGTACAGAAGGAGGGTGTTGTTTAGGGTGTCAGCTCGGAACGTCAGCTTCAGGTGGACATCCATGAGGGCATCGCGTATAGCGGGATATGCGATGTAGGATGATGAGTTAAATGACGGTGTCGCAATTTCAGAACCTTGTGGAAAATCATCAAGCAAGGTAAGGGAATAGAAGGTAATGTAAAAGGTAATTTACAACGCATCAATATGAGAAAAATAAAGGTAACATGCATGTTTTTAAATCAATCAATAATTTAATTTATCAATAAATCAATCAGTCAATCAACAGGTGTATATATCTAGTACCAGCGATTCTTCAACATGCTCTTTTACTACCCCTTTAAACTCCTTTAAACTAAAAACTAGTACTGAACTTGGCTCCATAAGGATATAAGACTATGTTGGACCAGATTGTTCAATATTCCATAGACTCACTTAAGCAACAATAGTATACAGACAGCACTGCTTAAATCAATCTACGAAACTTAATATAGCGCCGTTAAAATATTTCTACTCAAACGCCTGACTTTAGTGTTCTCACTAGTCTCGTATTCTTAGCACAGTCTGTCCCAATTACTTTACATCGATTTACATATTTCAGTTGAGATGGCCGACTATGCTGAACCAGATTTGCATTTCCAATCGAAAACAGTTTTACAGATCTATGGTTGATTATCTTTGGTAACTGAATACCAGGTTCCCCTCTAATGAACATAAATCACACAATGCACCCATATCTACATCTTCTCCCTTCGGAACTTCGCTCGCTAGAGTCCACTGCAACAGAGTCTATTCTAACCTAAAACTGTCCTTTTTTTTAGCCTTACTGGGGTCCGCAGCACTTCTTCGCAGTGGCCTTGATGCAGAGGTGCTATATGAGTCTCTTTATTGAATGACTGAATGAATATCACACATTCTGTGGCAAAACTAATATATTAATGATTATTAAAAAGCATTGCTTCACGATTGCTACCACATTAATTGCTACCACACTGACCTAAACATAAACGAAATGCTATAGTTCTGCTGGTCCCCACCATCTCTGACTGTCTAAGGCATTAAACAAAATGATGGAAATACTTACCATGTTCACATCGTTGGCCAGTAATTCCTACAGGACAGGAGCATCTGTATCCTGTACCTTCTTCCAGATTCTGGCATCTTCCTCTGCGTCCACAAACGCCTACAGATTCAACAAGCTGTTGACTTTGGAACACAATATTTGAACATCTCCATGGCTAAGTTGGGAGCCCAAACTTTAAGTTATTATATATCTTCATTTATTTAAAAATCTGACAATACGCAGTAAATAACATCAAAAAAGAACAGAAGAAAAATGAAATTAAATGAAATTAAAAGTGATGTAAGGAGTGGATAAGCTAAACGACCCCACCTTGATTTTTGCAGGCAACAAGGAGAGATCTTGGTGCTGAGGGTTTGCAGGTCAAACAGTCCAATTAAAATTGTTGCTCCAAAGTTTTAATTTAAACATTGAAGACAACAGTATATGCAGACGTGAAAGAAACAGATTGTCCTGTTGTATAAAAAACTGCCTCTTAAACCTTTACTAAGAAAATTTTTTTAAATAATTTGAATCATTTGCAACATTCGATTCGCCTAACAGCTCCAAAGCTGCTTAACAAGTACCAAAACACACACATGGTACATTCATTCCTAATAGTCCAGCACAACGGCACCCATAGTCAAATATTCAACTCACCTGGGATACACCTCTCTCCCACCAGCTCACAATTGACTCCAGAGTAATTTCTGGGACAGTAACAATGGTACCCCAACTTCACTCGGGCTGGGCGACATGTGCCACCATTGTGACACGGTCTGTACTGACAGACGGGACAGTCCGTGATACCATCGTTGTCCAGCACTTCGCCTCCCAGGTTCAAAGCGACTCCACTGATTACGACATGGCTGATGCACCCTGAACAGAAGGAAGAAACAAACTCTTACAGCTGGATCACAATTGTAATTATGACAATGCCCACAGCATCGTTGATAGCAAGCTACTAGGATGTTTTACAAATACTGCATACCGTCATCAATACATGACAATTACATTTCTAGCTCCAGAATTACCTAAATGCTTCAAAATGTTCTTGTCAGAAGCAGCTATATACCCAGACATGCACACACATACACATCAATTATATTTCTCATTGATAAAATATAGCATGTGATACTACCAAATACCATATTGTACTTACCTGATAACTGCAAATAAATCAGCAGTTTTACTATTCAAGAATGGCTAGTCAATGTTAGTGTCCACTTTACTGAACGTTGTTACTAATGTCAACCTGTTCACTCAGGATTTAAAAAGTGTCCACCAAAAATTTTATCAGTGGTATGTTACATCACAGTAACAATTTACCTTAAAACACTGGTTGCCATTAATAATATTATATTCTTAATCAACAATGCATTGTGTTTACGAAAAACTTCGGAAAGTTTTAATATTCCATAATTGCGTACCCACGAAGCCTTTTGTGTAGCTGGCCAGCCTAGAAATTCTGCGGAAATCCGGAACTGCTCCGAGGTACATGTTCTCAGTAAGGTCAAGGCCGACGAAACTGCCAGGTGCCTGACCTTTGTACTCATGCCCATTCACAAACACTGATGCTATAATACGACACAATTAGCACTATATTTTTAACCAGGAACAACAAATACCCTTTGAATGATACTAGCGACAGAGAGGTTCAGCACCCGATTAAACCATTAAAAAATAATGAACATAAAGTAATTACCTAAAATCAAGAAATCAAAACTTAAAAAATAACGAAACATACATAATTAAAACAAACGATTAAAAATGTAAATGTCACTTGTCATTGCCTAGTTATCAGTACCCTTGCACTTTTTGCACTTTTGACTATAGAAATAAATGCAACGAACACCTTTGAGAGGTTGTTGAAAACTGCTAAACGAATGACTGATTAGAGCACATTGTGCCTCATAGGAGAAGTCACAAGGTAATACACAGGCAAGAGGAACAGAAGGACATGGGTTCTATTAGGGCATAACCGAGTAGACAATTTCCACCTAGTACCAAATCCTAGTATTTGGATGCACCATTTGCCAGATCCGGGTACGAATCCAATAGTAGTCGCAACTCTGGCCCGTTGAGTACCATTCGGATAACTAAGCTTAAAATTTTCGACTTTCATCAATTTGACTGCTTTCAATAATTGAATTCAAATTTTTATTTATAAACATTTAACAATTTAAATTGATAACAAAAATTTAAAGCTGTATTAGTAGTTATTACAGGCACAAACAAACATTATTCTGCTATTGTGTGTGTAATATTTGCCAATGCGAATACTTCTGAATAGTCCCAAAAAACGGGATAATCGCCCGAGGCGAATATCTGGGGCGATTTCTGGTTATGCCCTGGGTTCTATACCTGCTCTATAACGTTGACTCAGCCTTCCACTTCTTAGGTGTCGATGAGAAACTAATTGGTGCTTAACAGGAGTCACGTAGCTATAACATCGACTCTCTTACCTTGTCATCAAGTGTCCAAACTATTTCATGCAATCATATGCGGTATGTTAGTTTAAAATGAATGAATGTATATTAATAATTATTATCATTGTTATTATTATTATTGTTATTATTATTATAGAAGAGCCATGCTTGCCATCTTTCCCATCTCTTTTAATGGTGACTGTGTGCCATTGGTCTAACTCCAATGGGTCTGTAGTGATGATCGCTGGACCGGAACCAACATCCAGCCTCAGTTCCGCACGACGGTTCCTCAGGCCAAATGACACAAAATCTCCAGTTCCATCATCCAACTGACCATTGTATAAGATCAAACCTGACAAGCACAACAAGTATTTTGATAACAATCACAACTAGTTAAAATTGCAAAGTAAGCATTCTTACAACACCAGCTAATGTGGCCAATATATCTATCTGGTTAAATTAACTGCATGAAGTAATAGGCTCCTTGCATGGCCGCCATAAGTTAAATTCGACTCCTATAATAATCTGTGATCATCGGTTCTGACAAAACTTGTAATCATACTGTGGTGTGTAAGTTTGAAATCAATAAACAAAGATTGTGGCCTACTAGTTAGTTATTAGTGAACTAAGTTTGCTGGTCCTTTCTGATATTTTTCGTAGGCTGTTCAACATACAGTCACATGACGAAGGTCAATATATCTGCATGGTAACAAATGAGGTTGGCACCACAAGGGACTATGGTCAGCTCAGAGTCACCGGTAATCCATTATTTGTATTCTATTTCTTATGTAGTTAAAACTATTATTATAATCATGCATAAACGATGTGCTAAAGGTTCCTAAAACTAATCTTGCGGAGGTTCGAACCCATATTATCGGCATTAAATGGCAAGTACACCAACTAATTCGTTACCATGTCAACAGACCATACAACAATGAAAAGCATTTGCTAACCATCGGTCGTTTGAGGCTTGAATGATAGTTCAATGTCAAAGGTCTTGTAGGCATCTCTGATCGTTGGATAACTCATATAGGAAACTGGATTCTGAGAGAAGAATGGAACCAGCTCTGTAAACAAATCGGAGAATCGATCAGAAAACGAATAATCATTAAATTATCAGATCCACTAATGTTTAAATCGAAGACTTGGTAATTGATTAACGAAATTAGCAATCATGAACTACAGAATTCTAAGAAATCAAAACAACATTATCAGGCTATCAATATATATATGAGAAACAATTAAACTCTCTGATAATAAATCCGTATGCACAGCTTAATTAAATCAAAAGGTAGATCAACTTACAAAATCGATGCCAAACTCTGGACAAAGAATCCATACAGGTTCATACATCTTAAACCCACTTGATACTGACTGAACTATAATTCCGGAATTAGATCTACGACTTGTAATTGTAATGGAAGACTTATATAGCGCCACTCGATATCAGATAGCGCCACTCGATATCAGAGGTGCTCACGACTCAACACATAGCTAACAAAGGGATAACAGAAAAGTCTTTATCAAACACTTTAGAAGGACTAACCAGACCAAGATAATAAGTAATCTGGTTGGAGAGAAAGCAAAGTAAAGAACAAACCGCCCGACTGAAGAACGATGACACCCTCTGCAAAGCCGTGATCATTTGTCGCAATGCAGACGTATTCGCCAAAGTCCTCTGGACGGACAATTGGAATTGTGAGAACTCCATTCTGCGTCTCATGATTCCTAACAAAGGAAAGCACGTTGTGAGCGCCTCTGATTTCGAGTGGCGCCAAATAAATTTTCAATTACAATTACAAATCATTATCGTAATTGTAATTGTAATCTCGAGATTCATACGGTGTCCTAAGAAAGCTAAGTCATGGCTATAATCTAAGGACTTCACAAGTTCATTCAAATCTGAAAAACCTAGCGGAATTAAATTAATCAGAAGAGAAGAAGAAGAGGAGCAATCCATTAAGCTAGCCCTAAGGAAGCAAATATTAATATTATCATTATTGTTGTTATTATTATTATTATTAGCACAGGAATTATACATAGCGCCCCTTCAAGTATGCCTACACAGGAGCGCTCCCAACTCAACCCCGGTCGAACAGAACAGTCTCAAGACTAGTAAAAAACGAGGCAGACTGATCAATAGGCACGGATAAGAAGTATTAGGGACTTCATTGTCTTAGCCTTGGCATATGAGAGCAGATGGTAAGTCCTCTCCCTTGCTATCTCATCTTCCCACTGACAGTGCACATACAGCCAGTGTACCCATCATAGCTGAGTTGGCTATACAGAAGGAGCAGATATATTGACAGTCAGACACACACTAAGCACAACACTGTCAAGCACCCCCTTCGAATCAATAAAACTCTAACACAAACCTTGTGTTACTATATGTTACACAGCAAATCAGACATGTTCAGATGAGTCGTGTACCTTGGAAGCACTCCATCCCTCCGGGACCACCGCACGGAAGGCGGAGGGTCTCCGTGCGCACGACAGGTCAGCACTGCCCGACCCCCAGTTGACACAGTTCGACTCTGGCGAGTAACGGGAATAGATGGAGCACCTGATCACAAAACATAAGAAGAAAACGTAATCACGTCTCAACTCGATTGCGGTTCGACATAAAGAAATGTGACAAAACCACTAGAAGCAATAACAAAGTGCTAATGTGACTATTACAAGTAATGTAACCCCATGTATGACTATCATTGACTATGTGGGGAGACAATGCATAAGCCCATGAGCATGACGATTTTTAGGGGCCCAGGCCTGCAATCACTTATGAGGGTAAACAAACGATATTGCTGCAGTTAAATCCAGAAAAGTTGCTAGTTTAAAGATACTCAGAGGCAAGGATGGCGATCCCGGGGGGTCGAGGGGGACAAGTCCCCCACCTTTTACAGAGAGGGGACATATTATACATGTGTCCCTCAAATTTCGTGCCCCTCTCATTGGGTGTCCCCCCACCTGCCAAACGCGATCGACGCCTCTGCTTAGAGGCCTCTGACTGCTCTATCTAGAAGCCCGAAATTTCTGGCACCGTCCCTAACTGTATGGAACAAAAATAATTAAGTTTAAGAAATGATTGCAATGACTCACTGGTGAGAACCACAGTGACTTGGTCATACGTTGTCCCTATGACGCTCGAAGCAACGCATCTGTATGTTCCCTGGTCTTCCAACCTTGCCACCGGAATGATAAGCTTCGTGTTCTCCACGATGATGTATGGTGACATCGGACCATCCAACTTGAACCACTTCACGATCGGAAGAGGATCGCCTGGAAAAGATAAGCACCACTATCTAATATCAAGTACCACTATCTAGTACTAAGCACCACTATTAAATACTAAGCAATACATCTCCAGGACAGATATAAGTCCTGACTCGATCTGCTCAAATATTCCATGCAAGCAGTTACTGTGGAACTCCAATTTTGGCATTTGAACTGCTTAGAAATGAAAGCTCATTTCTCAATTAGTGCGGGCATTTCTTATCGTTTGGGCATTTCATGTATCTTCGGCAAGTGCTTCACTAATCAGCTGCCTTATGCATCTAGAATAAATATCGGGCTAAAACCACACAATAGTAACATAATGCAATTATTTTATTCGTTTACTCTCTTGCAATTTACTGTAATTCCATTCTGTCAAATGCAATGCAATTATTTATACAAGAGTTGCACAGAAAAGTGTTAAATCAACTGTTTGAACAGTTGATTAACCAACAGCATGATGTGCACAGGAATTCCAAAATGACCATGCATGCTGAATGGGAAAGCCCCAATGACCTGTACATTTTTATCTACATTCTACACTTGTCACAATGTCGCTTGATCTTTCTTTCAAAAAAGAAAAACCTTTCTTCAAAGACTAGGTACGTCATGATGACATAATTCTCAATCATTCCTAAGACATAACTCTTAATCATTCCTAATACACAACTCTTAATCATTCCTAAGACATAACTCTTAATCATTCCTAATACAACATAACTCTTAATCATTCCTAAAACATAACTTAATCATTCCTAAGACATAACTCTTAATCATTCCTAATACAACATAACTCTTAATCATTCCTAATACATGACTCTTAATTATTCCAAAAACATGACCCTTAATCATTACGAAGACATAATAACACTTGACTTCATTGTTCCCACCTTGAACGTTACAGACAATCTCAATTCTGTCCCCAACGCCCGATGTCTCCGTCGAACCAGGCACATAACCTGGATCAGTTGTTCCTCCTCCTCCTGGAACAACAAACATACCATTATGTAACATAAACAAGCATTCATAAATTATCATAAATTATCATAAATTATCTTTTGATAACTTTGACAACCAAGAATGAATTTCCCAACAACATTAAAAAAATTATGAACGGACGATGCAGTCGGGGACGCCAGAAGAAGAGATGGGAAGATAAGATACAGAAAGACCTGAAGACTCTAAAATTAAAAAAATGAAGACACACATGACAGAGTTAAGTGGAGAAGAAGGATCAAAGTGGCTGATCCCTCCATTGAAAGGGATTTATACATATATATATAGATATCCTGACAACAAATTTTTCATGAAACTGCATTCATGCTGGGAATGGCAGTAAAGAAGTTTTAACTAAATAAGAAATAGAATACAAAATAATGAATTACCGGTGACTCTGAGCTGACCATAGTCCCTTGTGGTGCCAACCTCATTTGTTACCATGCAGATATATTGACCTTCGTCATGTGACTGTATGTTGAACAGCCTACGAAAAATATCAGAAAGGACCAGCAAACTTAGTTCGCTAATAACTAACTAGTAGGCCACAATCTTTATTTACTTATTTCATAGATATGTGTATTAACAAGATGCAATCGACAGAAAGCAGTAGCTAAAATAAAATGATTTCTAAAATGATCTACACATCATGTACTATGCAGAGTTTGTAAATAAGTCTTGAAATAATATAAGAACTGCCATGTGTACTGCATGAATCAAAATATGTAAAAATTTTGTAGGGATGAACCGAGTATGAATTTCTTGCCGAGTCCGAGTGCTGAGTATTGCGAGCTCAATTTTGCCAAATCCGAGTTTCGAATATTTAGAAAAGTCTCATTCTCCTGATTGTTAGTTTGGCAGTTTGCACAACTTTTATGAATTTTCGCCTTAGTCTACACTAGGAATTTGTAACTATTAAGCAATTATAATAACAGTAGTTGTGTTTTCAGTTAGGTTGATTGTAGTCTTATAAATTACTAAATCCGATTTTCGTTTCAAAACAGAAAATCGGAAAGATAAATACCCAATGTTTGTCTTAGTACTGCCGACTACTATGAAACTCGTGCCGAGCCAAGTTCCGAACAGAGTTTCGGTTCATCCCTAATATTTTGGTATCAAAGATATTCTTCAAAGACTAGATAAACAGACCTTTTAATTAACCTTCTATTGCAACAAGATAAATGAAAAGAACAGCTTATCACACACACAAAATAGAATACATAAGAACACATAAAAAGAAGAAAGTATTAGAAGTCAGTTTTATGTAATGTCTGGAATTAATTTTAGAATGTGCAGCGAACTAACATGTAAAGCACCCTAGAAAAGTAGCTTGCTACCAGTCTGACAACACTATATAAATGGTCGTAATTACAATTACAAGCTAGTAAAGAATCTGCCAATTACATTACACTGTTCAAAATTGGTATAATAATTACGTGAGTGTTCCGGCCTCCACCGTGTGTTGTTCGGGCAACGTGCCATCCTGCTTCAACCACTGGATCCTCGGGTGCGGTGACCCTGTGACATCGCACCTGAACTCAACCGTCTGACCAGCTCCCATTTGAATCGTTTTTGGCGAGACAATTGCACCAGGTGGCGCTGTGAGGAAAGTAGATATTCATTCAAGGATGACAAGCAACAACATACAATACATGTCATAAAGTAGAAACGCATCATCATCATCGTCCTCTGACTAATAAAAGATTCATGAAGGTACTTACCCATTTAAAAAACTCATCAGGGTACCCAATATTAAAGACCCATCAGGATATTACCCAACACTAAACATTCATAAGGCTACTTAATCAATATTAAAGATTCATGAGGTTATTTACCCAATATTAAAGATTCATGAAGGTACTTACTCATTATAAACAATTTACGATGGTACTTACCCAGAATAATCAGCTCCGCCAGAGTTTCCGCGCGTCCGGCATCGTTGGAAGCGGAGCATCTGTATCGGCCAGAATCGGCAGCCGTCACCGATGCGATCTCGAGAATGCCTCGATGCTCAGTGGCAGTGGGCGACAGAGAACCATAGAGTTTGCTCCACTCGATTTCTATGGGTTCCGTGCCACGGGCCGTGCACTGAATGAGGAAGTGATCGCCCGGACGAAGAGTTTGCATGCTGGGAGAAATGGAGATCATCGGAGGAACTTGAAGAATGAAAGACAACACAAACGATGAATAGTAAGCACTTAAAAGTAATTAATTAATTAAATGAATTAATTAGAATAACTCCAGTTTGTCATGGATCATCAAATTAAATTTCATAAATTCGAATAATGTATATTCGATATGTCTTTGTCATACCTGAGTAAATAAAATTCATAAATCATGATAATAATAAATTCAATCTGTCATATATAATGAAATAAAATTCATTAATTAGAATAATGAAAATTCATATATAATTATTAAATAAAATTCATAAATCATAAAATTGTAAATTTGTCCTGTCTGCTGAATGCATAGTTTAAGTCAAAATCCCACAATGACAGATATTTATAGATTCTCTTCTCATCTGCATATTTTTATTCCTTGCTATGAGCTGGGTTTTCACTGCAGAAAAAAATTATTATAAATATCATTGTTATTATTATTAAGCAGACAGTAATGATGCACACAATTAGCACAAAAAGAGTCAAAGGCGCATATTGATGAGATAAACAGCGACTGACCAAGAACATGGAGTTGAACTGTCACTTCTCCACTTCCATATTGACTCCTTGCAATGCACTTGTACGTGCCTCCATCCGATTCGCTCACTCGATCTATGCGCAGAATGCCGTCGCGTACATAATGCGTATCGGGCATCTGGCCACCAACTTTGGTCCAGTGCAGAGCGGGAAGAGGGTAGCCTGAAAAGAGATAATTTCAGATAAGATGCTGCTTAAGGCATGATAAGTATGGATACAGGAAAGTATGTACATTGGAATTATGATGGCATTCATTTTTAAGATGATGGATAGTTCATCTGATAATCATCTCATCTTACTCAGTCTGATTTTGACTCTAGTTTTAACTTCAACCTTTGAAGCATAACTTTACTTATCACTCTGAACGTATGACTTTAACACCTTTAACTTTAAAAGCAGAACACTAACAGCTTTCCCTCTTAATACATAACTTTGATAGCTTGCACTTTAACTTTAAAAGCATAACTGTCACAGCTTTCACTTATAGCTTTAAAAGCTGAACTTTCAAACTTAAACGGAATTTCTTATTTTAAATTAGTTAAATTGTATGTATGTATGTATGTATGTACGTATGTATGTATGCATGCGAGTGGAGCAGAAATTTCTACACAAGAATCCTGTCTAAGATGACATAAAGAGAAGGCTCGGTTACCCGTTGCTGAGCAACGGAACTCAGCTATCTGTCCCAGGGCAACGCGGATCTGTTGCGGTTGCACCGCAGCCGATACATGCTGACCGCCGTCGGGTGCTAATGTTGTCCACCATCCTTCATGACCAGTTACTGAAATGTAAGTGACAAAGTAAGTCAATGCGTGTTATGGAGAAGAATGTAGTCAATGACACAAACTCCTAGCTATGCCTTTGGTTTCTCTCTGATACTGGATATCGAACAGATGGATTACAATAATCAATCGATCGGTCGGTCGGTTAGTCAGTCAATCAATCAATCAATTGATAATCAATCAATCAAACAGTCAACCAATCAATAATTCAATCAATCAATCAATAATCAATCAAACAGTCAATCAACCAATCAATAATTCACTCAATCAATCAATCAACCAACCAGCCAACCAATCAATCAATCGAAAGGCCAAGGAATTTTTAAGATTTCACTTGATCTGAACATTGATCGATGCTCAGTGACAAAACTTGGGGCATCATATGCCTTTCATATATTTAACAACCCCATATGATCAGACACACACACACACTGACTGACATATGCAGACAGACAGACAGACAGACAGACAGACAGACAGACTAACCTGAGACCTGAAGCAATCCTTCTGCATGTCCCTGCTGACTTCTTGCAATGCACATGTATGTTCCTGAGTCACGACTGGTTGGAGACGGAATGTCCAAAATGGCCGATCCACGGCTTCCTTGGATCACAGTATTGCTGGGTGTCTGCCAATATACATTGGCCGACGAATCGCCTTCGACAACACACTCAGCAAATAACCTCTGACCTGCCCCAATTCTCACGGCACCCGCCGGTCTGATGGAAACACGAAGAACACCTGAAAGAGCACAATCCACATCTTTATATTTCACTGTCTAAACAAATAATTCAAACAACGATGATATAATTTGTGTATTTCGCTTGTTATTAAACAGACCATAAGAATATACAACTTTGTAAACAGTAGTCCTACATAAGCGAACATCAATTGGAGTCATATTCAAATAAGAGAACCAGAGAATCAGTATCTTATAGCGATAACTCTAGACACAATGTGCAAAGTGGTATTGTAACAGCATCTGGCTGACCTTGGACCCTGAGGGTTGCTGTTGCTGAGGTCGTTCCAGAGCTGCTTGTGCCTGTGCATATGTATGCACCTTGTTCCTCTCCAGTCACCTTGATGAATTGAATCGATCCACTTCCCTCTGTGACCTGAGTGTTACGCGTAAACGGCTCATTGTTCGCTCTAAGCCACATGAAACAAAAGATCAAAAGATTCCAGAATGTTCATCAAGTGTATCACAACTCATAATATTATTTAAAAAAATAATTGCTGCAATGCAACAACTTTGAGGAGCATTATTCTAAATATAAATAATTAATCATACTGAACATAGTTGACATTTAATATTGCAAATAATATTCGACAGATGGTGAGGACAGTAAACACAGGAGCTACATGTATTTGTCCATTATTAGTTATACATGATGTAGTTCTACGATAGCCCGCTTCTAGTGAACAGTAGGCAGATACACCAGTAGGTCATCATCATTGATATACATGTACATTTCATACAAAAGCAAGTTATATTTTGAGAGTTTGTACAACACAAAACCAATCAATTCAGTCAAATTTATATCCTTAAAAACTAATAGCATTGACCATGAACCATTTTCATCATAGCTTACAACATAGAATTACATCTCTCCAAAATATACAATTAAATTACTGAAATAATCAAACTTCAAGTATAAATGGCGAATTATGTATAGGGCCCCTGAAGGGACCGAATGGTCTAGCTAGCGTCTCCTGCATACAGTTAATATTGTAAGGCATCAAAACTAATACACAACAGCATACAAAATAGTGTTTCTGGATAAATGACCATTTGGGAACTACTAGAAAAGAGTCTATTCAATAAATTTTATACCTATAAAAAGAGTATAAACTAAAAGCACTGATAAATTGAGAGTTCATACAAAAACCTGTTGATCAAACAACTTTATATTAAAAACTAATAGCTTTGATGGTTTGAGAACTCCTAGAAAAGAGTCTATTAAAAATTTTTTTAATATCTAGAAAAAGATTAAAAACTAAAAGCAATGACATTGTGACATATAAAAACAACTTTATATTCATAAAAACTCATAGTGTTGATGATTTCAGAACTCACAGAAAAGAGTCCATTGAACAAATTTTATATTGAGATAGTGAGCAAATGATGGCCAAGTCAACTGCTTAAACCGACCTTCTCCAGGTAACTGTCAAAGCTGGAGATCCAGCTGCAGCAAAACATTGGAGCAACGCAGTTCCACCAGCATTGACATCAACAACATCACTTGGATATATAAATAAACCGGGATATTCTTGTCCTGGAGATAGAAAATCATAATCCACAAATATCTTATATTAAAATAAAATTACTAATATATGAAGTAGTAAAGATATAAAACTACTAAACAAAATCGTGACTTCTCAGTGGTTGGTCCCTTGCTCTGAAACAGAATAGCTTTGGCAATGCGCTTGATCCCTAAGGTCCGCTCTGACTCTTTTTAGCCTCTCCTTAAAACTGTTCTTTTCAGCCGTGCTGGGGTCAGGAGCGTTCCTGAGTAGTGACCTTGAAGAGGCACTATATAAATCGTTGTAATTAACGAATAAATGGGCCATTTCAGGGTGCTTACAACAAATCTGGTTTTCTACTCAACCAGGATTTTGTAATTGCTACCCTAACTATGACCTCCAGGTTTCTTCAGTGCCCAAACAGCAAAGTTGCTGGAGATAACTTATCCATGGGGGGCTCAATCCTAAACAAAATCAGTGAGGTAGATATGATCAGATTTAGCCCCAAATTCTACCCCAAACTGCAAGGGTGCAAACAGCTAGTGTGGACAAGGGTATTTATACCCCAGACATCCTAATCTTATGTATTGGATTTTCTTTGACACAACTGCATCAGCTGATGGTTCTACTGTGCAAATTCGTTGTGCAAGTCAAATTCCAGAAGAATGTCAGGTCAAAGGTCAAGAAGAGAATCCAAGACGACACAGAAAGAGACTATAAAGGATAGGAGTCCAGGAAAAATAAGCATCTAGTTGAGCAGTGAAGGCCGGACGTTTCCCTATGGTAATAACCAATCTGGCAATCGACAACTTAGATTACAATACCATGACACTTTAATGGAATTGACAGTAAACAATAGGGAAAAATAGACAAAGGGACTGAAGTCCCGCTAACATGGATACCCTTACACCAAGATGACCAAAAATAGATGGCACAAGAAAGTAAGATAGTACATTGGATAACTTAACTAGTTAACTAACAAATAATAAGCTATGTAATAAAGAGACAGGTTTAACGGAATGCAGCAAATGCTCAAGTTGTTTGTTCTTAAACAAAGTAATGTGTGTCAAGACATGTATTTCGTTCGTGGAACATTGTTCCAGGCTACTGGACCACTACATCTAACTGAGAATTTGTGGGTGTTCGTCACAAATAGATAGGTCTTTAACATAATAGCACAAGTCACGAGTGCCACATAGTCAAGGAAACACAAGAGCAAGGCGTAACCTTTGCCTATCCGTAAAATCACTCAACCTGTCCTTACTAACTGGTAACTATCGAAAACAGAAACTTGGAACTCACTTTCAACTTCTATGGTGGCCACTCCACTGGCAAACCCAGCCCTATTAGTTGCAGTGCATGTGTAAGAATCCCTGTCTGCCTCCGTAGCCTCCAAGATGCGCAGTATGTCACCATGCACCTATCGAAGGTACAAAGTTACGAGTAACTTAAACTGGTAACAGTAGTTGACACAAATTCATTCTTACTTGTTAATGCGCTCATACATGCATAAAGTAAGTAAATCCGAATCATAAGACAAACACGTTCAAATAATTTAGTTTAGCGTCATGACACAGAGGCCACCGATCAGGTTCATACCCGCAATCGTTAGTGGTGGACCAACCTGTCACACCGCTCTGCATAATAGACCACAGTGCTTCAAAGAGAACAGAGTGTTGAAACATAAATCACCATGCAACATACAAAACAAGAAAGATAAGAAAAGTCACCATGACTTGGAAATTCAAACAATAGACCAAAGAACAAAAGACCCACTGTGCCACACAATAGTTTCTCTGCAGCAGATAGGCATTGCCAGGACAACCAATTACAAACCTGCGTCACATCACTTCAGACATTAATTAATAACAACATACCTGATGATTTCTTCCAAGCGAGCCGCGTGCCCTTGACCACTTGATGTCCGGGGTTGGGCTCCCAGTAGCCAGGCATCGAATTGTACCTGAACTTCCTTCATTGACACTCTGAAACTCTGGGTCCATAGTCACTTGAGGTGCTTCCACTGTTAAAAACGCATCACCAACAGAAGATCTAATCCAACTATTTAACCTCCAAAGCACATGATCTCATAAAAAACACTTGAATCAACATAGCGTCTCAGATTCCCACTTCTCGGTCACTTAGTATATTATGTTACAAATTGTTGTCTTAATAAAAGTTTTCAAATTTCAATGCCAATTTGACCGAATTAATCACTTATTAGATTCACAAGTCAATTATAATTTTCATTAACTAGTCGCCATTTTTGTACCTTCATTTTATACATTTGATTCTTAAATGAGTCGCCATTTTGGTACATTCATTTGATACAATTCATTCTTAAACCGCTAACTTTCACAAAAGAAGTTATCAATGGTTACTTAAAGCCTTTTCACAAAACATGAGTCATGTCTCAGTCCCATTAATTATTGGCCCTAGATTTCCTCGCTCTGCTGCACAGTGTGACCTGGTTGTTCCTTCGACCAGAACACCAACTCCGAGAACAGAAGAAGCTTCACTGCGTGGTCAGTCCAACTTTCCGGAATAGGTTACGTACCACATACCTTCATGTAATGTAAATCCTCAAAAATTTCTCATGGCCCACAAAAGACACATCAGGGAGACCAATTATTCACTGGCGCTATACCAAATCAAGTCCGCAATAGCCAATCCTCTCGTTTCTTTTCGGTGCAAGGTCGAAATTCAGGGAGTCAAGCCGAGAAGACATAAGCTGCTTTGTCTATCTTTACCTCAAAATCCGCAAGCAAATGAAACCCAGTGTGTATTTTCCTAGCCTCCCCTCGCTAGGTCAAGACCGCCTCTGATTGACGAATCTCGTTTGGATATGTGCTAAATAAATCTGCTAATTACGATCATAATTGTAATTGTAACAATATGAAGTAAGTAAGTATGTCCTTTATTGAACCACCTGCAAACACACTCTCTTCTAAGTGCCACCACGAAAAAAAACCAGAAACATAATTGTTCTTTCTGCAAACACAAAATCTTGCAACAGGACAAAATCTAAAAAGTAAGCAAACAATTACGTCGTCCTGGAAAATGATCATCCGTGATTGAGATACTGCTGTAAGCCACCTTTTTGTCGCCATTTACCAGGTAGATGGTACAGACGTAACGGCCACTGAACTCTGGTTTGCATTCTGGTATCACCAGCTGTCCACCGACCTGATAAGCACCTACACATGCAAATCAAAAAAAATTAAGAAAAGAAATTTCAAGTCGTATTAAAATTTGTCATTAAAATCAAAATTTGTCATTAAAATCAAAAATTTTCATTAAAATCAAAATCTGTCATTTAAAATCAAAATTTGTCTTTAAAATAAAAAAATTTCATCAAAATCAAAATTTGTCATTAAAATAAACTTAAAAATTTAATTTTCACCCAACTTACATACCACACTTTCAAATTCAATAAAATTGTCATAAAATTCAGACAGCTGCCTGGTGTGCATCGGATAAGCAACCTGGGATCCATCAGATGTCAACAGGACTTTGTAAAATGATTATGATTTCTGACTACCATTAAACTTGAAGCAACCAATGACTGATAATTATAATTCATGGAGTCTGATAAGTTATTATAAAAGATTAGATCATCAGAAACCAGGCACAAATCTCAACACATGTAATTGGAGAAAACAGGATTCAAAACTGGTAAACTTAATCACGCAAACAATATAGCGATCGCACGCCAATCCATTTGCCCTCCCAAATAATGTATAGAAACATGTACAAGTTTGTTGGCCCAATTGGTTAGATTAACAACATTTAGGCCAACTATCTCATTCATTAGGTGAAATGTTTTCAGTGATTCAACTCTTAATCCACAAAATTGTATATATAAATGACTGCATTCTGTCCACTACATTTTATCATTTAACATACATATATTACAAATTATAAAAAAAATTAAAACAACAAACATCTGACTGATTACCTGGTGGAAAGGTGTCCCCAAACTTTGTCCATTCGATGGATTCCACCCTGACGTGACTTCTGGCGACGCAGTCCACCCTTGCCTCCTCACCCGGTCGCACCTTCAACTCAGGTTGATTGATTACCACCTCAAAACCTGGTGGCACCACTGGAATAGATGTAGAAGAATTGCATAAAAATGTCAAGTATCAACTTTTCATTGATTCTAACATTGTCTCGTTTGTCTTGAAGAAGCCTCTCTTCATGATTACAATTGCAAAATAAAAATAGTCTTCTACTGAACGTAATTAGTCATCTCAATTCATACAACAGTTTAGGGAACCAAAAAATTAGCTTTAGACATATGTTAAACATATATTATTAAGTATTTGACACTTTATATTTAATCTTTATTACAAAAAATAATAACAATATCCTTGTTTAATTTCAAATTGACGAACTGCAGTATCAAGAAAAGTATGAACGGGTGATGACTAGTCATTACAGTAGTTGAAATCAACTGTCGACAGTCATGCAAGGCGCCCATTGCGCCATACATCTCATTTCACCAATGCCACTGGCTAGCAAAAGAAGGACTAGCCAACCTTAGGGGTAGTGGGAATCAAACTCGCCTCCTCCACTCTGAATGCCAGTGTGTTATCCATCCCTCCGTGGACCTCCCATTCCATTACTCTACGAACCCACATATTAAAATATTACAACAATTGAATCACCTTTTCTCTTAGGTTCTGAATCCAACAACTATGTGTACGCATGAACAAACATAATCTAACTATGCATGTATGCATAATTATGCGTATCTTTGTATGCATGTATGCATAATTATGCATATCTTTGTATGCATAATTATGTGTATCTTTGTATGCATGTATGTACATAATATCTCCTTCAGGCTTGAATTAATCCCTCATAGGCAGGGGTCAGTCACATAATGTATGTACATTATGCAAGCACAAATGCATGTACAGAAGTAAATATTTATAGAAGTATTTTTGTACAGATGTATGTGCATATAGATGTAGGCTCATATATCATCTTACTACTATGTAACGTATTATGAACCACACAGAGTGAAATACTCAATGGCGAAAAACATCTAACTGATAAATCAAATACCATCGGAATGCTTCCCAAACACAGACAAATCACTAAGTCTACTTTAAAATCAAAACAAAAAGTCTTATACCATCCTCGACAACCACAATGGCTCGGACACTTGACCTTCCACCCTGGTTGACCGCCGTGCAAAAGTACTCTCCCTCGTGCAGCTGCGAAACCACCTGGAACCGCAGAACGTCGTTTTCTATGATGGCATCTTTCGGCATAACCCCACCTGGTCCACCCGACCACTCGATTCTTGGCGCAGGATACCCAGACACGATGCATCGCAGTTCCAGCGCCTCACCTGCACTGGCCGTAACGTAACTGGGCTCAATTCTGGCGACAGGTGCTTGATCACCTCCTAACAACGACAAGTCATGCAAAGTAATGTAAGGAGTGCTGCATCAATAACTGATACAGTATTATAAAAATGCATCTGATATCAAGTAAGTAAGTATATTCCTTATTGAACCAACCGCATATGAGCACTTCAGTGTACAACACATATAAAAGTACAGCATTCTAATCAAAATCCTTCAAAGGTCATATGACCGAACATGTAATATTATGAACCTGTAAGTCGCTGCACTTTGACAGCCATATTTATTTTTGAATAAACGAAGATACAATATATTAATATTGATGGCGCAAAGTAACTTTGTGCGAAGAACTTGCCAGAGGTCCCTTTGTAGCAATGATCACCTTACTACAGACTTGAACCCTTACCTTCCGCATTGCAAACCAAGCGCTCTAACTATTCAGCAGTCATTACATTACAGACCTCTCTCTGTAATGTAAGAAACCAAAACTATATCAGTTACCTTACGAGTCTTAAGTAAAGTAAAGTATGAAAGATCGTTGGAGATCCGACCTCTGATTGTCAGGTAAGCCTCGTCAGTTGCCACGTTGTAGAAGTCGGAACCCGTGCACAGGTATGCCCCTACATCCTCCCGTCGAACACTGCGAATGGTCAACGTTCCCTGACCGTCATCGACGGCTCGTGTGTCCAGCGGTCGACCGTCTTTCCTGGTCCAGGCCACGGTGTAGACATTCTGTTTGAAGCAGAACAGCACAACTAGAAATCAAGAATTGCACTGCATAACACCAATGCATAATACTAATGCATAACACCAATGCATAATACTAATGCATAACACTAATGCATAATACTAATGCATAACACTAATGCATAATACTAATGCATAACACTAATGCATAATACTAATGCATAATACTAATGCATAACACTAATGCATAATACTAATGCATAATACTAATGCATAATACTAATGCATAATACTAATGCCCAATGATGCTACATCATATTACATTAATCATGCACAGCAGGGTCTTCTTGAGATGTTCAGGTTCAGCATGTGTTCTGATTGATAATCAGGTTCAGCAAGATGTACATGTACGTACACTTTATGGCGTTACTATAAAATCCTACACCCTGGTTACAGGTAATGGTTCCCGGACAGTTCGGCGCTGACAATTCGGTGCCAGGACAGTTCGGCGACGAACAATTCGGCGTCGGACAATTCACTTACAAACTCATCCAGTGCCGAATTGTCTGGTGCCAAATTGTCCGACACCGAATTGTCCACGCCGAACTGTCCGACGCCGAATTGTTCGGTCACCCAGAACTTGCACAAATAACTTATCCAAATCTGATATAGAGTTTTCATAGGAAATGTGGTAATGTTCTGAGGACCATGTCAGAGTATTCCTAAAATTCTTGTATTCAAAATAATATGAAGAATGTAAGGTCATACTGGACTGATTCCCTTGCAGTAGAAATGAACATTTGAGCCTTCCGTAACTGTTTGCTGCTTTGGTTCATCGACAATCACTTGTAAATGCCGATCACCTACAAAGGCAAACACAATGTAGACATTTTAATAATACCAAACAATGAATACAGTCTGGACTAATTACCTTGCTTCCAATTTAAGTGCCGTTCTCCTTAACATGAAGTGGTGTTATGTGACATGTCTCTGTGGTAGGATCTAGGGCTTGGAATGGCCTCCTTCGGAGTCATGCATGCTCCCTAGATCACGTACTGATACGTTTTATGGCCAATGGAAAAGTGACCTTTTTGCACAGGATGGAGTTGGGAATTCTGAGTAGTTACCTTGATGGGGTACTGTATGCATTTTTAATGAATGAATTTGCACATGTGAGACTGAATAATAATTATTGCATTACAGCCCCCTTTCTGGAAATTCAAACATGCCCATGGGTTCTCTAATCTTTCTTTATTTACACATTAAGTATCTTATGATGTACTCAATCAAAAATTTCTTTAGATATGTAAATTCAGTATGTCTGAATACTGTATTCATTTGGTTTCAGTCATCATTTAGACAAATCGATGGTACAAGGTACTGTAATACACAATAAATACTAATTTATTTTGCAAAAAGAAGCAAAATTAGATAAAAACAGTGGTCAAATAGTTTAGCAATGACGAAAAACTGGAGCATGATTATACTTTAAGTACCTAATATCGCAGTGTTGCTTTTTCCAACAAATGTATACAAATGTTAGATAAGCATAAAAATCAAACTGCTCGCCTTAAAACTGTTCTTTATAGAAATGCCGTGGGTCGGGAGCGCTCCTGAGTAGTAGCCCTGAAGGGGTGCCACATAATGAATGAATGAATGAAAAAGGCCATAGCCGCAGTTGAAATACCGATAACCGATAGTTCTGCCTCCAGCTGAGACTGTCCGAAGGCGTTGACAGCCGTACAGATGTATCGCCCCGAATCGGACGGATGGAGGTCCGTGATTCGCAGGGAGTTGTCCCTGCCAACCACAGCTCTATCTGGAAGCGGCCGACCGTCAGATCGAATCCACTGGACGCGGACGCTCGACGGATCCTGGACTTCACATCGAAAGGTCACGCTTTCCCCGACGGAAGTGCTCAACCGAACTGGTGTTAAGGTGATCTTAGGCCGGGTGTTTTCTGTAGATGAAAAATCAGTGTAGACTGTTTTATGGTGTGGTACATACAAGACAATTCATATGCATAACTGACAAGACACAGTGTTTGTGAATGAACTGGTGCCCTATGCTTAGCTCAAGAGTATCACTTTAGAAATTCAGAGTTTATGATCGAAATTGCGATGATGATCTCTCACAATTAAACATTTTTCTTGAGAGATGTGCATGCACAGATCCGCCAAATCTTGTCAATTTGTCAAACCTGTCGACTGAAACAACGAAATTGTCATTGTCATTAGCGTGAGCACAAATTTCAATCACAGAAAATTTAATTAAAAAACTATACATATGAAATGAAATCAAATTATTCAAAAATTTAATTAACAAAAGTGCAACAAATACAGATCACATTAAAATATTTTCAACATTTCATCAACGTGAGATCTTACCCGATTCACGGGTGCACGAACCACCCGGCTGACGTGGGTTACCAACATAACCAGCCGCACACCTGCAAATGAAAAATGTCTCAACTAACTCACCTAGATAAAATACAACACAATGCAAACAGGCATAGTACAGTGCTAACACATACTTAGCAAAAAACCATCACCACAACACATTTCCAATCAATATAGTACAGTGAAACTATTATAAATGAGAGACAATAGATGTCTACACTTCACAATAACAGTGCAAAAAAGAGTGAAAACGTAGCAAAATATCAGTGAAAATGATGCAATATTATAAACAGAGTAAACAGCTGAAGTCTCATATAGGACTTTTATAGGCCCTATGGTTGGAGTGAAACAGTTCATCTCATACTGATGCAATCACAGGAACTATTAGATCGCTTTATTAGATCACCAGATCTAATAAAGCGATCACCGGAAAGTAATTTTCAAACATACATGTATTACTGATACAACATGGCTAGGATCCTGAGACACAAATACTTAAGAACATAATTATATTGCAGCCTTGCTATAACACAATATTTGATAAGACCCTCCTCCCTGAGATAGCATAATTAAAGAATTCTCCCATGCATATATCGTAAAATGCAAAAAAACAGCAAATTGACAAACTAGAACAGGATCCAAAGGCACAGCATAAAAACAGTTCGCTTCTATAATTAGATTTAAACAAAAACCTTAACTTTCATGAACTTCTTCATTTGTTAAGAAATTAGACGAGCTCTTTTAGATCTATTTGCTGATCAACAGGGAGGGAAAAAGAATGTGCATTGCTTCCAGTAGGACCGCATCACTGCAAAACTTAGAATCATGCTCAAGCTGTCGCAATCGTTTTGCCGATACAACCAGCTAATCAGTACTAATCTTCACCACGATGGTTAGAGGTGGAAAGATGGCTGAATGGTTAACAGCAGGCACAAGACCAGAAGGACGTGGATTCGATATCCGCTAGGCCCATCAGATTGACTAATCCGTCCTATTTCTAGGTGGTGTTATTAAAATGAACTAAGTACAGATGGAGCCTTGCAGTCTGCTGTACAGTTTAATTCGACTCCTGTTAAACTTGTTATTCTCTGTTACTACCATGTCATGTACTGCAGTTTGAATTGAATAGATATATTACTATCATTATTATAATCAGAGTTTACCAGCGGTCAAACAAAACTTACTGGTCACACTGGCGTCCAGCATAACCCTCGGCACACCGGTCACACGTTGCGCTACCATCGTCACCGAGATAACAGGTTCTTGAAAACCTAAAAATTAAATGGAATGGAATAAATAATAACGGCAAAATGATATGGAATAAATCGTATGGCAAACATTATTCTCCATACATCAATGAGAACCAGAGGACCCTGCAACCATCATCATCAGTCAGTGGACTTTCTTTATGTACCTCAGAGCAGCACAATCTGTACCAACCAAAGTTGAATCAAACCAGGATTTGAATTGTCAAATTTGAACTGGGGGCAGGGTTGAAAATTTCTCGCATCTCGAGATATCCCGACTAAAATTTGTATGGATCAGAAATCGGTATATGGGCTATACAATACAATGCACAGATGGGCTAGATTGTAGAGAGTTACTGTGGGTGTGGGTACCACTGAAAGCTGATCTGGTTTTGCTTAACCCCCCCCAAGGTAATTTCTTTGAATTAACTGGCGGGTTTGAAAAACGAACTGGGGTGGGGGCTGGGAGGGTTTTGAACACTTCCAACCCCTGACAAATCAATAACTGAGTTTAACTAATTAAGAACAAAAGGTAATACCTTACCGTCATTATTGTAGGATTCACAATCACACAACTAAGCAGCACCTCTCTAGGAAAGTTGCTGTCTTACTTTACTAATTCACTGCCTTACTTTACTATATCGTATCCGCAGCAGTAACTGGCACTTACTGATTTCCAGGGATGGTCAGAGGGCACGGACATGGGCGACAGTCGTGTGGACTTCCACCTCGAGGATCACCATAATATCCAGGAGCACATCTATCACAACGTTCTCCCTCTGTGTTATGTTGGCAGTTCTGTTTAAAATACACTCACAGAATTATAAACAAAAAGACTTTCCAATTAATACAAAAAGCTTCTACACAATGTTCAGATGCTTGTTGTTGAAGTCTCAGTGGACTCTTCCACTTTGAGGGGTATCAGGTTACTACCCGAACAATGTACAAATTCTGATTGGAATGGCAAAGAGACTATGGACTGATGCTGATCGTTCTACTTTGATCACACTCTAAATCCAGTTTCAAGTATCGAATTTTGCCATTCTCTCCAGACTGGGTGGCAGAGAATATCCAAATGCAACGTCTTGTGACGATCGTTTGCTGGAAGCCTCATGGTTTGTCCTGACTTATTCAACACTATGCTGTTCAAAAAGTTGCAAGCGCTGTAATATGCCAAACAAATTTCACGGTACTGTATAAGCAGTGAATAAGTATGGTACGGTATATCATTGAATAAGTATGGTACTGTATAGCATTGAATAAGTATGGTACTGTATAGTGTTGAATAAGTATGGCACTGCATAGCAATGAATAAGTATGGTACAGCATAGCAATGAATTAGTACTCACTATACAGGATCCAGTGGATGGGTCGCAAGATGTGGAATGACCGTGGCAGGTGCAGGTGACGCAAGTGCCGAGAGGATGGCCTGGAAGCTTAACTCGAGAATAGCCAGATGCACACTCCTGGAAAACAATTAAACACAATATAATCAAGCCAAAATAAAAACAAATCACACATCGATCGCAGCGATGATACAGTTAGTTGCCAAGTGGCCAAGATTTTCATTCTATTCAATCATAGCCAGAATCACTAAGGAGATTTTAATCTTCATGAGACACTATATACAATATTGCATTGTATTGTATACAATATTGCATTGTATTGTATTATATTGTACTACCATGATGTATTTGACTTAAACAGAATGAGTCAGGGTCAACCTCTGACTAATGATGTCACAAATAAGAGCCTACTCAAATGATTACTCCTTCCCTGATCATGCCAATTCACTCTCTGAGGTTATTTCAGAATGGAAAAATGTTAACTGGACATAGAACACAGGGCAAACGAAGAGGTATTACAGATGATAGGAAAGAAAAGATCGCTGATGAAGACAATAAGAGAACGACAAAGGAGATGGCTAAAAGGCGACTCCCTACTACGAAACATCATCGAGGGAAAATGAAGGGAAAGAAAACAAGAGGAAGACCAAGAAAAATGATTTGGACTGGATGATGGAAGTGGTGACTACAAGAAGATGGAGGAGGAGGCCCAGAACAGAGAGAACTGGCAACATTGGACATGCAAACCTGTCAAACAGGCAGAAAACTAAAGAGAGGGTATTTCTAATCCTGAACTTTATAGGCTGCAATGCATTCAAAGTTCTTTGGCTCACTTGTTACTGTGTGCAACTCCAAAAATTCTTTACAGCAACTTTTTCAGCTTCAAATTGTCACTTTCTAAAGTTACTTTGTCGAAAACATTTCTACATCTGGCACATCCTATGCTAAATTCAAACCGTGATTCACTATTGCTAGCATACACCTATGTAAAACCTTAAACTGATCGTTCTAAGTAGTTGATATAAAACTTACCTCACAGGACAGTCCAGTATATCCCGCTGGACAGGAACAGTCCTCCACGAGGCTGGCTATTTCTTGTCCAGTGTTGTATGGAACTGCAGTGTCCAGGCTGAGGTCACGAAGTGACGAACTCTGCATTGAAGTGTGGTACGTAGCGCGTATGAGAATTGCATCGAGTTTTGCCAGAACATTCAGAAGGGTTTCGCGTGTGGGGCTTGTACCATCGATTTGTCTAAATGATGACTGTAACCAAATCAATACAACTTTTAATATACTGATCATAGTAAACTTATATTTAGCCTCGCATTGCCAACAGACCTATGCATGTGACTGCTAGAATATTGTACGTCTCTACAAATATCTTTTCCCACTAGCTGGTGACAGTATCAGTCAATGTAGTACGCATAATTATTGAGAATCAATAGCAAATTAGGGGACCGTCTTATTGGCAAATGATCGGCTTTTGGATATCCGTTCGGATTGGCTCGGGCACCTGGGTTGCATTTGACTAAAGTTATTGACAGCCACTCTCAGTCACTGCGAATACATGCACAGATATGATGATGAATTTATACAGCACAATTGTTGACACTTAGAAGATTTTGAAGAGATTAATATAGCACCTCTGCAAAGCCACTACTCAAAAGTGCTACCAACCCCAGCATGGCAAAAAAGTTTCAAGGCTAGAATAGAGGTATTAAAGAGGACTCTGAAGAGCAAAAGCAGCAGGGGGAATCTGTTCCAGAGACTGCGAAGAAGGCGAGGACACCACAGATAACATCAGGAAACACGATGATGACAGCAGTGAAGGATAGTCAATATGACTACCAATATGATGAAGTTTTGCAATTATTTTCAAGCTTCTTATTCTTCATGCTCATTAACTATGCGACATTAGTAAATATGTCAAACAATGGAAAACAATTACACGAAAAATGATTACTAATCATCAAGAAACTAAAAAAGAAAAGAAAAGAAACCCAACAAATCTCGATATTAATTTAATTTCTACATAAATTTCAAAATAATTTACAATCATCTTTTCTGCAGCATTCCTACACGAAAGAAGACATCCTGATAAAATTCACCTGGTGAAGTGACACAATGAACAAAGTATAAAATCTGCTGTTAAAGTCTAAACTAAAAGGTCGTAAGACTTCAAAATAATCATAAAAGCTAAACAGACGAAATGAATGCTGCTCTACAAACTTCGACAATCTGCACTTCATGTCGCGTAGGAGCCTCAGTCACTGAACGAAGGTTGGTGTAAAGGGTCTCATCTCCACTCTTCAAAGAACAAAAGAAAAGACAAGACAGTTTAGAAAGATACAGGAAATAAAAAGAGTGAATCTGTTTTAAAGTGTTCAACTGTCAATGAACATGAAACATGAAGATTCTCATCTGTAATAAATAATTATTTCAAAACGTTGTTGGGTCAAGCTCCACTCTATCTATGTGATCTTATCAGGAAACCTATCTCAGCTACCACCGGATGTCCTCTCCGTTCTTTAGACCGTCATGATCTTCTAGTACCGCAGTCTAGAACTGCCACAGCTCAACATTGTGCCTATACCTCTGTTGGCCCTTTGATATGGAACAGCCTTCCTGCTGTGACTCGTGCTGCAATCTTATCTAGTAGCACAACTGTTTCTGCTCGTTCTCTTAAGATTATTCTTTTCTCGAGGGGTTTTTCGCACTGGGAGCGCCTCAGATTAGGTTGTACTGTGAGAGGCGCTTTATAAATCCATAAATAGAATAGAATAGAATTATGCTGTGATCTATTATTAGTTAAGGGTAGTTCAGTTCGTTATAAATCAAGAAATCTTTAACTAAATGAATTATCTATGGATGTACATCTAAAATTATACTGACTTTATAAAATTCTAGTTACAACAGGGTAGCATTAACAAGAGGGGTCCATCAGCCCGTAATTGGGTCTCCCTTGGTGATCAGCAACTTGTATAGGATTACTGAAGAAATTTGTACGTTATTTTGATGCTGGATTACTGAATGAAGCACTGATTGATTGATTGATTGATTGATGTGAAAAGGCTTGCTATGATTCGTTTGTCTGCGGGACTTGGTAGGGCCCATTGTTTATGTAACCAAGAGTTACATTTCAAAATCAAAATTCTGGAGAGACCCACTTTGTGGGTCCTTCTCGATGGAATAACCTTCCCCTAAAAATTCAGGATAAGACTTCAGGAGGTGGGTTTTCATCTGCTTCATTCCGTTGCTCGAAAACTTCTGCTTCCTCGGAGTGCTATAGTTGTATAGTGTTTTGCCAAGTCTGGAGTTCCATAGAGTGTAGCTTCATGTAAATAATATTTAAAAAAACACCAACAGCAGGAGTTCACTGACTTCAAGTGAGGAAAATGCTACTACTCACGATAAGCTCGACGTCCGTGTCTTGGTAGGGTCGACCACGGGAAGCAATTACCGAGTAAGATAGCAAAAACTTCAGCGAACCACCATAGGATGCAACCTAAATACAGCAGACAAATAGTGAACAATGGTCACAAATTATACAACTCATTTATATTACTTTCAATGACAATGTGTCATTTTTATGGCAGATGTAACACATAGCTCTGGTGTTAATTTGACAGTTATAATAAAAAAGTGTTGGCAATGGTCATGGTTATCGAACACTCTCATTCAACTAGGTCGCGTTAATTATACCTGCGACATGACACTTCCACCTGACCTTATTTCCACGAAATCGTGGTGGCAGGTTCCAGTAGAGGCTTTCACTCTGACGCTGGATGTCAGGTAACGAGTCAAAGCTGATCTCATTTGCTGGGGCGTTGACCCTGAAACCATCCGTGATTTGCTGGGAGAGACGCTTCGTCATAAGCGCAAAGTTATGCGAACCGTCTGACTGGAAGATGGGTCGAATCTGAAATACAAAAGTAAACTCTAAGGACATTGCATGAAAACTTAAAGTTTGGATAGACTGCCTTTCTAAACAAAACTCATACATATTCAATAGCTGTTGACTATTCATGACATGAAAAAATAATAATAATCATCATTTAATCACATTCATATTGACCCAGCCGCAGTATGTCTACAAGTATATTATGAACGGAAGATCATAAGGTACTACAAGAGTCAAGTTTAACTGAACGGCAGCCATAAAAGGCATCCATCACATGTCCTACTGCTCATTTTACCAATGTCACCACCCAGCGAATGGAAGGACCAGTCAAACTTATGGGATTAATTATAATTATTCTGAAATTTGAAATCACAATTCTTCCAAAATTTTTGCTCAGAAGTGCACACGCCTCGATGGCGCAATGGCAGTTGTACTGCAGAGCAATTGTGTGAGGACTTGCACAAGGTCCTTACACAGTGACGCTTTGGACGAGGGTCGAACCCACTCACTCGGCGCACACTGAGCATTATGGGCCGACTGCTCTAACCAATTAGCCACCGTTCTACATAAATACTGGGACACTGGGAATTGATGCAGCTATTTACTGTTCTTACGCCAGTGTATGATCCATCACTCTTCGCCACCACCCAAGAGGACACCCTTTCAATCTAGATACCCTTTCAAGCTAGACACCCTTTCAAGCTAGATACCCTTTCAAGCTAGACACCCTTTCAAGCTAGACATCCTTTCAAGCTAGACACCCTTTCAAGCTAGATACCCTTTCAAGCTAGACATCCTTTCAAGCTAGATACCCTTTCAAGCTAGACACCCTTTCAAGCTGTTCTATTGTTAGATGCAAATTGTTTTCAAATAGCTTCATTAATCAATGCATATCACTAATATTCAGTTGTGCAGGTGTGACTTTATAATCTGCTCCTGTAATGATTTCATTAAATGTACGTAATCATTGCACAGGATGTAACACATGTACACTTGTCACATGCAAATAATGGCTACTCATTTACTTACTTGCCTACATTTGTAGCGCTCCTGAGTAAGCTTTGTTAGGGTGCTATATAAATGCTCAGAATGAATGAATTCTGCAACAGCTGAGTGTAAATACCTGAGACTTGTAGTAGCGTGAGCTGCTGCATTGTCTTGTCAATCCCATGCAGTGGCATGAGAGACATCCACTTGGGTTGGCCTGTGATAGTCCGAAATAACCCTGTCTACATTCACTGCAGCCACGTCCTGTGGCATACACCTATAACATACGTTAAGAACCAAGTTAACATCCGGAAATAATGCGGCCAAAATTGCCAGAAATGACCACATTTTGTAAATAATTACAAACATATTTTTAACATGATGATGACGATGATGATGATGATTACAAATTATTTACAAACCGCAGCCAGTTACATTTTTCAAAACACAAATAAGTACACAATGAAAGAAAAAAGGGAGCAAAATGACAGAAACTTAGATGGCGCCTATGGTGGATCTTGTTGCCACCAGAATATTTCAAATTATTAGTTTCATATGGCAGATGTCTGATGCACAAGGAATTAACTGATGGCTTGACAATAGATCTACAGGGTAATACAATACAATACAATACAACTAGGCATTTATAACGTGCTTTGACAAGACAAGTCTTGCATAAAAGCGCACTTTGGTGCATTTTCTTATTCATAGATCAGGGAGAATAAGTAGGTCTTCAGTTTCGTCCTGAATAATGTAACGGATGTGGCTTGACGGACTGTAATTGGGAGACTATTCCATTCTGTGGGTCCTGCAACTCAGAATGCACGGTTCCCAAACTTCTTGTTGGTGCGAGGTATGATAAAGTGCCCCCGCGTAGACGAACGGAGTCCTCTTGCAAGCAATAGGGTAACAGAACGAAGCTCTTACCTTGCACTGACATTGACCTGAACGACTGTCACATCGTGTATTTGGCACAACACCACGAGCATCACATCGACAATCTATGGACAAAAGAGCACAAAGACTGTAATTCAATCGCAAAATGTAAAACCTACAACAAATACGCTAAAGTCCCCTGCAAGGCAAGATGTCGTCATCTGTACTTCTCATATCTCCTCACAATGAATCTCACATCAGACAAATGCCTCCTCATCAAATTTATGCTCAGGTAAATCATCTCATTATTATTGCTATAATTAATATTACTACTATAATTAGTATAATTATTAATTAGAAAGTCTGATTTGGTTCAGTCTAACAGACCCACATTTTAATTAAATCAAGGTCCAGAAGGACACTAAATATTAATAATAAAACAACAACAAAGACTGCAGCAATTAACAAGGCCGGGCAAAAATGACTACAACTATTCAACAGGTCAACATCGATAAGATTGGGTCATGTGAACCAGCAAAACTGCTAACTGTTCATAGCGACTTGCACTTTGAATAGAAATGATCAAGATTCAAAATTCGGTAATAAAAAAGCATATGATGAGCATTTCATTTTAAATCAACTGACCATTCTCTCCCTCGTCACCACGTCGACAGTAGTCACCGGGAGAAAACGGATCTCCAGTAAAACCACGAGCGCAACTAAGGAACGAATAGAATAATCAAAACTTAATATAAAAAAAACAATGGCTGAAAGCAGAATCAATCAATTGAAATTCATACAGCGACCCTGCACATGAATGACTTGCTCAATCAAGGTCCTTATCAAGTAACTGTCTGGGAGGCTATTATCCATTACATATATGGAGGCTCACCGATTGTGGCTGCTCGTGGAAGTCAGCTCGGCTACCCTGCCCGCCGACTTTCTTTTTAGGCTGTACGGCGCCCTTGTAGTGGTTATATAAATCGGCGCTGTTATTATTATTATAATTATTATTATTATTATTACACACCTTTGGCCATGAACGAGCAAGTTCAATAAGGCAGTTCTCAACTGAAATAAAATGAGGACTGAGCCAGATCGGTTTTGGGGTTGTTGACCGGTTGTCCTGACTGCATGATCGGTGTTGTACCTCTCTCTCCTCTTGTTTAAACCTTTCGTTACTCTACACAACCCCCTCTGCAGACTTCTGCAACCAACTCCAACGCATACATACTAAGGTCTATATTCGATGGCCATGGTTAAACAGGCAATGAGAGTGAAGCACTTCAATACTGCAGCATTCCACAAAGACACTCTAAGTAGATATACCACGGCACAGACCGACTATCTTCTGTCAGACTAACATTGGACTCATTGCATAGCTGCTACTGAAAAACACGGCATACACCGAATCTAAATTGTGCATATCACTGTCTGCAATTTTACAGATATTGATGATTCCTCTCCCAATGTATTTAACAGGTCTCCTTAATGAATGACCTCCCTGGATAGTTCCAGAGTGAGTTAAATTGTTCCTTCTGAGAAGCGTTGGTGCTTCGGAGAACCAGAGTACAATCAGACTCATAGAGCAGTGAGTCCGAAATGATGGATACAATAACAGTACGTAAATCAGTATGTAAAGCAATGCAAACCTCTCGCAACGTCTGCCCTCGTGACCCGGTGGACATGCAGAACACGTCACCTGACCGTCATCATCGAGGTAACATTCCTGGCTGAACCTAAGAAGAAAGAATTGTAAAATTGATTGGGTTACCAGGAATACATAGTACAAGAAATAAGTAAAGACAAAGACCTCTATAACTACATACATAACTAATCACAATTAGATTGGAAGTGGCAAGGTAAAGGGAGATACACTGTGATGTTACATTACAATAACTTTACTTCTACACTTTTATTAACTCTGTTTTGGATTGTGAACATACCCAGTAAATGTCACTGGACTGCTATCGGACAATAATAAGAACAGCCAATATTCAATTATAAGGATTGCAATTAGTTTGGTTGGATAATGTAATTTAACTGAACATATCTATATTTAGCTATGTAGACAATTGCGTAACATTTCTTAAAATACCTAACAAAAAGCACTACATTTGAAACCCTCTAAAACAACAATATTACGTCTTCGTACTGAAAGAAGAAGACAAGCAGTCCCTTCACCTAACGCCCAAAAAGCAGCCATAGGTATAAAACGGTGGTGACTCCATCCTCTAAGTCAAGTGGTTCTCAACCCTATGACAATATTTCCAAAGTTGTGGCGACCACAACTAAAAAATTGATTGGGTCACCCAGAATCATAGTACAAGAAATAAATAATGATCAATTTGGGTCACCATAGTGTAGTAGCTAGTGTAGTAGTAATCGTAACTAGGCCTACATCAATATTAATAATAAGAAACTATGTCGACAACTGTTTTTATACAAATCTCTGAAGGTTTGAACTGACCCCTGGCAGATCGAAAGGCGACCCTTGTGGGGGTCGTGACCCACAGGTTGAGAACCGCAGCTCTAAGCTTTGCAAAATGAGGGCAGTTGGCCACTCCTCTCCTTTGCCTTCACATCTACTCACCAACAGTGTATGGTCAAATACATACTTATTATGGTCGAATCGGCAATGGGCACAGGCGGGTGGAGAAGAAATCTTGAACCAAATTTCTAACCCGATGGCGATTTGAACCCCACACTAACCACTGCACTATCACACAACCCATAATGAAAACAGACATAAAAGTGTTAGAAGTTGGATATTCACTGATTTGGACTTACTGATTTGGTGCATAGGACAGAGGACAAGGACAAGGTAGGCAGTCGTTTGGCTGACCCCTCGTTGCATCACCGTAGTAACCAGGTGCGCATACATCACACCTGTCGCCTGCCGTATTGTGCTGGCAGTTCTGCCAGTTTAAAGAATGTACAGCGTTACATCAGAGAGAGCATTACTGTTACATGTGTTGATGCTACATGCAATGTGATGTGACTCAAAATGTGAAATATAATGTTGACTTTGAACTAAATCTGACTTTGCATCTCTGCCTCGTCAAGTTTATCTTAATTGAGCGCCTGTCATAAAATAGTTGTTTATGAACACGATACTAATATGCAAAACGATACAGCATAAAACTCAATTCAGTAATTTATGAAGTCTGCTGGTGTGGTGCCTCAAACCAGTGTTTCCCAAACTATGGGTCGCGACCCAAAAGCGGGTCGCGGTGTCTTGCTAAGTGGGGGATCATGCTTTAGATCTGTTTAAAAAAAGTTGAATTAAATTCAGAAAAACAAAATGAAACTGTTCTCTTTATCTTCTTTGCTGTATTGTCACTTCCAGCTTACTGTGCACTGTTTTGCTATCTGATGCAAAATATTTGCTTGAAATTACATTTTACATCACTTAGGCTAATGCAGAGAGAGTACCTCTAAGTAGGAAAAGGGGTGCTATATAAATGTTTTATTACATCACATCACTAAGTTATCATTGAAAGTCTGCCCTTTGTTTAGGAAGATCTAGAGCAAGAGGCTAGAGAATGTCTTTATACATATCTGTTAAGAAAGGAAATTTTACTATCTTTAACAGGGAGGGGCCATAGATTGTGCAGAGGGTGGGGGCTGTAAAGAGGCGTAACTATAACAAGTGTGTCTCACTTCTCAACTATTCAACTTAAAAGACTCCTGTGACAAACAAGACTGCTGTCAGAGTATGAATCAATGTCATGTTGCTGGTATACCTTGCACAGTCCAGTGTCTGTGTCACATTCTGTTGAATGACCAAAACAATCGCAATGTTCGCAGGTTCCGAGGTAAAGTCCGCCGCCGGACCTTCGATAGCCAGTGTCACAGAACTTTGAAGAAAATTACAGACCACTAAACATTAAGAAAACTTTCAAGACTGTACATTTGTCTATGGTCAAATCTCTGAGGTCAATACTTCAATAAGTTAGGAAAATGACTTCTCTGCCACAAGCGATAAAATACAAAGCAAATGGAATGCATCTATCACACTTGCACAATAATTTATGTAGCACAATGCCAAATGTTTTGAAGGCCCTCTATCCAGCCTATGTGATGAGATACCAGTGCCAGGATAGTTCAGCACAAGAACAAAAAGTTCATCAGGTGGTCAATAGCGTTTGCAGAACCGCTTTATCTTTGTGGTTGACCCTTTGACTTTGGAATGACCTCCCTCTAGGGTTTCATCTCTTTCCCAGTACCTTCTCTCTGATGTTCCTCCCACATTCCTTTCTCACTGTTCATTTTAGCCATGCTGAAGTTTCAAGTACCTCTGAGTAGATTTCTTAAAGGGACATTATAGGAATGAATATGAATTTTTATTTATTTTCCCGAAATTTGATACCGCCCTTCTTCCAACATCTTTTGCTCAGAAGTGCATACACACGCCTCAACGGCGCAATTGCAGTTGTACTGCAGAGCAATGGTGCGCGAAGGACTTGCTTAAGGTCCCTACACAGTGACTGACGCCCCAGACGAGGCTCGAACCCGTGCGCTCAGCACACACTGAACGTTACAGGCTGACTGCTCTAACCGATCAGCCACTGCGCCACACCATGAATGGATAATTGTGACATAGTATGCAACCTGCAGTCCCTCGATATAAATAAGAGCACCACAAATTAGAGCAATAAAGGGGCCAAAAGTTTCCCGCGGTCATTTTTCCAAATGTGGGACTGTTGGGGAAGTAAGAGACCTGCAATTCGGGAATTTTTTAAGTTACTCGTTAAAGAATGAAAAGGAGCAGAACTTGTATAAACATACGGCAACCAAAGCCAGAACAAATGCAAAAAATTCTGGCATGCAAAGGACTTCAGATCTATGCCAATATTCAGAATCACTGGATTATCAATAATAAAGTGCTAAAAAATGTGCATTTATAACTACAATTCATTCAGTGTTGACATTCACTAAACATTAAGAAAAGAAATGCAATGCATGTAGCCTCACCTCACAGGACAATCCTCGGTAGCCAGGCGGGCAAATGCATTCTTCAACTGCAAATGCTCTCTCCTGACCCGTATTTCGACCTTCTGCTACATCTAGGCTAACGTCTCGAAGACTAGATTTTTAAAAAAAGCAGCACTGTTCTCAGAAATACCTAATCACACAAAACGAATATTATCTATCATCATTATGATTATTACCCAAGTATATTTTGGATGCCGTATACGTATTAATGTAAACTGTGTTACAATTTCATGGGATTCTATGATTACGATTGCGATTATGGTGTAGAGTTCCAAAATTGTGTGTGTTCATAAGCAATATTTGTCATCAGCCCAGTCATATAGCTCTTCTACTGACCTCTATCAGATTAGCTTAAGGTAAGATAAGCATCATCTAATTCTAAACCGCATTTTTTTTACTTCATTGTTCAAAATACTCACAATGACCTTATTTTATAAAATAACTTTATTGTTTTAGGTAATCTCAATAACCTCAATTTATAACATTACTTCGTTGTTTAACAAAATCACAATAACTGCATCTTAATTCAAATTACTTCATTGTTTAAAACAATCACAATAACCTTATTTTATATCACATTACCTCAATGTTTAAAAAAAATGACAATAACCTAATCTCATATCACATTACTTCCTTATTTAAAACAATCACAATAACCTTATTTTATATCACATTACCTCATTGTTTAAAAAAAATGACAATAACCTAATCTCATATCACATTACTTCCTTATTTAAAACAATCACAATAACCTTGATTCACTGGAATCTTCTGTGTACTTTGCCTTAATCATGATGAACTCAAGGTCTGCCAAAACCATCATCAGATGCTCCCGTGTTGCCATCGTACCATCAGCTCGTCTCCAAGAGTTCTACTCAGAAAATAATAATAACGGCTTAGTAAAAACAGTTCCATGTTCTTCCTCGACGTTAGACAACAAAAGCATCTTCATTGTAGAGACTTTACCCGAAACTTGGATCATTTGTCAGTTAGAATACATCGGTTTGTACCAGTAAAACAGGTGAGCACCACAGAGAGTGAAAGTTAACCATGTAATAACAGGGCACAAAGCAATGATCAACCATATAACCAGCATCACTGTCAAAACCACGCTTGTAGCTGGTAATCAGTCAACATCAAGATAAATAAATAAGTGAAGTAAGTATTCAATAATAATTTCGATCCAGTTACCTCATAGAATGGAACTCTGACGGAAGTTGGAGAATTTGCAGGAACTGGAACGTTGTTTATATATTCCAATATAATGTCATTTCCCTGAAAAAGTCAATAATAGAGTAATAACTGCATTGAGTATTGAGGGGCGGTGTAGCTGCAAAAGGGTGGTTTGATGAGTAGATGATAAACAATTGGGCAAACAAATGAACGATTTAGGTAGGTGAATATATGATTGGGTAGTTGAAGGAATGATTGGGTAGGTTTAATGAATGCGTAAGACTGCATACTAGTTCCAATTTATCTCAGTCACCTTTTTGTCAATTATTTCAACAGATAATTTACAATATACATTTAGTTCATTACACTTGTAGCACAGGAATATGTGATGAATTCTTCCAACCATATGGTCTTTTAATTTATAGCCTAGCTCATAATAAATTCTCCTATGTGACCAGCAATTAGCCTAATTAAATTCGTACAGCTCTTTACCAACCTCATAACGACCTAGAAACATGGCAATATAACAGAGCTGAAAATGTGTAATTTGTGAAGATATGCTGAAAATGCCAGAATAAGGGTAGAGTGTTCCTGGATTCCGACACAATGAGCAGTTCTGCACCATCTTAACAAATGTTCAAATATAGTCAGGGTCACTTTTAAACTGTTCACATCATATTCAGTTCAATCAATATCGAAATAGAGGAGAGAGAAGTAGTTAATTGAGACCGTACACTGATTTCCACGTCCGGATATCCTGTTGGAGTAGTATCAAATCCTGGAAGATGCTGAACAGTGAAACGCAAATTGCCACCATAGCTCGTCACCTATAGCAAACCAGTACAGGTGTTGAAACAAACATCAAAACCTGTATAAAACCAAACTGCTGTTAAGTCATGGGAAAATACATTTGCATACTCTAAGTTGAAATTAATGTCATGAAGTAAACTTTTTCTGTTACACTACGACAATGGGTGCTGGGTGCTGAGATCATAGACTCGTTTAATTTCGAGTAGGTTCCGCTGCTACCGCACTATGTGCTAAGAAAATGGTTGCTAAGACAGCTTAAAAAATATATATATATTTAACAGACTCATTTAATTTATAGATATATAAACTTACTGTCATCATGCACATAGTTAAGAATCGTTTCCCATGTTTCAACTTCATACCAGCTGCCATGATTACTAGTTGTATTAGGATGACCCTGCTACAGGTATTTGTGTCCTTTAGGGGTTTCTCTTCTTTTTTGGCCCCTTTCATTAAAAACTAGATTTGAATTATACTTGTATCATTTGTCCAGATCAATAAAAACAACAGTTTTTATGCTATGTTAAAAAAATCATTGCCATAATCAAATCATAAAATCATACATTCAATCATTTCCCTCTGCATCTCCAGGCCGTGTGTGTCACCACGTCCAAACCAATCATTTAAATCCTCAGATAATTTTAAAATTTTCTAAATTATAATAATTTGACAAAGCATAGTGACCTTATTCCGGAGGAACTTTGCAGGCAGGGACCAGTAGTACTCGTGCTTTGGCAGGTTATGGAATGTGCTGTAGACGATCTCCTGTTTCTGTCGATTAACGGTGATTCCTTCTGTTATGTTCTCGCGACGATCACGAGGCGTCAAGACGAAGCCTTGTCGATCAGAGTGGAATGCAACTGTCTGCTACAGAGTATCACGTGAGCACAAGAGAGGTAAAACAGCTGCAGGCCTAACGATAATCAATGTAATTAATGTTTCAATATGTTTATTATGTTTGCTTCTGTTGAACTGTTATTATAGTTAAGTTTCATTGTCAATCCTTAGCCATAGAAATTTCTCCTTGTGTACCTGTATATATAGGTGGCCCTACCTAGCGGGACCACGGTCCCTTCTGGGTTTCCTCTTGTTTCCACCGAAATGTTAAACATGCATATTGTCAATTGATGTATACTGTTGGTCTAGAGCAATAAAACTGCTGGTTATGGGTATGATCAATGTAATTAATTAAAGTCTCCTGCTCACAAGTACTGTGTACACTACTATCAATCAGATGGATAGGCATGTATGCGTGAATGCACACATGCATGTATAACGTGTATATAACTATACATGTATGTGCACATGTTTGTATGTGTTGTATATATGTATGTATGTATGCATGTATGTATGTATGCATGTATGCATGTATGCATCATGTATGCATGTATGTATATATGTCTGGGATTTTGTAAGCGTGGCACCGATCTTGGATTTTGCACCAGTATCACCCCTAGCATATTTGCAATGTACATAGCTATAATTTGTTAGAATTGTTTTTACAATAACGCCAAAAACGCCTAAAAGTTCTTTCGCTAGAAGACGATAAAGTACTGAAGTACTTTAGGGTACAGTAGGTAGATGGCTAGTGACACTAGAACTTTAGTGTTATAGCAAGTATATTGCATATTTTTATTTTTCTTCGTCCTCTATTGGTCTTAAGGTCAAACTGACTGTGTCTTGTGATCGTACTGATTCGTATATTTTCGTAAACAATAGTTAATTTTCTACTAATAAAATAAAAATTTATTAACTTCACAATATTATTAACTTCAACCACAAATAACTTACACTCAATAAATAATAATAAGAATAATAATTACACATTCAAGCTGCAAGTTGTTACTAAAACAGGACAAAACAACCCGATACCAAGTTGATCTTATAATGGAACCAATTGAGACAGCCTGCACAACTAGGCATCTACCAAGAAGCAATAAATACCTGGGCTCTGCTCCAGGTTGTACTCGTACACGCCTGAGTGACTCCCATACAGAAACACGGCACACAACCGAACGGATTAATCTCCGCAGGAAAGAAAGTGTTCTGTCGACATCGACTGCACGTTGGACCATCGGCAAATTGCTGTCGGAAAACAGAACAATAACATGTCATTGTATTTAAACACTTATAAGGCGCCTCCCTCTAATAGGATGAACCGTTCAGAAGCGCTGCCAGTCTGAGAAATTAAAATGATATCTAGGCCGTCGATAACGATGAGATTTAATAGCAATAATATACAGCTGAAGAATTGTACACATACTTTGCACTGGCAAAGTCCGGTATATGGATCTGCCGTTGCAGACAGACTGCCTCTAGGATCACAGTGCTGGCCAACTGTTTAAAAATAAAAACAGACTCAATATGGTACACGAATTTACAATTTAAAGCATAACTGAAAATGAATACAAGCAAAACATGTAAATCTAATGCACAACTAGTTGTCTACCGTCCTAAATTGTGTAACACAGCGGTGGTGATCCCGGGTGGTCGAGGGGGACAAGTCCCCCCCACCTTTTACAAAGAGGGGACACATTTGTTACCCCCCACATTTTCTACCCCTCTCAATGGGTGTCCCCCCACCTGTCAAACGAGATCGCCACCTCTGGTCAGTCCACCCAACTGCACACCTGTTGTTCTGACTTTGCACCACCCATCAACAGCGTGTGTGCGTGGTACAACCCCTGTCGAGCGTCGTTGGTACCTGCCGACTGACCCCAGTTCACACATAAGTTGTGCAAAAGTGTAACAGGAATGACACACTGACATTTCTCTTCAATGATGTAATTAATATATATTAGAGTAAACATTGAATTAGAATAAAATGCAGAAGAGACAGTAGGTAACTCTATCACTGTTTGCACCCTGACAGTGCCAGTCCCAAGCCTAGATGAACGATGAGGGCGACGCTAATGATCCTTTCTATAACACAGTGTTGTTAAACTGCAAGTACTGCCAATATGTAATTCAACAGATGATTGCCGTTCATCTAATGCAATAGTCCTGAGTACTCATACATATCTCTCTTTCATACCTAGGGTACACAGACCGCCTGGCTGGGTCTGATAGCCAGGAGAACAAGACTTGCACTGTCGACCAGTGTATCCCAGTGGACATCCGCGACAAGAGATCTCCCCATCACCTTCGATAAAACACTCAGAAGTTGTCCTGTACACGTCAACATAAACAAAAACATCTGAGCACATACATGTATTTACCAACATCTTTGCTCTCCTCTAAAGCAGAGGTGTCAAACATTTTTGTGATGGTGGGCCAGTAGCAATATTTTCCAGCAAGTGGCAGGCCAGAGCGCTGAAGACGAATGAGGAAACTGGGGTAGGGATCCCAGAGGGGCCATACAAACAGTTCAATTAGGCTTTGAAAACGTCATTCTGATAGGCATTATCAATTACAAACATCACCGAAAACTCATAAAGCCTTAAAAATGATAAATTAGACCTTTTATTCTCAATTGTTGTCTTTGGACAAGAGTCAGCGGACCAGAAAAATATTGTCGGCGGGCCAGAAATGACACCTCTGCTCCAAATGCTGGATGGCAAAGCTAGCCGTAAGTCAAACACCAGCTTCGTTAATAGAGTAATAAAGGAAAGAGCAAGAAAATGTGACGGTGGTGAGGACAGGAACCGACGTAGCTCATAGCCGGCATCACTAATTGAGACCCATTCTTTTTCTTAGCCATTTTACCCTGTTTTCATTTCTAGCCAACACTTTATAACGCAGAATCAAACTCATCGACTTTTTATACTCAGCGAGAGCTTTAAATAAATAATTATCTTAATCGAATGCTGAGGATAAGAAGGAACTCAAGATTAGTTATCCTCTAGAGGTTCATAATTATATGTATGTAATCCTTAGCCAATCAATGGGTGATGATGCGAAAAAATCTTTTTTACTACTGAATTGAGATGTTTTTACTGACGCCAAATCCCCTCCATCGGCTGGAGGGCATGGACAGGGTCTACAGTCGTTGGGAGTTCCACGCGTAGCATCTCCCACATAACCAGGCTTACATCGATCACAACGTTCACCATCAGTATTGTGCTGACAGTTCTGAAAACGACAAATGACATAAACACATAGATACATATATATATATATATATATATATATATATATATATATATACATACATATAAATACATATGTATATATATGTATATATATACATATATATACATTCATTGATATAATATACAAAGACACACTTATCCATCTGCCTATTCCTTAGTAACGTAAGCAGCCCTTTTAAAGACTCCTGCTAGGCAAATCAAGCACACTAGTTACACTTACAGCCATTTTATTCCTCCTTCACCCGCGTAATATCCCGCAGCTGACAGTTGCATTCCGCTCCGATCCACAAGGCACGGCAAAGCTTCTACCATCATCATTCAAATCAATTTCAATTCAATCTCATTTATTGTAGCCATAGAAACAATATTGAATACACAAACAATAAAGGCTACAAAGGGAGCCCCAAAAGAAGGGACACCCGAGTAGCAGAATTAACAAAAGAAAAGACAATCGAGTTACTCATGAAGCAGACTAAAAGCAGTAAACTCTCTACGGCATTTGAAATATCCTCTCACCAGGCAACGTCCAGTTCGTGTGTCACATTCGTTGGAATGACCATGACAGTTACATCCAACGCACTGACCGATGTACGCGCCTCTATCTTCCGTCCGACGGAATCCAGGAGAACATTGCTGTCAAAGTAACAATGACCACAACAGAGATAAGTTAAGGCACCAACACAATCAACAGTAACTACATAGTTATGCATTTATATAGCACCACTCACAATCACTCTTACAGACATAAAGTCTAGACATGAAAAGTAGTGTGCAACTAAATTCTTGATTACACGTTTAGAAAAGAATTCAAAAGTAAGGAAAATGCAAAAATGATGGTTATGGCTGTTATGACATTGGTGACGAACATGATAATGAAAAACGATGATTATGATAACACTTATGACAATGGCGACAGTGATAAAGATGATGATTGTGAAAATGATAATGATTGTAACTTTTGGTGCAACTTTGTAATCAGAAATTTGTAAGACTGCTGACTCTCCATGAGAAATTAGTCATTGAATGACAGTTGATGATGATGAAGATGATGTTGTTCAATAAATAAATAAATCAATCAATCAATCAATCAATCAATCAATCAATCAATCAATCAATCAATCAATCAATAATAATAATAATAATAATAATAATAATAATAATCAATCAATCAATGTGAATTTGATACAGCACCCCCTCAAGGTATCTACTCAGAGGCGTTGTTGATTACGATGAATGGTAATTAATTACGTCACAGGAGGGTCCGGTGTAGCCAACTGGACAGATGCACTGCTCAACCAGAAAAGCTCTTCCAAGACTCGTCGTCTGAGGCGCTGTAACCGTCAGAGAAATTCTGCTCAGCCTAGATAATGCAAACAGTTACACCAGTTTAGGTCAACAGCTAATTGGCAAAATGAAAAAGTTTGCTTTGTTATTGATGCTCATGGGTAAGGATAGTCAACTCCATAGATGCATGTTATTAACTACTGGCATGGAATATCACTTAGGCGAACACCTTGAATGTCATCGCTCGCATCATACAAATCATTTGATAAAAGCTATAGAAATCATATGAAAGAAAATGGAATAAAAATCATGGGGGGGTATAAAGTAAGGGGTATAAAGTAATGGATCTGGCGTGAAGTAGGAAGTGAGATCGATTCCCACCCTAGCACAATCGCTGATAGAGACCATAAATGTCATGTCACCCATTCAAATGGGCAGCTGTGGTGACGGATTTCAAAAGACAAATTCAATTAAAAACTGTGCAGGGTCACTATAGAAAATGCATACATTTACGTTTACCATCTATAAAATACAGTTCGCACAAGACATATCAAGGTTCCCCTTATGATTTTGTCTTATGATGAAGGTATTTTCTAAGGCTAAGTCCATGCTAGGAAGTCCATGTTGCCGACCGCCCCCTAAAGGAATACAGTATGCACGGAGTTACAAGTCTCATGTACTAGTAAGACATTATTTGTGAGACTCTGCTGAGCACCTGACTTCATCCTGGTCTCTGTCATAACTGGACTTGATGAGGATGTAATCGATATTCTGAAGAGCAGTCATGATGTTCTCTCTGGTCGCTTTCCTCCCTCCTTGTTCATCAAGTGACCAGGAAGACTGCCACACGAAGAATGAAAAAAAGCAGTTTATATCGATCAGTTCCTATTTCCACATAGTTTTATTATGTTATAGTATCGATTTAGCTTATCAATATTATAGTATCTGCTTATCTTATCTATGTTACAGTATGTTTTATCGCATCCATACTATAATATCCGTTTCATCTTATCTATGTTATATTATCAGTTTTAATTTATCTATAATGATATATATAACATAATATTTGATCTTATCTATTTTACACTATCAGCTGTCGATAATTCATGCTATATATTGGTCTGATACCATCTAGGCCTATGCTTTGATATGTGAATTCCAACTTCCGTTATGTCTGGACCTCTGTGAAACATCGCTTGAAGTGGTAACAATTAGATTTGCAATAAAAAAGTTACTCAACAACTGGAGTTGTAAAACGAACATGAAATATATCTTTTCAGATACTATATTACCAAACTATCATGAATTTTTTAATGCATCGACTTCAATTTCATATCAGAAAAGTTTATCAGGTTGTGCCAAATGTACACATGAAATGAAATGGTTTTGAAGCATTGTAAATGTCTGGGTTGGCAAAGAAATAATCTCTCAAAATAATAACAACAGCAGAAAGCTAAAATCTATGACAAACTTTCACATAACGGCCTCATTCAGTATGATATGCTGGCCATTTCGCAAACACAGAAGATATTATTAAATTAACATAAACAATAGTTAGTAAACACGAACGGTCTAGTAAAATAAGAAAGCATTAAAGAATTTAAATTATAGAAGGACAGCTCTAGATCAGACTCTATGAAAATGTCAGATTGGTCGAACCTCCAGCAACGGAACAGTTGCCGTCTGCTGAGCTCCAGCGAATGGCTGAGCAAATGAGCTGTGGTACAACGTCACATCATTGCCCTAGAAGACCAGACCAGCATCATTATAATAACACAGATTGTAAAAAATTGGATATAAAATGCACATTATATATATATATATATATACATATATATATTATTTATATATATGCAAATATCACACCTGCAAATAGCTAAAAATAACTTTTTTGAAAAAAAGTTTTTTAATAAAATAATATTTTTTCATCAAATAAATTTTGGATTAACGTGCTTACTTATAAATTATTGATCAATTAAACAACAACTTAACATTCCATTGAAGCTTCTTTAAAATAATTATGTTAATTTACATATTTTAATTTCTGTTGGTTGTATTCTCAGTTGGAAACCAAATCACCAGTGAACATTAGAGAGTAAAGACGTCGTTGATAACTTCATATTTCAAATTCTATAACAAGGTTTTATATTTTTTTCACAAATAAAGTTATTAAATAATAAATATATTGTTATAACCTAGAGTGCGACGATACGCTATATGAAGGATATTGCTATAGACTCTGCATTTACTATAAATAGTTCTCCGTAGCTGTGCGCTTTGCCTACGGATGGTACTCGCCGAGTCGCTGGCCAGATTTGCCACTACTATTCGGTTCGTACCCAGATCCGGCAAATAGTGCATCCAAATACTCGGATTCGGTACCCGGTGGAAATTGTCTACTCGGTTATGCCCTAGTAAATATACATGCATATACATATACTACCTTTGCGAAATTACGGGCTTTCCACCCTTAGTCGATGCTAAGAATCCTAATTCTAACAGTTCATCTTCTCCGTCCTGAGCTATTATCTTTTCCTCTCCCTCTTGCTCTTCCTCTGCTTCCCCTTCATCCTTTCTTCTTCCTCTCTGTCTCCTGCTTAATCCATCTTCTTTTCATCATCATCAGTTCCTGATGCCAGGCATTTGGCGGCGATGGTTATGAATAAACGTCCTCTACTGAGTGTTAGTCAAAATATTTGTCCAACCCTTCTTCCATTATTGGTATAATGCCACATTTATTACTCAAACATTGTATCATCATCATCGTCATCATCATTATCATCACTGTCAATATTACTATTATTATGCAGCACTCAAAAAGCATGGTATTGAACTTACGCTGAGAACCAAATCGGGACCTGACTCCAAATGTGGCCGCACTCCAGGTGATACGGAATAGGAGACCGTGTACGATAGCTTACCACCATAACTTGTCACCTGAAACACAAGATGTAATCATTTATAAACAAATCAATAAAACACAATGAGCCTGTGAGGAACATGGAAATGAATATGCATGTTACATAGGTGAATATGAATATGCATGTTACATAGGTGAATATGAATATGCATGTTACATAGGTGAATATGAATATGCATGTTACATAGGTGAATATGAATATGAATATGCATTTTATACACAGTGACACCTCGTCCGAGGCGTCACTGTGTAGGGACCTTGAGCAAGTCCTTCGCGCACAATTGCTCTGCAGTACAACTGCAATGGCGCTATTGAGGCGTGTGCACTTCTGAGACAAAAAATTTTGAAGAAGGGCGATATCAAATATCAGAAGAAATGAATAAATAAATAAAATAGGCAGGTATTATTACTTGTGACAGATATTTATTTTAACGACTTGTTTGTACCTGGATGTCTTTTTATAGCTGTTTGTATAGAACGTTACAGGAGCCTCTAAGAGGCTCGTGTTGCACAAATAACTTCCTTGAGAAAGATCAAATGGAAAAAATAAAAAATAAACAAATAACGAAAACAATGTTAAATAAATAAGAATATCAGTAATTTTAATGGTAGCACGGCTGAGAAAAAGTCTATGCAATCACTTCTTGAGTGGTTCTCACACAGACACAATTCTCCTGAAACACTATAAATCTCAGTTATTAACACTATGTTATGTCACGATATTCAACCAACCCCCAGGTTGGGAATTGGTCATGTGAAATATGTCATATAGTCTAAACTGGGTTAAACCTTTAATCGTTGCATTAGAGATATGCAATTACCTAAATGTAAGACATAGAGATAAATAGAAATCTGAATAACCAGTAAAACCAAGATATTTATAAATGGATAAAAAATATGAGAAATGAAAAAAAGAAAATGGATGAAGAAAGTTATAAAAAACACATACCTTGTTTCCCAAGAAATGTTTTGGCAGGCTCCAATAGTAGCCGGATCCACGAACCGTTCGGGAGTAATCCCTGATTAGGAATTCACGAGATCGGCCATCATACCTGTAAATATCGCCACCTAGCGGTCGACGGTTGAACCGATCCACAACTTCCAGCGTATTACCAATTGAGATCTGCAAAAAACCAAATTAAAAATTAATTTCACCCAAAGATCATAAAAATTATTGAAGGCTGAAACAATGCAACATCAATTTCATTTCATTTTGTTTATATGGCAAACAGATAAAAAAAAATATAGTACAAAGATCCACAGATATCAATTGCAGATTACACAGCAGACCCAACTGAGGATTCCACAGGTTAGGGCAACATAAGATGATGTAGGTCATACAGGAGATGAACACTTAGTAAACAACAGAACAACAGACTGAGACCCCTATTTAAAGTTATCTATAGAGGATATATAGCATTATATGTGTGTGCTGTAAAGAGAAATAAATTCCAATTTCTCTGTCTAATAACTGCATAGGTTGAAAAATATCAAAAATAACTGGGCAAATGAAGATAGTATTTGGGTAGTAACATGAAACATTTCATCATTAATTTGAAGGGATAAAACAAGAGAGTACCTCCGACAGAAACTGCGAGCTGCTGGTACAGCTAGCTGCAAGTCCAAAGCAGAAACATCGAACACATTCGCTGGCGACATGTGCCTCTGCGTTGAAGTATCCCTGAGGACAGACTCCACTTGGAGCTAAAGAATTCCAAGAGAAGAAAACAATCACAATTGTAACTACACAACCACATGATGTATCATTCGGAATAGATTACACATTATTATTATTATTATTATTAATAATAACTAGTTAAATCTAAGCACATTGCACATTGGTGCAAGTAGATTTTGCAAGGAGGGTCTAATAAAACTAAAACCAATCATTGGCACCTTCTAAGAACCTTCTTACCACATGCAATAACCTTTTGTAAGAACCTTTTGACCATTTGTAAGAACCTTTTATAAAAACCATTTCACCTTATGTAAGAACCTTTTTGCAAGAACCTTTTGTAAGAACCCCTTCATCGTATGTAAGAACCTTTTGTAAGAACCTTTTGTAAGACCCTTTCACCTCATGTAAGAACCTTTTTGCAAGAACCTTTTGTAAGAACCCTTTCATCGTATATAAGAACCTTTTGCAAGAACCTTTTGTAAGAACCCTTTCACCTTATGTAAGAACCTTTTGTAAGAACTTTTGTAAGAACTTTTGTAAGAACTTTTGTAAGAACCCTTTCAACTTATGTAAGAACTTTTTGTAAGAACCTCTTGTAAGAACTTTTTGTAAGAACCTCTTGTAAGAACCTTTTGTAAGAACCTTTTGATGTATGATTGCGAACAATCCTGAGAAAAGATTACAACAATCGAATACAAATGATCTTCAACTTTGAGCAAATAAGAGGCAGAGAAGCAAATAGATTAAATGATTAATTAATAATCAGGTTGATGAAATACATAAAAGATGGTTAGTAGCTGTTTAACAACACTGTTTCATAACAACAATAATTAGCATCACCCTCCTCTTTTCTCAAGACTTGGGACTAGCACTATCAGAGTACAAAGAGAGGTGGAGTTGAATAAATAAACAAGTCGAAAATACATTGAAGTGTAGCCGATAATTAATTATTAACGAAGGTAGCTAACTTACGTAAGACGTGTACAATGGTGTCTGGCTCAACAAAGAGGCTGCCCATACTGTTGAGCGCCTCGCAGGTGTATGCACCCTCATCCTCTTTCCTCGCCTGTTCTATCGTTATTACACCCCGGCCGGTCACCGGACGGCCCGGCCGATCCTCGATCCTTTCCGATGTGGTTGACACCCGCGGGGCCTGACCCACGTGGCCCCAGTTCAGTCGCCATATGATGAGAGGCGGTGGGATGCCAATGGCCTCACAGATGATGACAATTCTCTCTCCCTGCTGAACCATTATCTCTCTTGGGGGAACTCTGACGGCTGTCGGTCGGCCTACAATACAAATTAAGACTTAACAAGATGGCAGTCATAACTAATAACTTCTATAGCACAGGTGTAGCATGCACAAGGCATCAACCGGTGGTGCACCACAAGTCAAGCCGTAATCAGGTCATTATCCAGAAGATTAGTCCATAACGCTGAGAAGCGACCAATGGCAGATAATTGTGTCAAGAATCACTTCAGTCAAAAACGGCCAATGTGTTTTTCCATCAAGTTATCTTCAAATTGTGTACAGCTTTGACTATCCCTCAAAATCCATGAGATTTGGTGGTGATGGGTACGTATAAATGACCTCTATTATACTCGGTCTTGCCAAGTCAAATCCACCACATTCCATTTCACCCAAACAATACATAACCCACCGTAACAGACAGTTCGTAATATTAATCACAACTCATATCGCTTCGTCCATAGGACGCAATCTCCTACAAAAACATTTCACATTCTGTCTCCTATTGTTTCTCATCTGCTTACAACCAGATTTTGCTCTTTGCAAGGCATGAAGCAGGAAGATCCTTTATACTTGACACCACCTAATGTCTGGCACCCAGCTTTTGAGTTACGCCTTGAAAATGTTTGAATTAAAGAGTATGACTGTGATGACTGGACTCGGCCTGTTTGTACTTACTGCATCCAGATTCATCCGAGCTGTCCAAGCAGTCGCGTTCTCCATCGCACTGGTAGCCTGCAGGAACACACTGGCCCCCTGTGCTGCACTGGAATTCATCAGATCGACACCCATACTGAGATGGAAACGCATCTGAAGAGTAAGAGAGCGTTTGGATTAAACCAAACACACACACACACCTTTGCTATGTGCTGACCTATGACCTGATTGCTGTTATTTTCAGTTAACTCTGAGTCTGACATCAGTTAGAACAGATGGAAAAGCATCTTAAAAAGTTCTTTAAAAAAAAGTTCTTAAAAGTTCTTAAAAGTTCTTAAAAAGTGCCAGTTAATGGTTTGAGTCTAAGAGATCAAAAGGTTCATAGCGGGACATAGCTTCCGGGTGGTTTTTGGGGAGTTCGAGTGGTTTGAGTTGATAAGGTTAGATTTAACCAGATATTAATAATAATAATAATATTATAACCATAACCATAACCACATGTTTTTATTATCCATCTCAAACAATTAAACACAAGAATAAAAATGCATGAAAAACAGTAATAAGAGGGATAATAGGAAAAGTAAACCCCTTAGGGACCGATTGGTCCCGCTAACAGGGCCTACCCTTCATAATTTGATATTAGGCAACAGGTACATACAATAGAAACATAAATCATCATCTTAACTAGTTAGCTAATTATAACAATAATATAAAAAAAATAATCTTCGTTTATTAAACTCAAGCTCACAGACTGCAGTATGATTGCAAGCGTAGTATGAGCTGATGATTACAAGTCATTACAGGAGTCAAATTTAACTTTGAGAATGAAAGCACAAGTCAACATTATGGGAGAGTTGGAAATGATCTTGCTTCCTACTGCCAGTGTGTTATCCATTACTATATGCCAGAATTGCATTTCAGACATATTTGCCATTTGGTGTGCACCATGCCATCTGTCCCAGATGCTGATGAGGTGGAAATAAATTCAATGAAAGTCAATGGCTGACTTCCTGTTTCATGTGGCCATGGACTGTCCAATGCTACCCCAAGTCATCTCATCTGAATACAGAGTAAATATTCTCCTACTGAATGTGAATTACATGAAATGTGATTTTGACATCTCGATATATACTTATACTCCTTGTGACATAATGAGCCCAAAAGAATGACGAATGACGATATAACAGATTTTAAGTTATCGCGTTTTCGTTGATAAGATAGGCTACAGTACTGATTAAAAATTATAGCAATATTATTAATTATTGTTAAAACTGTCATGTATAACGAATGTGCAGTGGCCAATAGTCCAGTGGTCTGCCAGAGTTGCAGCAGAGAAGTCGGGGTTCAAGTCGACGCCAGGGCAAAATTGAAGTCATGACTTCTCCCCTACCTGCATTCTCTAACCAACTCAGCTATGATGTGTACACAGACCGAATAAGAAGGCGAGGGAGGGAGCGACCACCTGTCCCGTTGTGCTGAGGCTAAGAAAAATGTTGAGCCAGCCTCTCAGACTAGCCTAAGAGACTGCTCTTCTTCTTCCTCCAACTTACCGCATCCGACTTCGTCCGATCGATCCCCACCGCAGTCGTCATCTCCGTCGCACATCCAGATCTTAAGAATACACTTATTGCTCGTTGTACATCGGAACTCGTTTGGCTCACACGACACGTTGTCATCTAAACACAGATTAAAAATAACAATTGGTTAGTAAAAGGAACTTGGCATCAGAAAATAAGGACAATGCTTGGAAAAGCACCAAGGAAGAGCATATAAAAGCAACCTCCGCTCGTTCTCTTCCTTCCTTCCCTCCAACTCCTTCCCTCCATCTTCCCTTTTCTTCCTTTCCCTCTGTTCGTTCTCTTTCTTTCTTTCCTTTGTTCGGTCTCTCCCTCCCTTTCCTCCATTTGCTTTCTTCCTCTCTTCTATCAATTTGCTCTCTTGCTCCAGTCCATTGGCATTCATTCTTTCTCCCTTCCGTCCATTTGCTCTCTTCCTCACTTTCCATGAACATGTTATATAAATCATGAGAAACACACATACTTCCCACATAATAAAGGTCAGCAACTACACAAAGATGGACAAAAGTCAATAGTGGACAATAACTGACCACGACAGTTTTCCTCGTCAGAGCGATCGGTGCAATCGTAATCTCCGTCGCAGCGATAGTCCGGCGGAATGCACGCTCGATTGTTGCACATAAACTCATCTGCATTGTAGCACTGGCGAGGACCAGGTGGCACCGCGGTTGGACCATCTGACACAAAAGGTCAGTTGTAGTAGTCAAGAATTGTCAAGAAAAAGGAAGTAAAAAATTCTTGTAAATCAATACAGCTTTGGGAACTAGTGAGAAGTCTGGTTCCTTAAAAGTTGCTATGTACACAAATTCATACACACAGAACAGAATTCAGTCAAATGTAGCCATAACTAGAAATATTAGTTTATCACAAGTAGAGGACCATCACATAGAAATTTAATTCTAAGCATTTGCAATATCATGTTATAATTACTAAAGACAACTTGACTGCCAAAAGCTTCAGTACCTGTGAGTGCTAACATGTGTTAATGCAAGAACCTCAGATGTTAAGCTTAAAATGTACATAAAATCTCCAAAAAATCTCAGTAACAGCAAGTCAGCAAAATAAGGGAAGAAAGAAGATGAGAAAAAGACTCAAAAGTAAGGAAGGAACGACAGATGGTGAGAAAAACAGAGAGTAAGAGGACTTTATGAAAGCAGATGAAGTCTGATCTAATATGAACGCTTCCACGTCACCCATTCTATAGATTCAAAACAACATCAATTGATAGTTTCATCATCACAGAGAGGTGGGTGATAACAATTCACCAGACATGGCATAATATACATAAACTGCATTATAAAATTTTAACAACAAAAGTGTACTATAAGCAACCAGACTCGCTGAGAGATGGGGAGATCAGAGAGGGCAAATGCCCAGGGGCATGAAATTCAGGTTTCTCATAAAGCCTGAAGATAATTTAAAGGCCCGTGATTGCCCTGCCTAGGGGCCTGGAATTATGCCACTGCCCTGACTAGGGCCCCAGAATTTCTCATGGTGGTGGCCCTGTAAGCAACTGTAAAACCAATATAACTCGTTATTAAAGTGTTAATTCGTGACTCCTAAGAACACAGACAGGTCAGAAAGAAGGAATTTGTGCTTACAGACGAGATCGACACTTAGACTGACTTTCGCCTCATGCGAGACACGGGTCCCAACCGTCGTGCAGGTGTATACACCGGAGTCATCCAGCTGAGCATCCGATATTGTCAGTCGACCGCTAAAGTCGTCCACCGCTTGCCTCGGCAAGGCCTGAAAATATATCAGACAGATTCAAGCTTTTATTTATCCAATCAGACAGCAAAGACTTGTTTTAATTGATCTGAATAAAATTCGATAAGCCGACTTTCGAGCTCTATCCTCTTCACCGCTATCCAAAGATGAGTTCGAGAGGATAAGGAAGATTATTACCTGATTGTCACGTGACCATCTAAGCTGGGGTGGAGGGTTGCCCCCGTGTGACCGGCAGACAAAGGTGGCCGTCATTCCCTCACGAATTCGCATCTCGCCTGGGGAGGCACTCACAGACACAGACTCTATAATCAAATGAGACATTTTTCACAGTGATCAGCATGCTAGTGCAGAGGTCATGAATTCAATTTCCTGTTTAAAGACAGAAAAATACTTAAACTTTCTGTTCAACACAAAAATTCATTATAGCACGTTAAAATGAAGCACAAAATTAAATGAAACTATATGATTAGGTACTAAATGACATCGATGAAATTATTTATCTAACTACAAATTTTTAGTTATAGTTACATTTTTTTATTTGAACTATCTATTTGCCTGTGTAATATTTGCCGAGGCAAATACTTTCAAATAGTTAAAAAAAATGCGATACTCTGCCGAGGGGAATTCCGATCGGTCCCTAGGTATAAGCTTTGTTGTGAAATGTCACGTGACCATCTTAGCTGGGGTGTTATGAATATATCATAACATATCATATGTTATGATATATTCTTTTTTTGTCCTTCAAATGCTCTGCCCTTTGGATGGTTCAAATGTCCAACGATGCCACTTCTAGCGATCTTGGGCTTTCTCTTTGGTCTGCATAATCCATAAAACAGTCATCCAGTCCAGCAGCATCCATCTTCCTCTCCTTTCTCTTTCCCTTCATTCTTCTCTTCATCAGAGTTTTCAGTAGGGATCTCCTCCGATCTACATCCTCTCTCTCGCCCTTATAGAGTAACCAAGAGAGCCCTGTTCTCCTCCACCTATGATACACAAATTCCAACATTTACACTTTTTGTATTGTATTGTGTTGTATTTAAGCATTTATAGAGCACCTCTAGTAGGGTGAACCGTTCAGAAGCACTGCCAGTGCGCAAGTTTCCGCGAGAAGACGTAGGTTTTGAGAAAAACAAAAGAGGATGAGAGAGACTGCCAGATAGAATTTTAGAGCGAACAGATGGAGAAAGTGCCTTCTACAGAGAGATGCCAATTGAAGCAAATGATCGAGATCAAGCCTTGCAGTTCTAGTTCGAGGACCCGAGAGATCAAATCTATTGAATGAGCGAAGTGGACATCTTTGAACATACCACAGTCAGGTGTTTCGTCAGATCCATCCGGACAGTCGTAATGTCGGTTGCATTTCAGATTCTCATCAATACAGGTTCCATCAACGCAGCGGAACTGCCAACTGGCACAAGCAGATGGCGTGGGTGGTGGTGTCTGTATGATACCTGTAACGAAATAATTATTCATAAAATGGAATAATCTTTACTACTGTTGTAAATGATGTTGTTATTCTTCCAGCAATTTCATTATTAAGTAATAAATCATAATCAACAAATTGTATGACGTACAATGAGGGCAAAGTTGGTACAAGGTTCTAAGTCAAGGTAAACAGAACAACTTGAGACAATGAGAAAACGGTAATGGAATTCCAAGAGCAAAAAGCAGGTGCTCTTCGCAAAAAACACATTTAAGGGTTGGACATTATGTGGTAATTTCTAAAGATATTTCGGTTACTAATTAACTGCACTTCTTCCCTATTATTGATAACGACTCTTTAATGAATAAATACACATGCCAATGACTCTAACCCCGACACATAAGCATTTATGATGACCATGATGAGTTTTATGATTGAGGTGGCTTCCTATTGTCTTCCTCACAGACAATAATTATGAATGAATAACTTGTCCAAGGTTGCTACACACCCCCACATTAACCCCTATAGTTCAATTAGCAGCAAAGTAACGGCTAACAAACTGGGGCACAATGCTGAGGAACCGAGTTAAATTAAATTATAAATATTATGTATAGAGTAATGGGTGCCCTGCATGGCTGCCGACATCGTTCATTCAAACTGTGTCTGTAATCTGCGTTGTTGTCAGTTTGAAAATAAACGAAAATCATTATTTTTAAACTAATATTTCTTATTGAAATACCTTAAAATTTCTTACTGAATTAACTTAAAATACCATGAATTCTCCACGACCCTTGTATATCAACCTACCACAAGCAGTTTCATCCGACCTATCTGGGCAGTCGGCTACACGATCACATTTCCGTCTATCATCGATACACGTTCCGTCATCACAACGGAACTCCCATTGGGAACATTCGTGTTGAGCAGGGGTTACATCTAAATAAATATCAACATAATTATTATTATCATTTTAAAGTGTTAAATGCCTCTGAGACAGCTATAATAAATCATGCAATGCTGCTAAAGAAGGCTCCAATGAGTTTCATTTAGACTGTAACTGTGTAACACATAGTATTGTCTTACATGTATTGTCTTACATGTATTGTCTTACATGTATTGTCCTACATGTATTGTCTTACATGTATTGTCTTACATGTATTGTCTTACACGCATTGTCTTACATGTATTGTCTTACACGCATTGTCTTACACGCATTGTCTTACATGTATTGTCTTACACGCATTGTTTTACATGTATTGTCTTACACACATTGTCTTATAAGTATTGTCTTACATGCATTGTCTTACATGTATTGTCTTACACGCATTGTCTTACACGCATTGTCTTACACGCATTGTCTTACATGTATTGTCTTACACGCATTGTCTTACATGTATTGTCTTACACACATTGTCTTACATTTTTCATCTTACAGAATTAAAATTACTATTAAGATGATGAACAGCTCTGCATTTCTTAGCACTGGACTGTTAGAGCACTAACTTCCTCTGACACCTCTTCCTAAGCACTATAGACAGGCGACACTTTAAATGCAATGTAAAAGGACCCTAGCATAGTGCGTCATACAAGTCTCTCAGAGGCGCTGTTTAACCAGCTATCAGTCAGATGGTAAAAGTGTCTAACTACCATACCGAACAGATACGCTCCATGTTTATACGCCAGTGGGTCTGTATGAGTAGGTGGATGGTGTACGCACCCACCTACTCATACCACAGATACTGCCACAGATACAATTAGTGGGACACATCCCTAATCAGCTTTGTGCAAACCATGTTTCTCATAAACAGTCATCAATGTTTAGCACAAGACCAATACTCTTCTACTTTAGGTGAACCATTACTATGTGTTAAATTAATGGACCTGGGAATACAGTTCATACTGTATCTTGTAATGTCATCTCTAATTGATGTTCAGACTCCCATGCCAACCTCCCACCCCCGTCCACTCACAGCAATTGTCGTTTTCGTCGGAACCGTCCTGACAGTCGTACGCTCCGTTGCATTGCAGTCGATCATCAATGCACGCTCCATCTTCACATCGAAATTCGTAGGTTGAGCATTGAGCCGGAGGAATCGGTACATCTGAATATGTAGGGTCATCATCACTGTTATCACTGGTGACCATTAGTTTAAACATTGCAATCATTATTGTAGTCATTGTTTTCAGCCATACACAACCACTCCGTGATGGAGAACCAATCTTATGGACATCGGCTTCATTTTGGTGCATCATCAGTTGATGTCTGTTGTATTACATGCCGGTGCTATAGAAGCCGATAACTACCAATATTGTTCATACAGTTAACGATGCACACCTACTCATATACACACATACACATTACACACAAACCAACTCATACATACAAACATATACACACACCACTCACCTACTCATACACACACACACATGCACACCTACTCACACACACCTACTCAAACTCACACACATACACTCACACACTTGTACATGCACACCTACTCATACATACCCACACACACATACACACACCCACTCACACACACACACACATGTACATGCACACCAATTCATACACACCACCACAACCACACAAACACACACACATAGTAGCCACAATGCCATAAAACTGCTCTTGACCTAAAAATTCCATTCTCCACTCACCACAGCCGATGGTTTCGTCTGTTCCGTCTGGACAGTCGTATTTTCGGTCACATTTAAGCTGCTCATCGATACAGGTTCCGTCTTCACACCGGTATTCCCAAGACGAACATTGACGTGGAGACGTCTGTCCACCTAAGTAATTATATGTCAGAATCATTACTCTTCTTATTATTATATAATCTGGTTTTATAAAATGCTTATTCAAACTTTACTGATAATGCACTTTCTGGGACCTCCGCCATCATTGCCAATCACCCACCATCATCTGCCTCAGGTTAATCTATCCAGTACCCTCAAGCTTTTTCGCTCAAAACTAAAGCCTCACCTCTTCAAATACTCTTACCCTGCTTCGCCTGATTATCCACCTTCCAATTCTGACCAAAATGACGCCTGCCTTAATAACCCCTCTGCCTCTTCTGACCTTCTGGAAACCGGAATCCTGACATCTTTGGACTACCCTTCGAAGAACCCAATGACTTGACACAGGGCTTGTGAGTAAGCTGGCTTATGAGCGGTGCTTTAGAAGTTTGTAGGAGCTTGGATCATGATTACAATACATATTTTTTGAGTATTTTACAAACGTGCTGTAGCACACAATTATCCAACAGATTCACAGAAACGTGTTTTAAGACAACTTGCAAATGAATGCAGCCCAGAGTCAAAGGCAAGGGCAGACTGTTCCAGGAGGACGGTACAACCCACTAGAAGGCACGAAGGACTCGAGTTCGAGTGCATAGCACCTTCATATCTCCATGGGCCACAGAGCAAATCTGGCTCGAGAATAGAAGAGACTAGAGCTACCCAATGGAAACCGGAGCAGTGCCAACAATGATTAAGTTATGTTATGTATATAAATTCATTGACGTGATACGATTACAGGTATGCTTACACTGCTCACTTCCATGATAGTTTATCCACCTACCACAGTCGGCGGTTTCATCTGTGCCATCTGGGCAGTCGTATTTTCGATCGCATTTAAGCCGCTCATCGATACATGTCCCATCCTGACATTGGTACTCCCAGGAGGCACAAGCTCTCGACGGAGGAGGTGTGTCTAGATTTAACCAATCAGCATATGTAATCGAATGTCAATTAATATTATTACTATTATTATAAATATTATCATGATTATAATTATCACAATAATTCCTATCTTTATCAGTATTGTCATAATTATTGTTATTATCATTATCATTATTATTATTATTATTATCATCATGAATGCTCTGTTATTAAATGTAACGCTATTTAAAAGGCAAACTCCTACTCCCTATGAACACGACCGCAGGACCGTGTTATTCCACAGGCAGACAATCTCTTATACACCAAAGTGCAGATATGCAGTGTGTTCAATAAAGACTATTCTTATTTACTTACTTAATATTATTAGTGTTCATGATATTATTAGTGTCATGTATGCACAAAGTTGAAAGTGGCAGAACAGCTTACAGCAGCTGAGTTCATCCGAACCATCTCTGCAGTCGTAGTTGTTGTTACAGAGTCTCCGGCGGTCAATGCAAGAACCGTCATTGCACTGGAACTCCTCGGATGTACAACGGGGCGGTGGGGCCACAGTGTACGCTGGAAGAAATGACAGAAAGCACCAGACTGTAGAGGCCGGAAACCCATAAAGAAACTGGAAAATGAGCTCAGGGATTGCCACCTGACTGTGACCAGAGACATAGTAGGGTCAGATGAGAGGGAGATCATGGGAGAAGATATGCATTTCATGTGAATACTTTAATCAAGAGATTATTAGGCAAAAGCCAGAGTAAAAGGATGGGTCAATACAAGTGAGTGGTCTAAATATCAGAACAAAATGCTAATAACTTTTCACCCGTAAATATCATCATGACTTGTTAGTGGCACACTGCTTGATGCATGAGAATATTAGGAGCGTTGAGACCAGGTAGCAAAACAAAATAATAGCAAAAACAAAATGATAGCAAAATATAATGACAGCAAAATGCAGCGATAGTACAACATAAAAATAGCACATAATAGAAATATATCAAAACATAACAATATCACAAATGACAACAGCAAAACCTAACGCTAGCAAAACAAAACGATAGCGAAGCATAACAATAGAAAACACGACAATAGAAAATACAACAATAGTAGAACATAAAAATATGACATAAAAATAGCAAAATAGTTTAGCAAACTTAGCAAAACGAAAAAGTAGCAAAACTAGAGAAGAGCAAAACACAACAATGGCTCACTGCAGTTTACTTCGTCCGAATAGTCGTGACAGTCATGCTGTCGGTCGCAGTGAGCTCTGGCTGGAATGCAAGTTCCGTCCCTGCACTGGAAATCTGCAGAACTACAGATGCGTGGAAGACCATCTCCTAGAGCAAATCGCAAACAGCACACAGATCCCTAAGACGATCCAGCACGACCCAAACAGTATACGTCACTCCAATTCTGTTCCCAGTTTCCAGGGAGAGTACAAGTCACCTACACTCATATGCAGAGGCTAAGCAAATGAAGTCGCTATCATATCATATTAATGGCTGCCTCAATGCCTGCTTAAGTGACTGCTGTGCCTCCTCTTCTTCCTCTTCACAATGCATCTCAATCCACTGTATGAATCAATCAATCAATCAATCAATCAATCAATCAATCAATGCAATTTATATAGCGTCTCTTCAAGACAACTATTCAGAGGCGCTCCCGACCCAGGCCCGGTCAAAAAGGAAGGTCTTACGAAGATTATAGAAAGACCCAGACAGGTCGCGCGGAAGAGAGCGAAGGTCATATGGGAGGTTGTTTCAAACACTGGGACCAACAATTGCAAAAGCTCTATTTTGCCTGGTGGCGGTATGAGCATGAGGAACCACAAACCCGCCTCTATAGGCCGAGCGAGGAGATCGGCGACCAGAAGAAGCCGAAATTAAGGCTAATCGTACTTTGGGTTTGAATTGCTACATTGTGTAAGATGATCACAGCATTTGTCGCTCTGTGTACACACACCCAAGTAAACCCCATCAAACTTCAGAGCATACAATTACAGTGGGATAATGTTCAGGAGGAGAGCAGAACCATTAACTGATATCACATAAACAACAAAGGATTAGTCACCGAGGCTAACCTACAACAGACAGTTGAACAAGTGGAAGTAGAAACCCATAGCAAAATGATGTTTAGAATAATCTCTATGGGAGAGCATGTGGTTGTAATTTCCAGTATCTGTTGTTTATCACCCAATCGTCTCTGTTGCCCCACCCTGTTCAGCAACATATGCATGTATAAGTAGTTCCCAAAACGCTTACCTACGTCACAAATGGCATCAAAAGCTTCTAAGTGCTACTGGTCGTGGCTCATTAGAGCAATTTGTAAGAGTAGGCTCAAATAGCAAGTTATTAGCTCGATAAACCGTGGTTGTTATGGGTATTTCGCAGCTTTGTCATTGCAAAACTGTTTACATGCAATTTAGAGCAATTTGGTGCAGTCCAATCTGTCTTAATGCCAGAAGTCATGGCGACACGATTTTCAATAGTTATCTCTTTATCTATTCTAAATTAGAAAATACAAGTTAGATCAATCGATCAACAGTCATTCTTTTTAGAAGTTGTAACACAGCTCAGCATTATAATTCAAATCTTGAGACATTGGTAACACGCAATAAGGGCTTGAACTAGTAGGTGACAGATTTGGGCTTGAACACCACAACACCACTGATCAACCAATCCCTTCAATATCTTCCTCTTAGGCCATTGTCTTCCTCTTAGGCCATTGTCTTCCTCTTAGGCCATTGTCTTCTCTCAATTCATCTATTGGCTTCTGTACCACATTTTATCACAATGAGCAACACATCACTCGGTAAACACTAGCAGCAAATAACATAGTAAAATCATACAACAGATTTGGTTGCTATCAATCATGTGAGGACAACTGGAAGTAACAACTCTTAAGTTTAGCACTGAATGACATAATAATAATAACCATAATAATAATAACAATAATAATAATACCAATAATAATAATAAAATATTCAAAATATTCAAAACTGTCATAATAATAATAATATTAATAACAATAATAGTAATAATAATAATAGTAATAGTAAAAATAATAATAATAATAAAAATAATAACAATAATAATAGTAGTAGTAGTAGCAGTGGAAGTAGTGGTGGATGTGGTAGGTGGAGTAGTAGTAGTAATACTAATAATAACAACAATAGTAATAAAAATAATGATAATAATATCCATTTATTAATTAAAACTGACAAGAATACAGTAAGATTACAGCATACATAGTAGCAACAGATGATGAAAAACTCAATGGGAATCAAATATAACTGTATGGCAGTCGCAAGATGTCCCTCTGTCCTACACGGACATTTACTCGACCTTATGATGTGGAACACCGGAAAACTTCTACAATAATAATCGTGGGGCAAGGAGACGGTTGATGGGTAATGCGCTGGCATGAAGATCAAAATGATACAGGCTTACATTTACTTTTACTTAGTCTTACGCTACCAGACAAACCTATTAAACCCAAAATAAAAGAACAGATGAATGGCAACTTGCTTTGAGTGCAGTTTCCGACGTCGCCGACCCATCTACGCCGAACACAGAAGCGGTTCCACGTTTGACTCGTCGTATGACAACCAGACACTGCTCTGTTTCCGTCTCTTCTCACCCAACCGTCCACCGGACTCTCCGGCTCTTCCGGACAATCCTCTGAACCAGATCAAAAGAACCACTGACCATACATATCTACATATCTAGACAAGATCCGGTCAGTTAATGCTTTCAGCAGAAACGATCTAATCCAGTCCAGTTTCTTCCTGTATAACTTGTCATCATTCGTTCGCACTGTACTTTAACCATACAAGCTTTGTTGTTAGTTTGAAAAATGCACGAAATTTATTATTATTATTATTATTATTACTACTATTATTATTATTGGATTTCGATGTCAACTAAATATGTATAGATATCTGACTGGACTATTAATAACTGTGCCCAAGTACATATGAGTAACTCAAACTAATTGCTCTCACTTTAGATATTGAGTTAAGCCAATCAAATTATCATGTTATGGAATCCTTAGGATATAGTTCTTTGCTGAATTTGATTACATGATTATGATATAATTTGATCTGAAATAAAGCAACAAAGCACTTTAAAGGCACCATGTCAAGACCACCACATGTACTCAAAATATACATATATACATGTGTTTATACATATATAATATATGTATATTTGTTTGAGTGTGTGGCACAGTGGCCGATCAGTTAGAATGGTCAGCTCACAACACTCAGTGAGCGCTGAGTGCGCGGTTTCGATTCTCGTCCGAGGCGTCAGCCACTGTGTAGGGACCTTGAGCAAGTCCTTCGGGCACAATTGCTCTGCAGTCCAACTGCAATTGCATTGTCGATGCGTGTGTATGCACTTCTGAGCAAAAAGATGTTGGAAGAAGGGCGGTATCAAATTTCGGTAATAATAATATTAATAACAATAATAATAATAATAATACATGCATAAATATAGACACATCAACCTCAAAAAAAGGATCAACAGCAAGATGAGTGGCAATGTCCAACATTTGAATCTTGATTTGATATCGCTCCAGTGAATAAGCTGGTCTCTCTGATATGACTTATGTGGGAGTTGAGAAATTTTTGAAGATTTGCATTACATTACTCATATCGAAACCTTTTGTCTTGAACAGATGTCTGTAAACTAGCCGGTTCTCGTTACTTGATTTTCTTTGAGCGCTGCGCAAAAGTCAAAGATTGAGATTACAATTGTAAGAAATTTACCGCAGTAGTCGATGTTTTCGTCCTCCTCTTCTGCACAGTCCGTGCGTCCATCGCATCTCTGGTGCTCTTCAATGCAATGACCATCGACACATTGAAACTGGTTCGAACGACACACTGGTCGTCGTCGCGGTGTCGTGATGGAAGGTCGCCCTCTGGTTGACGGTAGCATCGTGGTATCTGGTAAAATAAATTGCAGTCATTGACCTTATTCCTTCAACACTATTTTTTACGAAATAATTCGGGTAACAAACCTCTGTTTATTGATCTTATTACTTTTACACTATTTTCAACATTATAATTTGGAAAACAAACCTTTATTTATTGTTTTATTTATTATCATTATTTTTATTCTGCTGTTTCTGCAGCATTGCTGTTTGACCCGTCATCTAGACATTTAAATGGATAACTTATCTTAACCACGGTTCATCTTGAGATGAGAATCAACTGATGCCTTGAAGATTATAATAAGGGATCGTCCATGAAGGACAAGCACAAAAATTAAATATCAGTGGTTATATTGTTCATTTAGAGGTTGGAAATTACAATACTACACATAGACTGCTGTCCAAGAGATTCGATGAATTCTAAGAAGGCTACTTACAACAATTGTGTTCATCCGATTGATCGTGACAGTCTGGATAACCATCGCAAACGCGACGCTGGTCAATACAATCCCCGTCTTCACACGTAAACTGCCAAGATTCACAGGTAGCTTTTCTGTCTACAACAGTATGCATGCACCAGAACTTAACATCATTCAACTTTAAGATAAATAGTCTAGAGAAAACTTCAGCAGTTATTCAAATCACTAGATCCAGTCAAAAGAAGTACACTAGGAAGTGGTAATTAGTAGGTACTACAGGTAACAGTATTTATGTATTTAGTTAGGTCGACTGTCGCTTTTGTAAATAAAAAAATCTGATTTTCGTATTGAAACTGATTTTTATTAAACTTGGACCCATTGTTTGTCCGAGTTTATTTCGATTGCCAAGAAGTTTCCGGGCCAAGCCTCGGGTCATCCCTAAAAGAGGCATAACTTTCATGAAAATCATGAGAAGATTGTCCATCCCACTGCATGCTAAACTGGCCACCCCATATTCTGCTACAGCAACCATTGACCTACCACGGCAGAGTTGGTCGTACTCGTCCGATCCGTCAGGGCAGTCTCTGCGACCATCACATGCACTCCGCTCATCAATGCACTCCCCATTGCTGCACTGAAATTCATGTGTAGTACAGGTGACAGGTGCTGAAGCACAAAGAAATATCCAGAAATAGTATCCCCCACCTAATATATCATTTTACTGACCTTAACATGTGATCAATGCATATAATGAATAACTATAAACATACACACGAGGTGTAAACTATCAAGAGCAAACAACTTTTTTTACATTATTAGTGCATTAAATATATATAAAATTTTTGTAACCACACAGACGAGATGCGAACTATCTTAAAAACTTTCTGTCTGCATTATAAGTGCAGAAAATAAATAAAATCAATAAACATGCAAATGAGGTGTAAACTATCTTTAAAAGCTTTCAGTTTGCATTAATTTTACCTGCACCACAAAGACCTGATTAATCTTTGCCTGGTTGATATTCAGTTCAAACTGTGCTCCAGAATAGATCAGAATTCAGTATGCAAAGTAAGTAAGTAAGTAACTCACGGCAACGACTATCTTCATCCGATTCATCCCTGCAGTCCGGATAGCCATCACATTTCCGGCGTTCGTCTATACATTCACCATTGTCACATCGGAACTCGTGCGACGTACAGGTAGGTGGTTCTACATTATAATGTCATACAAAGGTACAACTGCAAACAGCTAGTCAAGGGATTCATTGGCCAATGACCAGGACTTCAAGAGTCTTATCTGAAGTTGTAACATCAGATTGGTTCAGAGGACGGTTACGACTCTCACAATTTCGTTACCAAGACACATTACAAAAATTTGACAAGGGATATAATTGTAGAAAGCCTAAGTATCATGATTATTATTATTACTATTATTATTATCACTAAGCTCACTTTGATTCATTAATTGATTGATCGGCTGATTGGTTGAAAATGCTATCTCACGCAATGAATCATCTGTTCAAACAAAATATTCTTCAGAACTGCTTCCGCCATGGTTTAGAACAGCCCAAGAGAAGAAAACACTGCCGACCAATGATTCTTCTAGAGAAATTGCATAGTTCACATAATTATCTGATTATTAACCTGTCACTTGAACAATTAATCACAAAAATCGAGCATGACATGGTCATTAGGCGCTATATTTTTTCCAGGGGTTTCCGTGCTAAATAATTAATCTGTGAGAAGTGCTATATAAATCTAAAGATATGATATGAAATAGAAAAATTATACATTAACATTTAACTTACATGCTTTAGTGACAACAATGTGTGCCACTCTTAGCCTAATTATAACCATTGGAAAGCGATAGAGGATTCCTGTTCCAGAAGTAAAGGGGTAAAAGTGCAGCATAAGGTGCGCAAGTTTCCGGGCGCCGTACGGTATCTTATGGCATGCTGCGGTGGCTGCGCGAAAGGTACCACATTTTATAATGACGACACTAACACAAATCCTGACCCTAACCGACCCTCACAATGCCCGATACATATGCACAACCCAAAACTGCACTTTCACCTGTAAAAGTACCTGTTGGACAGCTGTACTCATCCGAGCGATCAGTGCAGTCAAATCGTCCGTCACATTTGAGTCGAGCATCAATGCATGCTCCGTTTTGACAGCGGAACTGTGTCCCAGGTGAACAGGTCGGCCTTGGTCTGTCTGGTGTAAGAGTTGAAGCTGCAAAAGAAAAGATGTAATTAAATGGTTTTCCAATATCATCTAATCCCGAATGACCTGTCTGCCACTGTGATCAGAACGAACAAGGCCAATTCAAATTTAAAACAGTGTTAAAATCAATCAGTTAGACAACTCAGGTTAAAATTCATTGAACTATTCATGAAAAATTATATTAATAATTCAAGAAGTGGTAAATCAAAGTTATGCAGGCATGGAAGTAAGACAGTAAGGGCAGGATTGTCAAATTCGTCAGCTGAAATGTAAATGTCACAACGTACAATCCTGTAAAGTTCCGTACATGCAAAGATGGCGGACGCTTAGCCCTGTGTTTCATCAGACTCATCATGATCTTACCAAAAAGAAAAATTGCAGCAACAAGAACCCACACAACCAGATCATCATATGGAGAGTGCTGAGCACAGCAACTACTTCTGAAAGACTTTCTGGGCCTCAACAGGTTGAACTGAAACTCAAAGTGTGGCTGGCTTGGGTTGCAAAAGCCTCACACATTTCTGTGTGCTATGACATCAACAGGTGAGGCTGATTATTGAGTAACCATACGTAACAGAGGAAAATACGAAACCACATTCAGCTCAATAAGCATCAGAGGTGAATATGAAAAGATTCCTAGGTCCATATGTAGGTATCAGGGTAAAATAGAATATAAGTTCAGTGTATTCGCAGTTATCACATTATAGACATTGAAGCATTGGATAGGTGAAAAACTGCTATCCAATGCTTCAGTGTAATTGCTTCTTACGTCACTTCAATCTGTGAATAAATACTGATAATAGTAACAATATAGATAATAATAACAATAACAATAATAATAATAGTAATAACAATACTAAAAATAATAATGATAATAATAATAATAAGAAGCTGTTGTAATCGCCCCCATTGTTATCATTATTATTGTTGTTATTATAAACATTATCATCATCACATCATCAGCATCCCCATCTTTGCAATACTTATACACATCAATATGACATCAAGTATAAGTGAACATTTGACTTCAAGACTTTCTTCTTCCACATAATTAAAAAATAACCTTACAGTCATAACCTTTCATCAGCCTTATAATAATTATAATACAGAAGTCTATTAAGGCACTACACTGGGAGCAAAAAACGAGGAAGACCAAAAACACGATGGATAGACAATGTGGAAAATGGACTGGTAGACCACTTGACAACTTACTAAAGAAGACGAGAGACAGGAAGAGATGGAATAAACTTGTCCATGAAGCGACCAACCCTCGGATCGAGGATGGTTAAGACAAGACAAGACAAGACAAAAGTCTATTATAACAAATCCAATGACTTCTATGGCACTGATGTCACAATGTATGTATGTATGTATGTATGTATGTATGTATGTATGTATGTATGTATGCATTTATATAGGTATGTGTGTATGTACGCATGCATGTATTTATGTATTTATCCATGTATGTATCTATGTATGTGTGTATGTATGTTTCCATGTATGCATATATGCATGCATGTATATGGTCATTTATGTAGCGCCTTTCACGACATCAGGCAATGGCCGCTTAGAGCAAAATCTTTTAAATTTTATCTGTTTTGCTGTCCATTTAAGAAATGCTAAATCCTGTTACATAACAGCAAACACTGTCTGAGCTAGGCGTTATCACAACACTTAGTGAAATTCAAAAGCAACGATTAGAACTGGAGTTATAAAAGCAAAGCGGCAGCAGCAGCAGCTGAAACAGTGATAAAACGTGAAAGCACGTTATGGTACCAAAAGCATTGGCGCCACAACAAAGTCTGCCTAATAATGAGGTTTGCAACCTAACATCGTCTGCAATAAACCTGTAATCATATCATGACTCAGCATTTCGTCAGCGCTGTAACAAGAAAACTTGTCAGTTCAGGAGTAAGACAAGATTATGATTAGGTCAAGTCTAGATTTCTTGGGTGAAGTTCTGGCTTGAGACTAATAGTTCTAGAAGGCTGACTGAATGAAAACACAAATGTAAACCTAAAGAGTCGTAACAGATCTATATTTATTTCTAAAAATAGTCCTATCGCAAAACAGACCCTGTAACAAATTGTAACTTGTAAATTGTACTTGTAGTCGTGATCACAGATTGACACAGAGCATTTTACAGGGACACTGTTTTAAATTTTACAGAGACTCGACAGAGGTGCTCCTTACAGAAAACCATACTCGATCAGCACTGTTTCTTGAAATGGATGTGGAGAAAAAAACAGGGTAGCTCATGTCGTAGAGTGTTGGGCAAACTATTCGAGAAATAAGAAAGGAGCAACCCCATAGCAATGCTTCTGAGCTGCCCCTTAAACTGGGGGAGCAGCGACGTCACCTGTGCTGCAGGATGTAGAGATTTACCAACATGAGCGGATGCGATTGAGACGAACAGCTGTTCTGAGTAGTAACTATAAAGAGGTGATACATATATTTTTCAGTCCGGCCGGAATTCTAGAACTATTAGTCTCGGACCTTTGTAATGGATCCTGTAATGAATTTCCTGAGATAAGAAGGAACACAGTCTGCCAGGCAGTCATGCATAAGCATTAAGGTCTTAAGCTCAATGCGATTGGGCATCGACAACCGGTTGAATTCCGCTGACAAAAACTTATGACATCACGTGCAAAATTAGGCAATTATTATACACAGGGCAACAGAAGCAGGCACAGACTGAGTCCTTCGGTTGCTTAGTAGAAATGCAAAAACCTGCTTAACTATGCATAAGCAAATAACAAGTCAGTGTTTTTAAGGAAGTTTAAACACATCAAAAGTAGGGTCTGTTAGGGTCCAAGCAGGAAAACATAACAGATGAGGTAAGAGTGAAAAGACCAATTACCGTAAAAGGGAAGTCTAGGCTGTATCTGGACAGCAAATATATTGATAAGACCAGAGGGAAAGTTGTAGATACATTGGATGATATAGCATCTTCTATAGGAAAGAAGCAAGTAAGTAAGTGAGCATGTAAATTCCTAAATAATCTCTTGCTATTGACAAACATCTGGAGAATAGCAGTTGTAGGAAGACAAGAGATGATGAAAATTCTTTAATAATTATTTATCTGAAGTAATGGCACGTCAAGTCACAAACTACTTCAGACTTCAATACTATTTAATTCATGCAAGAACCAGGATTGGTTTGGTAGGAAAGTGGTGTTGAGTATATTTTCAGGCTTTTGTGCTCAGAATGAATATCAATTGATTAACCAACTGACTCATTGACCTCATGAAAGTGATTAATTGTCTGACTAATTGGTTTATTTTGTCACTAAATGACTGAGGTAACTACCTCTATAATTATGGTAATAGACTCATTACAGGTGAATGTCATGAAGTACTTTAAACTCACTCATCATATTTCTATTACCAATGTGTTTAGTTCTAGGGTAACATTCTTATACTGCAAGAAGCGAAGAATATCACCTTCAACATGCAGAAAATGTAGTTAAAGTGTTCACATTTAATTTCCTCTTTCTCACCATCACCATCAATATAAAAGAAGAATAAGAAGAAGAAGAGCAGTCTCTTAAGCTGACCCTGAGGCCGCCATGGGTATGAAGTCTTAGCGACTTCATTTTCCTAGCCTCGGCATACGCAGCAGGCGGCCAGTTCTGTCGCCATCTCAACTTTCACTGACAGTGTACATACAGTCAGTGTACTCGGCATTGCCAAGTTAGCTAGGGGCACAAATGGAGCAGAATTTTCGACACAAATTTTCTACCCTTGCGGGAATTTCAACCCCAGGTTGACAGTCCAGTATGACAGTCCAGTATGCTAACCACTAGATCACCGCACACCCTGACATGGGGAACTCAACCCAAAATCACCCTACCTTTACTCCTGATTGATGCTCCTTTTCTGTCCAACAGACCAGAACTGTATCACTATAGCCAACAATAGAACTGGCTTGAGCTCCCCAGATTCTTGACTGGCACCAATAGGAATCAAACAGACAATCTAGCCATTGTAGATTTAGTTATTAGATAATTTCAATTAGATAATTTAGTCAACACACCTACACGGTACACATGCCAACACCTACGTACACACCTACACACACCAATACACTAGACCTTACAAATCACATGTCTATACACACACTTGCACACACACCTACACACTTACATTGTACATCTACACACACCAACACACACCCAACACACACACAACAACCCTACATCAGTTTAAATAATTGTGTGAGATATTATTTGGACATCAGTAATTTCATAGGGATTTTTTAGATCATTGCAGTAATAACAACAACAAAAATTCATTAGAAACGATGTACACAAAATGTATACAATGATTCAAATAAGCATAGAGTAAGCAGGAGAAAGCATCAACTTAACAAAAGAACTAAAAGAATAAAGAGCAGTAATTTGGCACATTAGCGTCTGACATATCCAGAAGGGAATGGATTATTCCATGTCACCCCACAGCCATTAAATGGCTGATGGTGGTAGCTGTGGTAGTGGTGATGATGATGATGATGACAACGACTAAGATGACAGTTAAATAAAAAGATGTCAGTCTAGAACTCATGCTGAGTTTTCTGTGCTACATGGCTGAGACTACGATTGAATAGAGGATTCTGGCTGACTATAATGTCTACTAGAGATATCTGAACGCTGAGCAGTGCTCATTTTCTATACGTTTTCCTACGAGTAAACTGTTCGATGACCTTAGCACCAACTAACACAGTCAGCAATTCCATAAGTCACTTAAAACTCAAAACGTCAATATAATGAACAAACTGGCCGAATAAATTGTGACCCCCAGGATCTACAGTTGTTTAGTAATATATGTGGCATATAATCATCAATATAGCAAGTATACACATATGCACCTACCAGGATTTCCATTGTATTGTATTGTATTTATTTCCATAGGACTCTGGTTGAACCTAAGTGGGCTCTTTTCTGATCCGATGTAAGAATGAGGGTTCATCATATGTGGGTATGTTGGCAGGATCTTTGTCGATTACATAAACAATTAGTAGCGAATTCGTTCTGATTCGATCAGCCAGCAGACGAAATTAAAATGGAAATGAATGAAGCATTCGCAAATCTTTAAATTAACTGCAGGTAAAACAGAAATCTCCGGATTAGATTAGCGCAGATTAGATTGCGGTTTGATTATCAAGCAAAGCAGTGTCTTTGAAGAAACACGTTAGACGGATGGGAGGAGAGCAGAAACTGAGCGATGTTACGCGTGCATTCTAGCGGAGCAAGCGGAGGTATGCACCACATGCAATATCTGTGATTATTACGTTTGATTACCTCTCGTCTCGTCGTCTCTCAGAAATCCTTGAAGTGCAAACGCCCGCTGTTCATATCCCAATTCCTCATCGCCTATATTCAGCGTTTTATACGGCGTCAGGGCCTCCTCGTGAATATTAAGTAGCAAGACCTGGTACAGCTCATCCGTCGGAATAACGTTATCCTCCGGTATGGCGTACGCGATCACTCCAGAGGGCACGTCGACGCTCGTATAATGGATACCCAGGAAGTCCCCTTGCTCCACGCGCAATGGACGATCAAACTGGACGCTGTGAATCCCGATGGGGGCCGGCGGAAGCTCCGCCAGGCCCTTCATGACATAGTCGAGCGTTCCCGTCTTACTCCAGACTCCGAGAAACGCAGAACCGTCGCGAGAACCGCGAAAGTAATCAAGGCGTTCCAGCCAACCGCCGCACGTGAACCGCTGACCGAGCAGGAGACTAGCCCGAGTGTCGCCCAACCGCGGCATGCTTGTCGGTGGACGACCGATCGTGCGAGGGCACGAGGGACGTTCTGCGGCCACGTCGCCTGCAAGTTGGAAACAAGACTCGCCGATCAGTCAAATCGGTTCTGCGATTTAAACTTCAACGGTTTCTTTATTATTTAATTCGATTATTTGTATGACTAATATAAAGAATTTGTTGTGTGTGAGGTTGCGACTCGCGAGCTAGAATACCCGCCAGGTAGACATTGTTTCGATGTCTGCTCTCTGTAGGCCTACCCTTACCCAACTCAGCCAATGTGAATAGGGGCTAAACTGACCGTACGCTGTCGGTGGGAAGATGAGACGGTGAGGGAGAGGATTGGGCACTCGACCTCATATGCCGAGGTTAAAAAAACGAAGTCATCGACACTTCATTAGAGCAACGATTGCCTCTCGGGCTAACTTAAGGACCCACCCTTTTGTTTATAATACACCATGACCAATTAGACTTGCTCTCACGGATGCCATCCTTTTCGTTCTAGGTGCTAAGGCGCTGAAGGAAATCTGCAACCAATCTTTCTTACAATTGCACTGCTAGACAATGGTATTTCACACAAACATGTGAGTCAACCAAGCTTCACGCCACAGACACATAGGGAAATCATTTCACCTACAACTGCACCGACCGTAACCTTTGCATAGGAGACCTCCGGCAGAGGCAGCGATCTCGTTTGACAAGTGCGGAGGGGGCAGCCAATGAGAGGGATAAGAAATTTGAAGGGACACACGTATAATGTGTCCCCTCTCCGTAAAAGGTGGGGGCCTTGTCTCCCTCGACCCTCCCCGGGATTGCCGCCCCTGTTCTCCGGATAAAATACCAACGCTTCTCCAATCAATACAATAACTTCGCTTAAACCCAATAATTTCGTATAGACAAATGATTAAAATTATAATTATGATTAGCGAATTATGTCACAAGCTATGCAACCCATATGACAAATGTGACTTCGTGATAAGGCATCTCCGAGCAGCAGGATCAATTTGGTTCCGTTAGAGTTCACCCTTGAGATACCAATCATTTGGTCCATGCGGTATCCTTGCAAATGCACATGGTGATCAATACAACAAATTTAAGTCAACTACAGTAAGACTCTGACAAACATAGCACGAGACATTAATTTGGATAGCCCGCCATGATGGTAGAAACTTAGTGGTTAAAACTGCCTCCAATCAATCAATCACCATTCATTTATCCTGAGGCTACCCGCTGATGCAAAGGCCACTTCTTTACAAATCAGATCAACTCAATCTACAGTTCTTGTTTTGCATCAACTAGGCCTTGGGCCTTTTTTCGTATATTAAATAGGTAGTATAATTTGTTATTTGAGTACTCCATACGGTTGATTAATATGCGTTCTAAAAGAGAACTCGTGATATACAGTTCCAATCTTGTTTTATGGCACATTGAAACCGTGGGGCTGAGACTTATCCTCGGTCCGAGAGCGAAGATGGCAGTTATGACTCTGATGGGTGGGCTGGGACTCTGGTGTTGAGCTTAATAATTATGATGGAACCCTGTGAATCTTGTCCCCCACCCCGCTCCCCTCCAGCTGTACGGCACAACGCACATAATTATGGAAAATCGTATTAGCTTAATGATACCTAAAGCCTGCCGAACCCTGAAGCAATCCGACCTGACCCTGTCACCAGTGATCAATGTCGGTCAAAATCTATTCAGAATTTTCAGTCTTGTTGGATTGAGTTTTTACTTTAAAACTACCTCTCGTGGTTCTATTAAATAGGAAAACGAGGGACACATAGGATAAAACTTGATTCAAATGTTGTGAACAGACAATTCAACTGACAGACTGTCAAATTCAGTGATACTAATGAATCATGTATAGTCACATCGTCTGCATTATATACAACATAGCCACATGACATAGTCATAAATGACCATCGTAGGCCTATATACATGCATGCACATACATATGCATTATATTTGTGCTAATTAATTATTATTAATTCAAACTAACATACCATGGTATGAATACAAGTAATAGTATGAGCGGATGAATATATTAGTTGTCTTGTGAATTTAATTTAACTGTATAGCCTACGGTCCAAGGCTTAATTTTTGAAAATTTTATTTTTAAACAAGTTTCTTTTGTGTCTGATTGTAACCTCAAAATAAATGAATGGTGATTGTGTGACTGATTGGTTCATTGACTGAGGCAGTATGAACAATCAGTTTTCAGATAACAATGACAAAAGGGAGAAGACAATTTTTTAAAGTAAATTTGCTCTGCCCTCAGGGACTTGAGACTTCTCACTTCTGCATAGGTAAACTAAGGCAATGAAACAGGAAACTTTTTCAAAGAACTAAAAGCTACAGGCCCAAGTGCAGGACAACAGCTTATCCATACCACAGGAGGAGGGGTTGTTCGTAGAATACTAAGTAAAGGACGAAGCACGGCCTTAGCTTGCGTTGACACAGACATCAAAGAGCCCTGGATACAAAACTGTCCCTTGCTTTCACTTGCCAGAAGAAAGCAGGACTAGCAGCATTCACACAGCAGGGAAAACCGGAGATGAGTTTTCAGCCTTGATTTATATCTTTAGACGATGATGTAAAATCGCTTGAGGCTGTATAGGGCGGATGCCCACCTACTCCACAGACACACCCAGACAACCACTGCCGCCCTACCACAACCACCACCACCACCTTAATGCCAAGGTCCCTCTCTCTAATCAGTCATACGCCTGCAAATCCAGACAATGTGCCATCAGGTTTACATACACTGACGGCATGACTAATATCCAAACATAAACAGATGACTAAATGTACAACTCTGCATCCTTTGCACCAATGTCTGTAAGACCAGACACTTTCAATTATAATGAACGGTAAAATGGAAGATCAGGTGGTGTGGGAGGTGGCTGGCCACCAGACCTTATACACCGAGACCAAGAAACTGAAATCGCTAACACTTCATACCCATGGACGAATCTTCACAAAAGCTCAACGGACTGCCAAAAACTAAAAATATAGACCAATAACAGTGCTAGCACAATAATAGTTGTCACTGGCAAAATCCAAACTAATTTACAGCAAAACTCATTATGTAGGCTACAAAGCGGCTCAGTCGGAGTCAGTCCATATACTTTTGTGCAACTAAAGCAGTTATCTATCGGTCTCAATACAATACAAAACAATACACTACAAGACAAAAGAATAAAACAATTGCACTTGATATTGTTGTCCTTCCAAAGCACAAAACAAAACAGAACACCAATTGCGATTGTGTGAGAAAGACTTGCTCAATGTCCTTATACAGAGACCACCTCGGTGAAGTCTCGAACCCAAACCCTCCATCAGAGGTCAAGCGCTTCATCAACTCGGGCTACCGTGCCCTTAGTACCTAGTACTAAATGACAACAATAGGCTCTAAACATGCTCTGAAAATCGACTCATCAACATCAACATTTACATTCAAAAACCGGTTTCCTTCTGAATCTATAGTGCGCTACCATTAGGTCAAGTTGTGCACTCTCCTCACCTCTTGGTCATTCATTGTGACACATAGCATAGTGGATCATTTGGACATCATTAACCTTATACAGTTGTGTGCGCCATTACATAATAGTTTAGGATACAAAACACTGAAAACAGTCACTAGTTTCAACTGAAAATGTCTTTTAGAATAGCACATAGGCGTTGATGTTTAACTACTTCTGTTAATTAATCTGATACAACTGTACTTGTAAACCTTGCCATCGTGTAGTTATTATCTATAGTTTAACTAACCTTAGGATCCTTGACTTTACGATGTTATAGCACAATAATTATTATGCTAAAAAGTTTCAATGTCTCTCATTGCAGGTGAAAAAATTGACGTAATGCAATCTGTTATAAGTACATTTATTCATGAGAAATTGGACTTGATTTAAGATTTCCTTTTTCTAGCTTCAGATGCACAAATTCATATTGTATTTATTTATTTTCACATAAAAAAATAGTTATTCATATATGAGTAAATAAAAATTAATTGTAACATTTAGTATACAATACTGGTTGGCAAGTCTTCGACTGTGATATTTTCCATTTGAAACTGACAACAATCCCATTTGCTTCTATATTTCAATAGTTTCACTGTCTCTTTGCACAAAAGCATCACATTTTCTAGGTTCTGTTTGGTCAACAACACTCATGAGCAACAAATGATGAGTTCAGGGCAAGACCAGCATGCAACAAACCACCACCGAGGAATCTACTCTGAGACTGAGGCCCAATCTTAGATACAGCAACTTGTAGCCATGTGGCTTCATTTACAAGCAACTGCCACAAATATAGCCATTACACACAAGTCTTTGCTCAGCTGATGGATATATAGCATGCCAAGAAATGCTCTACCTACTTACTTACTTACTTACTTACTTAGTCTGTCTGTAATTACAGCTCTGTGGCATTTGGTTGAGGAGACTAGCTAGCAGGTTGTCCAGAAATAAAACTAGACTAATCTCGAACACCATTATTTTAAACATCTTTTGCATTTGGTTTTCCATTGCTACAACACCCACAAATGTGTGTGTGTGTGTGCAGAGGTGCGTGTGTATGTGTGTGTGCGCGTGTGTGTAGATATGAGTGCACGTGTGTGTGTAGGTGTGTGTGTGTGTGTGTGTGTGTGTGTATGTGCGTGTGTGTGCGTGTGTGTGAGTGTGTGCGCGTGTGTGTGCGTGTGTGTAGATATGAGTGCACGCGTGTGTGTAGGTGTGTGTGTGTGTGTGTGCGCGTGTGTGTGCGTGTGTGTATGTGCGTGTGTGCGTGTATGTGTGTGTGCGCGCGTGTGTGCGCGCGTGTGTGTGTGTGTGCGTGCGTGTGTGTGTGTGTGTGAAGTAACCCACAAACAGGAGTAAAATTCCAAGTTCCTATTACAAGCCTCACACCCTGAGAGCTTTCACAGTTCATTCATGAAATCATCATCATGTTCCAGATTTTAAAACCCCACCGATTAAATTGCACCATAAAACTGAGCCTTTCAAATGACATAACATATGCTGTTCCCAATCAACTTGGAAGAGGTTCCTTGGCAAACCTTAGCACATGCAAACATGATGGCTTTCATATGCCATCTAATTTAATCTAAGACTTCAATAATCGCTAAATCACCCGATAAGTAAGATTCGATTAACTTGAATTAGACCATAGCATAGAGTTGGAAAGAACAAATAATTAATCAGCTATATGTACTCAATTAGACGTTTGTGCTGTCTAAAACGGTTAAAGAACAATTTTCCAATTTGTTCTCTACTAGCAGTGCGTACCATTCCAACTGATATCGGCACTCCATTCTCACACTACACTGCACTTCCCTACCTTTGAATAAAAAAAACTAATTTCACCGATAATTTGGATATAGGTCAACAGTTTATCGAATCTCGAAGACTCGAATCCCATATCAGCCCCCATTACCCGCTTAGAAGTAAATCAAATTCTAAGTTCAATTGTGCATCCAAAAGATGACTACAGTCTTCTAATAAAGTCTATGCAACATTAGCATATTATATGATTCACTTAAGGAGTCTTTGCTGGAGTGAATTCGGATTTTTAATACTAAACAATTTTTACAGTTCTGCATAAAAATTGGACTGGAAAAATGTCCTCAATATTTGTCTTGCTTCAGAGAAACTTTAATGTTAATTTAATACACCACACATGAAACGCCGCACTGTCAATTGTTATGGCGGCCCGAGGAAGTGGGAAGTGGAAAAGGGGGAGCAGAGCAACAAAATCCAGTAAACGCTACATTAAAAAGCACTTGATGGATAACATCTGGATCTCTAGTTCCACCTAGGTTGTTGGTTCCATCTAAACCGCCATTTAGACCTTGATCCCTTCTGTTGTTGCATGGAAATAACAACGTATATAGAAATTGTCTTAGATTAGAGAAATAAAAATCAGAAATTAGATGTTCGTGTTATGTGGGCGCTTGTTTGCATCAGAGACTAGCAATCTTAATCTGTGTTTGTAGTCGTATATTTATGAGTGACACTTTGCAAAGGAAGGCAATCAAAGAGAATCACAGCCCAGAGATATGAGCCTAGGAAACACCCAAATCAATGTGCATTACAACCGCTAAGAAGCAATGTTCGCTCTGTGCGCCTATGCGAGCGCACATGGGCCGTGGAGCAGTTCACACAAAACTTTAGTGTGCGCAAAAAAATTAAAATAACGAGCCGCGATTTATTTTTACGTAAATCGAGTCTCCTAGCCGGCTGCGGCTTACCTTACTCCAGAAACTTTGGTTCCTTGGTTGGTTCCTTGGTTAATACATGTCCCCCTATTTGTCTTTAGAGAAGGAACTTTCCTTAGGTAATCAGAACTTATCGTCATAGACTTTTAGATATGGTCTTAATTTAACTATCATTCAGCTCCAACCTGTGCACAAGTCTGTGAACCATTTTAAAATGTTGCCAAAAAATGTCTTGCACCACAATCTCCAAACAATTAGAGGGAACACTGCTCAGGAGGGGAATGTCTTTTGATCCCAATCTTTAAAAAAAATCATGCATCATAGGTCTGTCTGTATATCATAAGCCCACCAAAACAGGCTACTAAGTTGACTTATAATTAAAACTGAGCTGACTAAATTAGTCGACCTAATGGAGCAGAAGTGAATTAATTAGTCACTGAGCTCGGATAAGCCTTGGCTGGATTAGGTGCCAAGTTCTCAAGCGCTGATCTAAATAAAACTTTTTGCTAGTGCAGTATGATTTCTTCCCATGCCCGATGTTGGCTTCAATTAATTATAAGCAGGTTTATCTGCTCTCGGTCCTACGAACTGATAATTCCCCAAAGGCTGAGAGGTCAAAGCAGTTGTGCTGCATTTGACACAGTGACCCGGAAAATAACCCCCTGCAACAGCCAGACGTTAGACTGTGTTTTCAAGATTCAGGAAATAAACTCAACAGTACAGATGGTGAGAGCTCTGCAGTGCGTAAGGCCCAAAGAGGAGATAATTGCTCATTGTGTTTATTAGTTCCTCATCAGCAACTTGCATAGAAATGCTGTTTCCGGGAGTTGAAGAAACCATCAGCAGCGAGGTGGAAACAGCAATTCCATCAATACGAGTAAACATACAAGACCTTTCTTCAAAAGTTGTCAATGTAAATGTAGATGATCTTCTGGCGCGGTCATATATAATATGGCCTCGACTCTGTTCCTTCTGTATGAATTGATCGGGTGAGATCAGTGGCGGCTCTACAGGGTCCTACAAGCGGCCAGTGCCCCACCAACCGAGTCGTTGATCCCGATAACCCTCACAATGGCTTTCAAACTGAAGAAACCATACAACCAAATAACCTTGTGCCAAGTTCCCGACTTCCCGGCCCCCTCTGTTGTAAAAGTCGAGAGCCGCCACTGGGTGATATCCGTTACCACCGTTTGCCTGTTTGTATGAACACCACGCCATTGAAGATCCCAGTGCACGGACCGTGCTTGTTGGAGATCTAAACCTCTTAAATAAGCCACATTCGAGAAGCAAACCGCGACCACACAGAGGAGTATGGAACACAAAATACTCTCAACCAATGTAGCTAACTGGGTGGCAAGTCAACAGGGAACTGCATAATGGACATGTTTGTCAGAAATTTTAATTGCAAATCGAAGGTGCGCTGTCGCCAAACACACTCTTCATTCTTGTCATTAAAGTCATTCACATCAGCAAAGTTACTTCCGTACGGCATTTGTAAGACAGCAGTCTCTTAAGTTAACTACCAATTGGCAGAGGTGAATGTGTATAGGCCTATGTGTCTACTGCACCTATACGCCCTACCTTAGCCTCGGCCTACGAGTCTGCACCCTCATTTATTAGTCTTGGGGTCTGTTCACGATTTCAACCACAGGTTGTAAAGCAGTACATCATTTTGAGCCAGACATAGAAAAGAAACGTGAAGGTAACACAGGGTGGGCGTCAATCAAAATTCACCATGAAAATGCATATGAACAAATGAAATTCATATTCTCCTGGATAAACTTATTAATACCAGCAACCTACCAGAAAATCGTAAAAGGAAAAGCTTAGCTACCCTAAACCAATCAAATTGTGTAGTGCAATAGTTAAACTTCTTAAATTTGTATTAACTCCTAACAGCCTCACCAAGGAAAGAACATCATTAAATGTTAATTGCTTCAATGCCTTGGTGAAAAGTGTCATATCTCCTTTAAGCAGGATGATGTCAATAAATCTCTTTACAGAAATATACACACGGGTAAGAATAGTGTACTGTTCGGCAAAACATTTATATAATCAACTTTAATCACCTCTTAGAAGCTTGGTGCCTGGCTATATCTAAAATATCTAAACAACCTTGGGTGATTTAAGGTAACCAGAAACTGCACTGAGCTGATGGCTGGAACAGAATAGCGTTCAATAGGTAGGGTCCCATGCAGAAGAAAGCAGTAAATCATTGTATAAAATAAATTTTTAACAAACCTTGGCTGCCATATCATATATTATATATATATAATATTATATATATAATATATCTAATATTTACGTATCATGGTGTATATATAAGTACATATATATATATGACAACCTAAGATGTTGTGGTATTTGTTGATACAGCCAGCAGCAGTGCCTAGTTAAAATACATTCAGCATCCAAGCAGTTCATATAAAGGAAGCAAGAAAACACATTAACCGAAGGTGATTGCCTACCATCAAGTTGTCTGAATTCGAATCCCGTTGGACTGACGCTGTAGGACCCGATGGTTCCGCTGTTGATGGCGTTGTTCAGAACATTGAACAGAGCAAGGCGATCATAGAATCCACTGGTATGCAGGTCCACCGTCACCATGACGGATGGAGGACGACCGGCTGCTGCACCTGCGAGTCTAGAGAGAAAGAAAGACAATGGGGTAATGAGAACTACTGATGGAAGATGTAGGAATTAGGAATTAGGGCAAAGCATGCAGCTGACAAAGAGATTTGTAGTTGGAGACGCTTGGGTGAAATTTATTCAATGGATGGATGGATGGGTGGGTGGGTGGATGGGTGGATGATTAGATGGATAGATAGATGGTGGATGTACATTGATGGATGAATGGATGGATGGAAGGATGGCCGGGTGGATAGATGGATGGATGAATGAAAGAATGGTAGGAAGGATTGATGGATGGAAGGATAGATGGATGGGTGGTGGGTAGATGGATGGACGGACGAATATATGATGGGTGGATAGATGGATGGATGATGGATGGATAGGTGGATTAATGGATGGATGAGTGGATGACGAAACCAAAGACTAAATTGAGTTAATTGACAAATAGTTCAATAAATAGGTGAACAATACAATAAATGTCGCCTTTGAGATGTCGTCCTTAAGTCGTCGTATATAAGGCCTCGACCCAGTTAACATTTCAATGAACTGATAGGGTCGTCCGTTTGAAAAGATGCCATGAGAATCTAAGGTCCTCGTGCAATGATCGTACTCGACCCAGAGAAAATTCTCTGGAATGAGGTATTGAACCGTGATCCGCATGCTGTCTTGCACTGAGGCGCGAACTACGCTCCTATCACTGCAAGGAACTGGACCAGCGTCCCAATAACACGACGGCTGAATTGAATAACAGTCACAGACAAAAGGAATCCAACTGCGAAATAAATTTTAAAAAATCATACTATGGAAACAGACTTCTGAAAACCAAAAATACAAGTCAACCAACCGAAACTGTGCGACGTGCGCGGTCTGCTGGCCAGGCGCTGACTGGTCGAAGACGGTCTCAATGGCTGCCTTAATGGAACGCGAGTGATGGATATACTCGGAACTAGACGTCGTGTTCAGTGCGACGCTGTAGCGCAGAGACGTGAAGTTGATCACACCACGATACTGGCCTATAACGTAACAGTGACCACATCATTACCATCATTATTGTTTCCGATAATCATCCATCCATCCATCCATCCATCCATGCAACCATCCATCCATCCACTCATCCATACATCCATCCATCAATCTCTCTCTACATCCATCCATCCATCCCCATCCATCAATCCCTTCCTCCCTCCCTCTCTCCCTCCATCCATCCATCCACTCATCCATCCATCCATCAATCCATCTATCCGCCCGTCCATCCATCCATCCATCCACCCAACCATCCATCCATCCATCCATCCATCCATCAACCTATCTATCCGTCAATCAATCCATCCCTCCCTCCAATCATCCATCCATCCATCCATCCATCCATCAATCCATCTATCCGCCCGTCCATCCATCCATCCATCCACCCAACCATCCATCCATCAACCTATCTATCCGTCAATCAATCCATCCCTCCCTCCAATCATCCATCAATCCGTCCATCCATCCATCCATCCATCCATCCATTAAACAAATTTGTACCTATGCCTTGCTATTGAATAGTGCATTTCAGTAATAACTTCTATAGCGCCAGTGCCTAATGTACAATCCATCAACCGATGGTGCTTCATAGCTCCAGATACAGACCGTAATCAGATCGATATCGAAAAGGTCAGTTCATGAGACGATAAGACATACATGGCACCCAAAACTAATTATAGGATGGATAGATTAATGGCTGGATGAATAGATGGAACTATTGATGGATGGAGTGATGGATGGATGAAAGACTCAAAAATGTCAACTGTACACCCTCCATAAAACTGAAAACTCTGCTTCAACAGGCAAATAATATTCACTGTACAGTTCACTGGAGCCAATCGCTCAAAACCAGACTACACACCAGACAATGGAATGAATGTAAATTAAATCCTTGGGCTAACATTAAGGGGAACAATGGACTTGACAAGTGATCGAGGACAGAGAAGACATTTATTCGTACCTATCGTCATCAAATGGCTGCCGTCAGGAACTGATGATGACGAAGATAGTGACAACAATGATGATGATGATGATGATGATGATGATGATGATGACGACGACGACTACGATGATGATGATGATGATTATGACGACGACGACGACGATGATGATGATGTCTGCATGAGTACACATATTAATCTTACAGTGTCTAGACCCTAGAACTAGAATGCATAATAGTAGGGAGTGCTATAGAAGAAGTAATATTATTTATTAGATAATATTTTACACAACAGAAAGAAATTATTATATTAAGGTAAGTATTCATTCATTTTACTTGTAATTAATTTACTTATTTTGTCATTCATTTATTCTTTGTTCCAAATCGCAACAATATTTGCATAATTATTAAGTAAATTTTATATCGAAGGAGTTCTGTTTAGGAAGCGCCCGTGAATAAGCTGGTCTTCCTGATGTGGTTTTTGCGGTACTAAGACATTCTTGAAGATTTTCATTACAATACATTACAAATTAGAGCAGAGGGCTGATTTAGTACTGAGACTTTGCAATTCATGGATCCTGGCTCTAAGTGCTCCTTGTAATAACGTGGACACCAAAGAAAGCACTGGAATGCAATCAATTACACGGCAATTAAGATTAGATCTATTTACATATTTTTACGAAAGCCACAGACTTTAAAACCCATTGAAGCGCTCCAGAGACTGGTAGAGGCTCACACGAAGCTATGATGCAGCTCTGATATATTATGATGGTACAAAGACCATCAGCTGAGGAGAGGAACCCAAAGCCAGCAAAGAGTATCAGCAGCAATAGCAGCAGCAGCAGGTCTCTACAGCATCACATAGGTCTAGAGCCCAGACACAGCAGGACGCTTAAATCATCGGCAGCAGCTGTGGATTCGGACCAGCCCATGCAAGCCCAGAGATGAAACCAAACGCACTGTCTACTGCTGCAGCAGCAGCGTTGAATGTCTGTCGGCAGCCTCCTACTCCCAATGCCTCTGGGGTTCGAAGCACGATAAGCCTAAGAAGCCGAGCCCATGTAATAGATGCTGTGAACTCAGTCAGAAGATCCCCCAACTCTTTACAAGGTCATGCCTTTGATCGCGGCATATGGATTATAGACATTGATGGAACCCACTTCAAAATAAAAGCTCATAAAGAAATTCTTAACTGTTGCTTCTCATATATCCATATGTTCTAATATAATATATATATGCATGTAGATAGGTATGCATGCATATATGAATGTATATATATATATATATTTAGGTGAATATACATGTATATGCAAACATGGCCGATTGGTTAGAGTGGTCGTCCCGCAATGCCCCGTCCGAGGAGTCACTGTGTAGGGACCTCGAGCGAGTCCTGACACAATTGCTCTGCAGTACAACTGCAGCCGCCTCGTCAAGGCGTGTGGGGATTTCTGAGCAAAAAATGTCGGAAGAAGGGCGGTATCAAATTTCAGTTGTAGTGTATTGTATTGTAAATATGTATGCAATTAAAAATATGTATGTATATATGAATAAATCAGCATCATGTATGTGTGTACAAGCTTATGTGTGTGCGTGTATGCGTGCGTGCATGCGTGCGTGCATGCGTGCGTGCATGCGCGTATGTGTGCATATCTGAGACAGTTCACACGCACGTACACTATGCAGCCCGCAATAAACCTTGGAGCAAATATCTGTTAAACCTGACATCCTCAACTGCTGAACAGACAGATTGTTTCAATCTCCAACACTACTTTCTGTAGACAGTCATGCAGCACAGCTAAACAAGGCCTCTACCTACCCACCGACCCACTCACCTCACCCCACCCCACACACCCACCCACCCCACGAAACGTCAATCAATACCTGATTGACCAAACCAAGAACGGAAGCCACAGACCAACAGGTGGGTCTCAGTTAGTTTACAACAGATGCCATCTCAAACGCACTACCAACATCATCATCATTCCCATCAAGTTCAACACTCATGAATAAACTGGTGCCCTTCACTTGACTTTCGAGTCGCGCTAGAGAAGTTTGGAGATTAAGATGACACTTAAAGCCATAGAATTCTCTTCATTGAACCGGTATAATGCATATATATACAATTACACATACACATCGTCATCATCATCGCCTCCATCACCTTATCCATCATCTTCGTCTTCTCCATCATCTTCGTCTTCT
>OY365814.1:25634718-25714670 GCA_959347315.1 Bimastos eiseni | reverse complement strand
GTGAAACAACAAAATAAAAAATAACACAGAAAGAATAATGAAATTATATTTAAATACATAAAATAACAAGGCAGAGGATTCAAAAGAGAAGATAGGAAACATTGAGTATAAAACAGAGAATATAAAACAGAGAATAAAAAACAGAGAATATAAAACATTGAGTATAAAACAGAGGACTAGAAAACGTCAGAAAAATGACAAATCAGATGAAGCAATACAAAGGAAATGACGAGGAACAAATAGAGGTTTGGAGAGAGAAAAGTGGCTTCAGGTTGGTAGAAGAGGACCGAGATAAGGAGGAGTACAGCTCAACCGAGAGCAAAGTAGTTAAGAACTTAGTTAAAAGGTGTTGACTGATACACTTACAGGAAAATGAACTTGAGAAGAAAGTAAAAGATGCTCAGAGGAGTAAGAGGGATGCTATCAATTTCCTAAGCTCTGAATAAGAGGTCATTTTTTCCTTTAGACAGGCTGCTATTCACTTGACAGTAAAAGCCCCGGAGACCTCCTGAAATACCAGACAGGCGTCAACCACACAATCTATTTGTGAGCGGTAGAATATAGTGCTTAGTTATCCGGATGTGCTCTAGAGTTTCCAAGATAAGTGAACGGAAGGAATGCAAGCAGAAAATTGCAAAGTTCCGCTGCCTAAAGGTGTTAGCCCGAAGGTCAAGTCGGCCAGACCTGAGCCGTAAGTCATTATCGGCTGAGGTCTTAACCGGCCAAGAATATAGTTTTGAAAGGAGTGCTATGTTAAAGGATGTGGATAGCAGCAGGTAGCATGAAGGGCAGCTATAGCTCATCAGACATAGCTTGTATAAAAACACTAATTATAATCTGAATAATTATACACAAGCCTCAAATAATGATAAATGACTTATCATTTATGACATTCATTCCTGTAATTTATCAGTAAAAAATAATGAACAACAAAGTTGAAAGAAGCTGGTATTTAACCAAGGACAAAAGGTCATTAGACTGGTCAATCAATTAGTCATTAAGACTGTAATTACAAGGGTCATTAGCTTAGAATGGTCATTATAGTAGTCATCCAATTGGTCATTAGAGAAGTCTTAAGATTACAATATGGAATGCATGTCATTAGATTAATCATCAGATTAGTCACTAAATAAATCATTTGATTAGTCACTGGAACAGTCTTTTGACAGGAAAGGTTTTTTACCAATCTTAGTCGTTAGACCGGACTAGGTTACTTACTAATTTCGTTCACATCGTGAGGTGTAGTAGTGGTGTAAGAAGGAAACACCGATTTGCTAGTAATGACTCGCGAGCTACCATAAACTAACTCCGTCGCGCTGGTTCCACTGTGCTCCCCATCATCCGGACCTGATCCTTCGTCATTCATCAGGTCCTCATCGTCCAGAAGTGTTCCATGTTGTCTGTCGCCAAAGTCAAAGTCATTCTCCTGAAAAGAAGTCAACATTTTTTTTAGTTTTCTAAAGCACTGACGTCATAGTCATTGAATTTATGTCAGAAGACTCCATAATTTTAGACACCTTCATCACAACATTGAAAAAGCAGTCTAATATTTTTATTTTATTTATACGCTTAATTTCATTGACGGAAGTCACTGGTAATTTTTTTAAATAAAATTAAGTGTATTTTAGTTCAGCTCTGCCACTACTCCATTCAGGTTTTATACATGTACCTGCCGTGCATGCTGGCATGTTTGCGTGCATACATGTTGGTTCGACGCTTGTGCATGGGCCCACCTCTCGTGACTTTTTTCAGCTTGTTGTGCATAGTTTTGCTAACAGACACGTATTTTACTCGTTCACTATGACATTCAATATCACTTATGAGAGTGCAGAGAGCGTCTCTTTGAAGATATATAAATGCTTGATTACATTACATTACATTATGTGGTTATAATGTGCATGCCAGCATGTATCGTATTAAATCTGACATTAGGCCTAAAGAACTCCCGCTTCATGAAAAACTTTTCAATTCGGTTCCGTTATCGTCTCGGCATCATAGTCGTACAAGTTTTAGCTTGCTACTTGGCTATGATTAATGATTATGATTAATGAAGGCAGCAATAGTGTTCCCAGACAGTTCAACCGAGCAAATGATATAACTCATGGAGCGACGGCCCAAATAGTATGAGCATAATGATAGATAGCAAATTACGCAAGAGTAGATCATATATCGGTAGAGCAGCCTGTTGGCGCGGATTCGACCTACTGCTGGTCATTTTGCCATCACGTCTAGAGAGTGGTAGGCTGAGTCAACCTTATGGGGCTAGTGGGCATACTATCAACCAATGTCCTTCTGTAATTCATTCCTGTATTACCACTTAACTATCACCTCATTCCCAATGATCAGAGTATTCTAGAGTATTCTACACTAGTCTAATTCATTCGTCTAGCTCATTTCACTTGGATTCTGAGACTCTTTCAATGAAAATCTAATTTTCAATCACATCCCTGAATGAACTTATGACCGATTGAGATAAGATCAAATGCTATCAATTAGACTGATGTAACAATCAGTTCAGATCCACTTGAGTTAGAACCTATACTGGTGAAATTCCTTCTGAAAATGGATAAGGTTCCAGTAAAAGAGACGCATGAACTCATTTTCTGCTGTCCTCTTGTAGAACAGTTGAACTAGTGCCTTACCATAAATTAAATTCATCAAGATGGTTTCCGTATGTACACATTCAAGCTCACATCCATGTGTAGATACATAAACGTCACATACACACATATCCAAATACATAATCAAATACATACACACAAATACATACATACATACACACATACATACATACACACATACATACACACATACATACATACATACACACATACATACGTACATACATACATACATACATATATGCTTACATACATACATGCAAGCATACAATACACACACAAAAATTCATATATATATATATATATATATTATAGATATAATACATATATATATACATATATCCATTACACGGTCATTAAGCTCAGATACAAGCAAGACTAAGTTAACACAATCTCTGATGCCACCATCAAAGTTTTCCATCAATGCTGCTGAATGCGGGCGTATATAGATGTGTCATCGTCTACGGCCTATGACGTCATTTAAACCCACCCAGCCGTCAAATGTCCATATTATATATTCAACGGTTGGCAAATTAGTGCCAACACACATTGGCCGGTTAAAAAGTTGTCCTGGTTTTGGAAAGCTCCAGTTATGTGTGATTGCATCCAAACAAACCTTCAAACTCCAGTGCGATGCCTTTCAGAGATATCGTGAAACACGCATTTGTATTATCAAAAAAGACCACTTAATCTTTCACGATGAGAAAGACTACATAAAAATATGATCTTCGGGTCTAGACCAAAAAATACGACGGAAACTCCAGCTGAATGTTAACACATTGTACCCTGACTTATCGTATATATGCGTTCTAAACAATTCCAGTTTTTGTAACATTTGAGAAAGAGTATAAGCATTTTTTTTGTCTCAGAATAGTTCATGCCTATCAAAACAATTGCAGATAGACACAATCAATAAGACAGTTTAACTTAACTTAAAAGCAGTGCTTTCCAATCTCCACTGGCCACAGTACAATTATTCATTTAAAATATGTATATAGCGACCTCTGAGAAGCCTACTCGGATATGATATTTTATATGGAACCTTGACCTAAAGAAAACATATTTTGGTACATTGTTTCTAATGAGTGGTGGGGTGTGCACAGTTTTTATCCATTAAAATTAGATTATAAACAATTTTAGATGAGCATTTTCGATGAAACTCTATCCTTCAACTCGCAGTTTTATTTAGAATGCAATATTAATCACATTCAAACGTAATATTAACCACATTCAAACAACACGTCTGTCGCCCTTCCCCACTGATCCCCATCTCCTCTGGCAGACCACACCTGGGAAAACGCTGACTTAAAGTAAGCTTAAACAGGATTATGTTTGGTCAGGCAATCATTTATCAATGCCTTTGGTTGAAAACTTCAGCAAAGGCTGGTTTAAAACTTTAAACAAGTCCTTTATGTGGTTGCCAGCAGAGGCAGCGATCTCGTTTGACAGGTGGAGGACACCCAATGAGAAGGGTAAGAAGTGGGGGGACACACATATAACTTGTCCCTGCTTTGTAAAAGGTGGTGGACTTGTCCCTTCGACCCCCCCTCCAGGATCGCGGCCTCTGGTTGCCAGTAAGTGTTACTGGACCATGCAACGTAAGGTATAATAGGGTAGGGTTATGTATAAAATGGTTAAGTAAGAAACATTCATCGAGCACACTTTACATTACGGTTCAGTAGCTGAGCAGCCACTCTTAGCACAGAAGGAAATAGTTATGTTAGTATTTGAAGACTGGACAACTAGGTGAAGAAGTTTGTCCGTAGCTATAGAGTGCTAGTCAACGGCAGCTGGACCACTGCATCTAAATAACAGCTGCATCCTCCTCCTCCTCCTCCACCTTCTCCTCCTCCACCTTCTCCTCCTCCACCTTCTCCTCCTCCACCTTCTCCTCCTCCACCTTCTCCTCCTCCACCTTCTCCTCCTCCACCTTCTCCTCCTCCACCTTCTCCTCCTCCTCCTCCTCCTCCTCCAGTCAGCAATACTCATCAGTTCGCAGCATCACCAGCATCTGAATGGAATCAGATTTTCAACTCAACAGGTCCTGGAAAAGTTGAATGCCTTAACCCCAACAAACTAGAAACACACTTGTAGCCTGATCAGAAGCACCACTTGCAGACAGCCTAAATATACCCACTGACTGGAACCCAAAGACATCCGCTCCCTCTGAACCGTCCCCACCCCAATGTTCACCATAACTAGCATCAGTTCATGGATTTCTGTCATGATTCTGGGCCAGACTCTCACTCCTTCACCCCAGCTTTTCACCACACTAATGCTCTCTTCCCCTCTGGGTCACAACAAAAGCCAAAGAACAATAAAACACTGATAGGAATTTAAAACTATCCACTAAGAGCTCCCTACCCCACCCCGGTTCCATATCAACCACATTAACACAAGCCTAGTACATCCAAAAAAAGTACATCCACCATGCCCAGGGAGTCACAGATGTAACCAGAATATAAATTGAGAGGGGGTATTTTTCAGTTTCCACTGAACTTAGTCATTCATTCATTCATTCGTACATTATGAGCCTTCATTATATAGCGCCCATTCAAGAAACCTACTCAGAAGCGCTCCCAGCCCAGGCACGACTAAAGGATATTTTCTACATTCATAAGTTTAAATATCTGTAATGCATTTGGTTCGGTGGTGGGGACTTTGAGCAAGTAAATCATCCCCTAAATATGTCCATGACCATGCCACTGCGTTGGCCCTTTCTGTTTTTGACTCTATTGATACTCCGAGTAGGCCTCCGGTTTTGATAAGTGGTGCCCGTTGTGAACAGCTAAACCATCTATTATTTTCTGGTGCAGCAACACTTGAACATCAGTCCCCTACGCCAGACCGAGGGGCAGGCAGGCAGTCACCGGTGGTGACTGATGAATTTTCCTACTTTCCTTCCTATTAGCTGCCTAATTTTGCTTAGTCTCAGCATACAAGAGTTTAATTTTTTTATTCGAACTACATGTAGAGAGCAATATGGCCAAGCAAAATAAACAAAATAAAATTAAGATAAAACTAGACTTGGACAACAGCTCTCTTTCGATTCGAAAATGACTTAAAGCAATGAAGATCATCACCAAGGCCCTGCAAAAAAGACCGCTCATACTTTTTTTTTAATTTTAGTCACATAATATCAAAGGTGATAATGGAAATGATGATAATGATGATAATAATAATAAATTAATACTAATGATAGTTTGGTCTGATTGTGTGAGATGAACCCCGCCGGAATCTTTCAACTGTTTTTCCGGTATGTTCCCGTCGAACTACAGAGTTGAAATTTTGCACACATATGAGGCCTGCACGACAATGCAATGTTTCACATTTTTACGGACATAACTCAAAAATTAGAAACTGAAAAATTGTGAAGAAACTGATAAAAATCAAAAAAATTAACTATACTTTAACCACTCGAACGATTCCTCGTTGATAAGCTCTACTCCGGCAAGTTTACATCATCAATGATAAGCCTATATAATTAAAAACAACCTCTTAAGGAAACGGAATGATTGCGCCATCTACTAGATAAAAGAGGGTCCCGAAAAATCCATGTTTTTACTTTAACTTTTTTATTTCTAAGACATAAACGATCTGAAAGGTTCTCTGTGAATTGCCTCATTGGTTGCACAATTGGTTGAAATTGTGCCACCTCTTTTAGCAGAACGGTCCGTTCCTTTGGGATTACCCATTAGGTACTATACTGTTACTGTTACTGTTACTACATTACAGTGATTAGGTTATGTATCATATATTTTTTGGTGAACAATAACGTATAGATTAAATGATTGCTTGATTGCCTGATTGCTTGGTTTATTTATTAATTGATTGATTGGTTTATTGATTGAATGGTTGATTGATTGATCGATTGATAGTGATGCTGTCGATTTCCCAGCCTTAATAAAGCCTAGAAATATGGAAAATATGGTTCTAGTGAGCTGTGGATATGATCACATGGCCACGAAAGAAACCTGGTATGAACATCTTCTTATCTTGTCTAGCTGCTGAGCGGAATGCTTCAACATTTCATCACAGCCTCCAGGGTTCAAACCTTGCTTCCTCCCTTCTGACACTGGTCGCTTGTTGTTGAGTCATGCAACCTGTGAGTAAACAACATCTGGTTGTTGGGATGTTGTTTCTCTTCCAGCAGTTTAGCCAGATCGTAGGAGCCAATAGACGGTCGCCGTAGGTGATGATCTACTATTCCTATCTCTCCATTTATTGGTCATGGTCGTTGGAGTACTGCAGAAGTAGGCCGTTCATGGTCAATCTTTCCTCTGCCATGGCTACCTCTTTTTGCTGGCATGTCAGCAATTAGTCCTGTAAGGTTGACCCCTTGTACGGCATGTGACCCATTTTGCTGACATAGTTAAACTTCTGCCTGACACCGGCATGTTTAACCACATTTGGGCATGGTTAAATCTCTGCCAATCATGGTTAACCCCTAAATGGCATAGCTAACATCACGGCAGGCAACGTCAACTCTGGTTTGGCCATACAATATATACAATATGGTTTGTGAAAAGGCAAATGCCTTTGCTTGAGTATTAATAGCCCTGATTATCCTTTCATGAATATTCATGGTACAGCTCTGTGACTCTTTTGCAAATAAACAACTGACAAAAATTTCCTACCAATCCCAGATGATGAAGTTTTGATAAACTTGCTCTATTGGTTAAAGCTGCTCCATTAGGATTCAACAACTTTTAACGTCTGCACAACCTTTCTGAACCTATAGGGTTATTATTTATATCTTCTTGTAGCATTGGTTGTTATACTGGAGTATATTCGTCAAAGCCTTAGGCCAGGTGTTCTCCCATCGTGGCTGATATTCAGAGTAGAGTGCATTCCTCATTTTAAAGAAAATTGCACATCAAGTACATGACATTTCAAAATAGGGCTTTAGTGGCCCGCTAGGCGGCCCGCTAAGTAGGGCCACCTAGGTAAATTACGATTTACCTAGGTGGCTCTACTTAGCGTGACTATTTTCCTTTCTGGGTCCGATGTTGTTGCTTATTGGCGAATATTAATTGGTAATTACATTTTTTCAACGGCTGCAATAAAATGAATTGAATTGAATTAAAAGCTTGAAACCTTCAAAGTTCAATTTCAATCAAATCATTCAATTTCTCCAGACCACAACATAACTGCAGTCTGTTGCTGAGGAATTAAAAAGTGAATTCATTAGGACTATACAGAAGGCTCACTGCATTTCAGTTTATTGATTTCTTTCCCTCCCAGCACTCTCATAGGCATCAGACGAGACCCTTATGGATGCTGAACAGGTTCCATATGGGCCTCATGTGGGCACGCTGACAGGGTCTCGTCAAATCTCCACCCTATTAAATTCAAATGCCAGAAAACATAGGTGAGTCCCAGCAAACACAAACCGGTCACTCAGACATCCACTCTTCAAGTGATGCAGAGAAATTTTGACTCCTACCTGACTACACTCTCCTTGTCAATTTGCCAACGAAACATTAACCTTCGTTAACTCTGCATAAGACTTTCCAGTGTGAGCATACAACTCAACAGTTGACAGATTCTGGCAGACAAACAGACACAGACCGTGCGCTACACCAAGCGTTATACTGACAGCATGGATACAGGATAGAGGCACTCTGTTTGTGACCTCTCTTGCGATGTTGTTAAGGTGCTAAATAAATAGCTACATGCACACATACATACATACAAACGCTCCTGCACATAGGGTGAACTCCTCGTTCCCCATGTATTAGACAGCATCATGCTTTCTCTGTTGTTGGCCCTCAGATGTGGATTTATATTAGTTTACAATTGCTGACAATAAATACATAAAAACACTATATTAACAGTTAAATACAGCACATACAAATGAGACAGTTAAATAATTGTATGCATTGCATGTGCACGGATGGATGGTTGAATCGATGGATGTGTGTGTGTGTGTGTGTGTGTGTGTGTGTGTAGGTGTGTGTAGGTGCGTGTGTGTAGATGCAAGACTGCAAGTGTGTGCATGTGTGTGTGTTTGTATGTGTGTGTTTGTGTATGTAGGTGCGTGCATGTAGGTGCGTGTGTGTATGTGTGTGTGTGTGTGTGTGTTCGAACTTAGTCATTTTATAACTGTTGTCTTTTCTACTGTACCTACACCCTGCATTTCTGCACCCAGAAACACAATGCTGCCTGGAGAATCTGACACCATCGGTTACAAAAGCAGACATGGACACGGGTCAGTGGTTAAACACTAAGCTCTCATAGTGCACTAGTCGGGTCACACCTCGATGGAAAAAAGTAGTCCCCAGTGTCCACTACATAAAGACGAAAGACCAGGCCACTGCTCAAAGAATCATCAACAAAGAACATGTATGCCACCGTCTCTCCAGGGATCCCTTCAACCAGTAAAATTTTAATTTACAGCTTTCATAAGCCTGACCTGATGAACTCTGACCCTACCCCAATACTACACCCAAATTTGACTCTACACCTCCTATGGTATGAATGTTATAGTAATATTTAATAAAAGGGTGTTTTTTCAACAGTTGTTAAGAGTGGAGCAATTACTGGTTTGGTGATCTTTAGAAGCTACTGCAACCTTTCATTGGTAAGGTCATCCACAAAGTGATTTTAACTCGGCCTCAACATGTCTTTACTTAGAACGTAACCCTAACAATATCATCCGTAAGGGAGCAACCCTAAACTCTCTATTGTGCGAAAACTTGGAAAACTATGGTGACAAGTTTAACTTCCACCCTTGTAAACTTCAATTTCTAAATCCTCTTGCTCTAAAGCTAAACGCACGGAACCAGCCTATTCACGATTGCTGACCATTATCTTACATTAGCGGCTGACAAAGCCTCTGATTAAGGTCTTGACTCTGAGCATGTAAACCTCAGATTATTCATTCAATCGCTTGATTATGCAATCATTGCAATGTTAAATGAATAAATAACCATCGGCTTGCTTGCTGATAGAAAATAGCTGATCCGTAGCCCAATTAAAAATTCCGTAAATAATTGCACTGGCTGAGTGGCCGTCTGGCAATGCAGGAAGAGTGAAACCTCTAACTTACACTAGCCTCCTTAGTCCTAGTGATGTACAAGTTCTGTATTTTATCGTATATATAAATTTACTTAGCGCCTCTCAAGAATAGACAACAAACAGAGACAACCAAAGCAGAGCCTTGTCAATGTCAGTAGTGTATAAAGTATATATATATGAATATCTATATATATATTATGTAAAATTAGAATTGCTCAACTGCCTACAAAGTGCCCCACACACTGCTATAGAAACTGCCACAGAAGGGAAGGGGTCACAGGCTGCCCCACAGGTTAAGGCATTCGCTTTTCACCTCTGTGACCCGAGTTGGAATCCTTTAATGTGGAAGCACAGGTTCAATAGGAGTTTGGTTGAAACCTGGAGGCTACCACTGTCCACAGGAGAACCTCCATACAAGTAAGCACACACACCCTCTTCCCTCCTCCCCCCCCCAAGTGAACACTGAAAGAAATCACGAGAGAAAGAAAATTAGACAAATAAATTAAGCAGACACTGATTAACAGAGACAAATAGATAGAGAGAACGACAGGTAAAGGAAGTCAGACAAAAAGACACACAGATATAGCAAACACAATGGAACTCAGACCAGTGAACGAAACAATCTTGAACAAAGAGATACAGCCAGGCACAGACACTGAGGGAAGCTGGGAAAGAGATACCCATATATACATATATATATGTATATATATATATATATAGATATATATATATATATATACAATGACAGGGTCAGAGATACCGACAGAAACGTACACACACATGTATACATATACACACACATGTATACACCCATACAAAGATCAATAGCATGTCAGACAGATAAAGCCAAGAAGAAAAATCAGAAAACATGATATGCAGAGGAACAAAACAGAACACCAATGATACAGAAAAACATTCAGTGAAAGACAAAGACGTAGGAACACAGACAGAGGCAAGGACAGACTGAAGAGGCAACTTTATAAAGCACTTCGATATTTGATATCACACCACGACCATGTAATCAGGAAAATATCATCAACAACATTCCACGTCTCTAAAACGGTTCAGGCTTGACTCAGAGCATACTAACACAGCTGGTGTGAAACAACAACGAGCACATTATTAGATGACATCTTGAAGCGGCGCTATATAAATCCTCCAAAAAATAAATTATTAACGTCCATGTTCAGTTGCCATCCACAACAGAAAATTTCATCATCATCATCATCGTCATCGTCGTCAACGTCCTCCTCCTCCTCCTCATCATCATCATCATCACATCGTCGTCGTCATCGTCGTCATCATCATCATCATCATCACATCGTCGTCGTCATCGTCAACGTCATCATCATCATCGTCCTGATGCCAGCCATTCGGCGGCGATAGGTACGAATAAATGATATCCAGTTCAGTGTCCTCACTCCTCAGTCAATGTCAAATCCATTGCTCCATTTATAAGGGTTAATCCAAGTGACTGTTATTCCTCATCTATGTAGTCTGTAGATCCAAATTAAGCAGTCTTGGTCTGCCTTTGTTTCTTTTGCATGCAGTGCATTGTGCATTGGAATTCAGCTGTAGACCGACAGTCTCTACGTATGTCCAAATCTTTGCCTAGAAGAACTGTTTGGCACCTAATGCAGAGGTTCGATTAGTTAACTGAAAATTAAGTCTTTCTGGAAGTTAGAATATCCTCCATGATTTACTCTACAGACGTTCCACAACTCTACAGTTCTTCTTCTTCTTCCTCCTCCTCCTCCTTCTTCTTCTTCCTCTCCTCCTCCTCCTCGTTCACCTTCTCTTTCCTCTTCTTCTTCCTCCTCTCGTCCTCCTCCTTCTTCTTCCTCCTCTCCTCCTCGTTCTCCTCCTCCTCCTCCTTCTTCTTCTTCCTCTCCTCCTCCTCCTCGTTCTCCTCCTCGTTCTCCTTCTTCCACACTGTTACACAGCCCACATCGTCCATTGCCAAGACTGAGCCACATTCCGCGAACAGTAGGGTTTCACCATAACATCACAGATCCACAGCCATTCAATATTTACAAAAGCTATCACTCAGTCCGACAACAACTGTTCGCCAACAGAAACATTCCCAGCCAGCGGAAAACATTCCAAGCAGACGCATATACGCTGAAGGCTAAAAAATGCGCTATATAAAATCTGACTGACTCTGAATGTCTGTTGTAACCTATAGAGTATAGATGCGCAACACAAGTGTATGTCTACATGACATTACTAGTCAACAGTCGTCAAGAGTCCAGGGACCACCGACTTGTGACGCACTGATCTAAAAGAGCAAATCGCAATGCAACATCTGTAAAGTAAACAAACATTTGTTTAGCACCAGTTCCATGAAATTCTCAGCAGATGGTCTAAGTCTCTGATTGGGTTAAAGAGTTCTTGCTCTGTGGGCTTCTTGGTTAGTCCAAAATAGCAAGACAACTCTTCCCTAGTATACAGTATACTGTCAGCTAACAGCTTGCCCCCACTTGGATCGAGTTTTTCAGCATGAGACCCTAAATGTGTCACATGAAATGCTCATGATCCTGACCCCACTTCTGCACCACCACATGACCACCATCATCACCAGTGCGTGGCACAAAGTTGCCGCCTCAACTTGACCTCCCTAGATTTTGGCCTAGCACCAAAACGAACAGTACAGATGGGCTAAAATTACAGACTTGATCTGATATAGCGCCGGTGGTTAAGCTGGTCAAGCTGGCGAGGCTTTTGTGAGTGCTCACTGAGAAATTCTTTACAATTTACATAACATAAATGGGACCAAACTACCCGAACTACCCCACTAATTAGGGTCCGTTCCACGTCCGCCTCATAGTATGCAAGCACAGTCAGTGTTCCTTGGCACTAGGAGCATACTTGATGCATACATTATACTCAGTATGGACAATGAACACATGTATTATTAGGAAATAAGGACTATTAACCAGCACCAGGAGCACGGTAGGGCTGTGGAAAACTGTGACTCCGCTTAGATAATCTGATGTTGGGCCCAATTATGCGTAAATGGTATGGTATAAAGAATGGTATAAAAGTCCATAGACTAAAAAAGACCATGAGCTCATAACTGGAATTCCTTCCAGACGTTAAAAGTCAGTTATCTCAAACTAAGATGGCCAATTAGCCAGTCATCTTAAAATAAGAAGGCCAATTCCAGTAGCCATCAAACAACAATTAAAATCAGCAACATTCTACCACCAACTGGTCAAAAGAAATCGTGTATGTATTCAACCATTGCTTATAGACACTATCTGATGATTTTCATTCTTCCGGCAATTTGCTAAGTCTAATGATTTACTCGCGATTAGTCCAAATCACGCTCTGTCTTTAAAATATCAATTCATGGTCTGTCTACCTATGCATCTTTTTCTCTTAAATATTCTTTTGGATCTGATCGCCTGACATGACCAATGCATCGGGCAACTTTCCCAAAAGGCAAACAATTAGACTCAACGCTCAAAAACGAACCTCTGATGGTCAACCAAGCCCAAATACAATATGATATTCAAACTTATCAACTTAAAACTATAAATCCAAAGACAAGCTATTTTATTGCATATGTTAATCAAAGTTTCTGCAGAATATACTACTCATGCACTAAAAGCAAGTTACAAATATAGAACACTCAAAAAATGCCTACAAACACCGTCAAATTATCAACACAGACACCAAAAAGAGCCAAAATTCATTGATACACTCAACATAAATGTCAGTTACCCGATTGAACCAGTGAGATACCCAAAACATTCCACACAAACCAGGCATACCTCGAGCGTACTGAACACTAGTAGGAAATCAGTAGGAAATAGCACCAGTTTCAGCATGGAAATACCAGCATTTGCAACTGAGAACCACAACACTGGATAAGTGCATCTGGTTCCCATGGGATGTACAGAAACAGACTTTTAGCAATTTGGAGAGACGTCAACAATATAAATGACGTGTAATATTCCATGTTGGTGTCCAGTGTCAACATTTTTGGCTGATCTATCAAAGTATCTTCTAATCTGTTGTGTAATCTTGTAACTTCTCTACATAGTAGAATATGCCATTGACCATTCAAGAGATGTATGCGGCCATTTATATAGCGCCTTATTAGAACCACATGACGGCGCTGAATGTAGGTCAATGGAGACCATCTGCAGAAGACATAGGTCCATTGATGACCTTTCCACTGAACTTTTGGATTAAGCACGCCGCACACTGATACTGAGCAGTACGGACAATCTGACTGGTGTCTGCAAGCTTTGTGGTTACACCATTCAACGGTATGGGTCAGGAACTGAATGACATGTATACTATATAGAAGTGGCGTTAACTGGTAAAACCATGGATATCTATACATGTCTTGCAATTACGGTGGCCGATTGGTTAGAACTTAGAGCGGTTGGCCTGTAACGCTCACTGTGCGCTGAGTGAACGAGTTCGATCCTCGTCCGAGGCGTCACTGTGTAGGGACGAGTCCTTAGCGTACAATTGCTCTGCAGTACGACTGCAATTGAGCCATCGAGGCGTGTGCACTTCTGAGCAAAAATGTTGGAGGAAAGGCAATATCAAATTTCAGAATAAAAAATAAAATAAATAAATTACATTACATTACAATACAACCAGTAATATTCATTACTACATAACAGTAAGGCCTCCCTCCATGGTACGTTTCATAGGCAGCATTCCTGGTCTTGTAAAACTCGGCTCTCATTTTAAGTGAGGAATAATAATTATCTCAGGTCCCTCAACAACTGGCATTCCTCATTAATTCTAGTTTTGACCTTAACACAATACATCAGTTTGGTACAGACGGAAAAGTACATGAAACAAGGCAGAGAAAAACAATTGTTCAGGACAACAACCCAGTCAATCATTTACTAGTGATTAGGGTCTTTATGAGCTGTGTAATTATGGTCATTATGTCGGTTATCTGAATTCGTGTATTACATTTCAAAACAGCACAGCCTTGAAAACCAAAAACACCAGACATCGTAAATTGTCCACTAAATTTAAAGCAGTCTACACCACAATCCTCCTCGGCACACTTAGGATAACATCATTGTTCCATAAACAATGTAATTTCATCTGTCTCTCTATAATTTAGTAGTAACCTGAGGGAGATGTATATGCACCACCCAAGACCACCATTACCAGCGATTTTTACCCTACATGACCATACGGTTTCCCAGGCTTGAACCCACAACCCGGCTTTACCTGATCTGACCTAACCTGACACTGAAACCGACCAATTAGGTGTTTACATAAGTCAATTGGTGTGGCATCCATAATAAGCTGTTCTCCATCATAATAGTTCCATGACACAGCTTATGATGGTGCTGCAAAATTTGAGAAACTAACGTCAACATCAACTAATAAAACAGAATGTGTCTGGTCACTACAACCATAGTGATATGATCTTCAAACACCCCCTCCCCTCACATCCAATGCATGACCCTGTCTTCCTTACCAAACCCTACCTAATAAGCTAAGGTGTCTACATGAATTCTATCATCAAGAGTCTATGTAAATTATTTTCCTGTGACTAATCGGGCATTTCTAATCTTTTTACCCATTTACTTGACCTTTATTTAATCTTTATTGGGTAAAGACGAGAAGGTAACAGCACAGTCTACTATAAGTCCGACACATAAACTGAGAGGCAAAACAAACACAAACAGTTCTCTTGAAGAACGTCTAGGGCCTAGGCATAAATCACGCCACATCAATCTCATTTCTAAACATCATTTTACTAGCATGAGCAGGGATTATGCAAAGGTATATGCTATGTATTAAGTGTATGCAAATGTATGAATGAAAATATTTATACATACATACAATACATGCATATTTTAATATAACAACCACATAAATAATTCACTCTTTCATAGATACATACACACATACATACATACATATATACATACAAACATATATATATATATATATATATATGTACATATATTAACTAACTAACTCATGATGTATCCAAACACACATGTACATACTGGTATATACATTATACATACATGCATGCATAAATATATTCATTTACATATGTTCACTTATTTAAGCATGGATTATGTATAAATATAGTTATGCAAATCTACAATTACTACATACATATATACATACACACACACACATACATACATACATACATACATACATACATACATGCATACATACATACATACATACATACATGCACACATTCGACATGGTCATTGTCGTGTATCCTGGTGAGAATTGGTTCGAGCACGCATTGAATTTTGGAGCTTCGTTTACTAAAAGCCGGCGACCTGACAAGACGAATACGAACAGAGACTTGAGTACATACCTCATATGTTTGAATGGGACAGATCCAGGCCGAGATCAGCACGGCGATTAGTAGGCACCACAGTCGATTCGATCCCCCCGTTGACCAGGGCGTCCCGCAACGGGCTAACACTTTCCTAACTACCATGACCGTCCGTCTGTTGGTCCGACCCTTACAAATCCCGCACTCTTCACAGTCGACTGAACCGAAATCCCAACGAAGGCTAATTAACAGTGCATCGAAGCGTAGCGGATCATCGAATCCTCACCACTCGATCGACTAGTATTCTATGCTGCCACTCCGTAACGTTGCGATTCCAGCAACAGCCAGGGTCCACGCCTGCGCCGCCCAAGGTCCAACGGCGAATAGTACAGGTGGAGGTGGTGAAGGTGGTGTGGTTCACGACGAACAAAACTGAGCAACTAATCCGAAAGCCAGGCAGCTGAGCAGGGCCACGGCCGATCTCTCTCTGTCTCTCTCTCTGTCTCTCTCTCTCCTGTGTGGGCCTACAGCAACGCCTTTCCAACCCGTTCGGCCGCCGTCCGTTTCAAGCCCGTATGCAACCTACCTCGGAGCCTAATACCAACACATCCCCAGTCTGCGTTCAATTCGATGAAGACTGTATTGTATGTCTCTGTATCTCCCTGCGTATGTGTTTGTTTGTATCTATGTATGCATGTCTGTATGTGTAAATGCCGTCGTATTTCCGTAAGCTCATTATTATTATGTATGTATGCAAGTATGTGGATATATATATATATATATATATATATATATATAGAGAGAGAGAGAGAGAGAGAGAGAGAGAGAGAGAGAGAGAGAGAGAGGGAGGGAGAGAGAGACCTGTGTGTGTGTGTGCACATGTGTCTGTCCGCATTCAGACATGTATCACATCCTCTTTAGAACTTTTCTCTTTTCACTGGACCCCGACAGGCTGAATGCCTGGCCGTGTCCATCATTCTTTGATCACCCCTTCATCTCGGTCGTTAAATTGACGAGCCCTCGACCCCACCACACAGTTGCAAAGGGGGCTCACCTATAGACTCACCCCAACCTCTGGCAAAGGGCTTGTACTTGTAGACTCGCCATGACCCCTGGGACGAACGTTCTCTCTCTCTGTTGAAATGAGCTCCGTAACTGAGTAACTGACGTACTATCACGATCCTATCGTAAGAATTCTAATTATCTTTCGGGTATCTCCTCCCCAACCCCCAATGACCGCCACCTGCTGCTGGGGTAATAATCGACAGCGTTAACGGGCGAGGGAAAGCTAATTTTATAGTTTCGCTCAATCGGGGTCCAGTGAACTGATGAAAGTTCTAAAGAGAGCATGGTATGATACATTACTGGCTCAATCGGGGTCCAGTGAATAGAGGAAAGTTCTGAAGACAATGCGGCAAGATAACAGAGCTGGCTCAATTGGGGTCCAGTGAAAAGACCAAAAAGTTCCAAAGATAGTAATGGCATGATAGGGAGAGGACGAAATGGCATATATGGCTGATCGCTCTAACCAATCGTCCACCGTGCCAGGTATAACGTAGTAATGACTTATTGTATAACTTTGGCATGCAATGGCAAGTAGCCAGAGTGATGCCTCAGCAGCCTGAAAATGCTATTGACAGTTATAGCTAAGTTTGATAAAGAAAGTCTCAAAATGTTCTTCTGTCCTAGCAGAGAATTTGACCTCAAGCCTCTGGGCTGACAGTTGTCCATTGAATTAACACATGCCAACAAAAGTCACTTAAATTCCATACATACTTGCACAATTGAGCTCAGAATGTTTAAGCACTAAATCTCCCACATTTCGGCAGTTCAAGTCACTCAAACAATCAAAAGATAAACCAAACTTTCCAAAGTGAAAGACATATTTTCGACAAATTGGCATCGAAACTTCTACAGGCAAAAGCAAATTGAAACACACAACATAAATGTCCTTAATTTCCTTTCACACGTGAATTTTAGTTTCAATGTTTAACTGGTACCACCATCTCACAACACAGCAACTAATGGCACACAACAAAACGTGCGTGAATGACTCGATGGCGATTCTAGCAACTGACTAAATCAGAGACAGGTCTGACCTGTAGGTGAAATGTTACAAGGCAGCTAATGACTGGTCAACCACCATGAAAATGACGAATAAAGATTCCATTAGCACTATTTGAAACCTCGGTACCAGCGAGTCAAAAGTTAAAACTTCTGGAAAACAGTCCAATTTCGTCAACATTATTTGAGTGAGATCATGCAAATGTTCTGTATTTCTGTGCTTGCCAGAGATACTTGAAAGGTGCTATATAATTTCTTATATTACATTACAATTGTAATGAAATTTCAGGTCTAATAATTAATTTTGTTTATTCAGTGTTTATGATATCTTTAGGCTTCAGATTAACTTGAAAGCCACTAACAATTATTCAGCCACATGCATTGTAACGACAACTAAGAAATTGTTGCATTAGACGACATGAAGCCATGTATACAGTAAGCAAGTAGCTCAAGATTTATGTAGCGCCTATCTTAACATAAATGTAGCATCTATATTCTGTATCATCATTTATATAGCATGTTTTGGTATCCTCACAAAATCTGCATACTCTTGCTGAATGGGAAATGGAAGAAGTGACTTTTGCATCCCAAACTGCAAAGAATAGTGGATTTAAATAGATGAATGAAACATTATACAGTCAAACGTATATGCTTAATCAGATATAATTTATATGAAAAAATAAGTAAAATCACAGAGTTCTCTGTACACTTCTGTACTATTTCTCTAATGTACATAGTTTACAGCACATGAAGTGGTCCGCAATTTCTAAATATTGGGACTTACGATTGCTGGCACTTTACGACAACCAAGTATGAACCTAGGAAACTGTTTAAAGCCTTAACATTTACAGAATTCATTGCAGCAACTTTCCAGTTCTAGAGATTCAAGACACATTAATCAAACTGTTGCTCTCTGCCATTTACTGTTGGCTCTCCTACAATTTTGCATTGAAATTACATTTGGTCCTTAATTTAACAGGTCCAAGGGCTGAGAAGTCCACAATGTGGCAGACCCCAGGCACCCCATGCAGCAATATATCTCCTGTCCTTCTATTTAAAGATTATAAAATAAAATACAATGACAACATTAAGTCTTTATTAATTCTACAACCTCCAGATTGCTTAAAAATTATATGGATAATAGTTAGTCCCATTGTGTAGAATATGTGGCAAAATTATTCATCCAGAGGTGGAAGCTCTCCAAAGTTTTTGCAAATCAAAAAACATTTGGAGTCTAGAAACAATTCTCACTATACGAACACGTGACGAGGTCGCAAGTCTGGCGAGATCTGGCTGAATTTAATAACAGTACTTACACTATGGGCACTCAGTGTCTCTGTGCATTTGATAAGATCTGATCAACGAAAGAATTATTCTCTTACCTCCATTACATAACTAATCATACCTGAGCCTTCCTACCTTGAGTAAAAAAAGGTTATAACAGAGCGCTAGGAAATTAATTTCATTACAGTGGTAATTCCTTGAAGCAGTTCTGCATAAATTTCATTAAAGCATCAGCCATATTCACGTGGAAATTTCCGAATTCCAACTACCGGTTACAACTTGGTTAGAATGCCACACAGCATGGAAACACACGCCTCCACAACAACCATCGAAAAGGTCGCTCATCTCCTGGTTCGGATTATCTAGTCTCGCAACTTTCTTCTGAAAAGGAAACTGACAATCGGCAGAAATCATAGGAAGCAAATGGGTGAAACAAATTCTAGGTATCAATCTCAAAGACGAAAGCCACTGATGAAAGGTATTCCGGTTCCGATTCTTATCTGATAGTCCACGTATTGTTCGCCGAAAAAGTTGATGAGAGTTAACTCTTCCTCCATAATGCGACCGCTGAAGAACTTCCAAGCGGCAATGGCGTAGATAATACAACAAATGGGATTGGAAATCATCACCTAACACCAAAAAAAATTATAAATTACCCCAGAAGAGTCAAAGAAGTGCAACATTTTGTTTCAACATGGAATCAAAACTGTCTCAAAGTGACTCAATTGCCTGCGGCCGCATAATAGGTCGATCAGTTAGAGCGGTCAGCCCGTAACGTTCACTGTGCGCTGAGTGAACGGGTTCGATCCTTGTCCGGGGAGTCACTGTGTAGGGACCTTGAGCAAGTCCTTTGCGCACCATTGCTCTGCAGTACAACTGCAATTGCGCTGTCGAGGCGTGTGTATGCACTTCTGAACAAAAGATCTTGGAAGAGGGGCGGTATCAAATTTCAGTTGTAGTGTACTGTATTGTAAATATGTATGCAATTAAAAATATGTACATATATATATATATATATATTTATTACTGAAATTTGTAATATATTATATCCTTAAAAAAAGCTATATAAAATATACCAAATAATTAAATAAGCACAGAACCAATTTTTAAATCTTATAAACACACCTGAGTGGCAATACTCCAGTAGAACCATCCGACATAGGCCGGATGCCGGAAGAGGCCGTAAACTCCATCAGTGACTAGCTTGTGGCCTTCCTCTTTCACGTGTCGAATGTAATGATTGAAATTGGTACCCGCTTGCCACATGGCAACTTTACGTAGCACTTCGCCGCAAACAACGATCGCCAAGCCAAGAATGGAGAGAAAACCAGGTTGCTTCCAGTCTAGTCCAAAAATCAGAGAACAACAACTTAACATCGAAGATTAATTACATAACTAAATGCCCATTTACCAAAGTGTACAAAAGCTCATTACATGATTAAAATTAATCAGCTATAAAATTCAACATCACATGGCATTCAAGAACGCTTTCCATATTTAAATGAATATTTGGATGGTCTATAGCAGTGTTCTTCAACTGGTTGTCCGTGGACCGGTGCTGGTCCGCAGAAATTTTCAGTCTGTCTGCAAGAAATTTCTAGAAGAAGTGCTATTTCAGGATAATTATTCCAAAAATTCATTTTTCCTGCAACATCATCTTCCTTTTAATCACAATTTAAAACTAAAATTAAAGTTGTACAGTGATATTCTGAAATTGGCATAAATATTGTATTACTATTCTGCCTTCCTCACTGAAATTGACTGAACGCCATGTAGTAATCAAATGACATCACATAAATGAGGTCAATTTTTGATTGGTACAGTGCATAATCATAATTGTGATTATGGTTGGAGTAAAATACTTTTAGTCTCAATACAAATGTTGATATTTGTTATTTATTACTATAGTTATTGCATAGGTTCATGTTTTTTTCTGTTCACAGTGCATATTGAACGTTGACCTTTGACTGATTTTTGGCCGACTGTATACCCCTTAAACTTGGGAGCCTGAAACTTGAAGCACCAACTGTTGTCTGAGAAACACATACCCTAGGCACCATAATCTCTGTTTTACCACTAACTTCAAATATGAATCCACAATCCAGTGGTACCCCATAAACTACTAAATCTTTTAAAACAACTGCACAAACCTGGAAAGAAGTACCATTCGATAGTGTACTCCACGAAACTGCCAAAGGCAGCAATTTGGTACTCAGTGCTGTGATCTAATAGGTATGAATTGAGAGTCAAATTCCTTGGATTTGTGGCAGCGGTGGCAAAATACTCTGACCAGTGGAAGAATGACAGCGCTGCAAGGTACCATCCGAACAGACGATAGCTAGATGTTGAGAGAATGAGCGTTACGGACACGGCGAAAACAAGTCCGAGAAAATAGCCTCGTATAGCGATCTACAAAAAGTACGCCAACCAGGCACTTATGCAGCACTTTCCCAGACAGCAAATTATACAATCATAATAACACATGCAGTGATAAGACATCATTTCATGAGTTCCTTGTATTAATTTTGTTAGACAATAATTTTCTCATGATTGTAAATATTGCATTTATGAAGCAATGCTTACTTACCTGATCAGAAATAGTGTTGTACCCCTATGTCTGACCGAGTCTGGGGTGGTGACATTGTTTATTATGGCTATAGGTCCCCACCCTGAGTTAAAACTTTACCAGCTTACTTATAGTAGTCAGGACTCAAACTTACGCATAATATTTTTGGTGTGGCTTGTATGCGGACACAGATTCATATCATAATAAGAACACAGGCAATTGTAATACAATGATAACACGCGCACAGTAAAACCTATAATTTGTTATAATTATGCGTCGTGAGGGTCGGTTAGGGTCAGCTTAAGCATCGTGAGGCTCGGTTAGAGATAGTGTAGTTTTAGAAATATACGAAGATTCATTTTGTTTACTCCTTTTGTCAATCACGCGCCGGAAGTATTCCGTTTCTCACCAATAGCAGCGGGCCAAAAGACAACAAATATTATGCGTAAGTTTGAGTCCTGCCTACTACAAGTAAGCCACTTTACCAATATACTATTACTAAATTGCGTCAATCTGACTATAACTTGAAGTTACCTGTAAATTGTACCCAGTATACAATCGAAACACCAGCAGAGCGGCTAAAACAGCATAGGTACAAACAAGTACCAGCCAGAATTGAACAGTTATGGCATCAATGTAAGATGCCAAAACACTAATTATTAAAACATTTAAGCCTATTATAAAAGAAAACAAACTAATTTTTCCATGAGAAATTAGAGCCATAACTAAAATAAATTATATTTCACTGTACAACATGAACACGGATACATAGTTGGGTCTGAAGTTGAGTAAGCATTTGATGACATACCAGCAGGCTTGAACAAATAATAGCGCGGCGGCCTCTGTTGTCATCACATGGATCAGAGTTTAACGACAGTTAAACTCTAATCCATCCAGCGGATTCTGGCGGATTCCACCAATCCAGTACAGCTCAAACTCGGAGATAAGATCTCGACTTCTCGATGAGATCGAGTTTAGTTATAGCCCTGTTATGGAAAAACCTAATCGATGTCACAACATTAAAATCTAAGCAATTCCTAAGCAAAGCCAATCCTGAGTTCGAGTGCTCAGTCATGAAGGTCGAAATATCTGCAGAGCTGTGCAATTTTGTTTATATGTATTCTTAATTAAGTCAAAATTCTGCATTTCTAGGATTTTTAATTTTTAATCAAAAGTTCATTATTTTATGTAATTTTGATTTGTGACATTCACGTGGTATTCTTCGCTCACATACTTGTCGTTAATTAGAAACGGCGTACGTATTATCTTGTTCGTACACGTATGCTTACTTCTTCCATATTAATTCTTAGGTGGATACGTTGAAAGCCTATAAACTTAAGAACTTTTCTAAGCCATGAGCTAAATATATGTTATGGTGATGAATAGATTGTGAGATGGGAGGAAGGCGAGCAGTTAAATTTTGATTGCACCGATTGAAGAGGTGCTTGCATGACGATCAAGCAGTAGAAGCAGATCTAGGCGACGATCTCGTTTGACAGAGGGGGAGACACCCAATGAGAAGGGTAGAAAATGTGTGGGGTGGACAAACGTATAACCTGTCCTCTCCTCGTAGCAGGTAGGGACTTGTCCCTCTCGACCCCCTCCCACTGGGATCGCCGCCACCGCAATCAAGTGCAGTCTACTTGCGATGTTGTGTTGAACCTGCACTGTTACAGTAGGTTATAGGCCCAGTTAAATTAACATCACAAAAATTATCTGCAACCAATAACCACTTAACCTCTAATAACGCAATGAAATAAATTTCGCCACAATTCTATAGAGGTCTCTAATAAATTATGCTCGATATTCAGTAGGATATAGCACCAACGACCTCTGGTGACATCCGTGATCAACAATCGGTGAGCTATAAGCCTATAAAGTAAGTCCCTAGCACAAAAGAATTGCGTGTTGAAAATTTATTATAGTCAACATTAGCAATCGCTCATTATAACAAATTAACAATGCAAGCATACATTTATTGACAGGCTAAACTAATCTGGTAAAACCGTAAAATGAAGTCTGGCTAAATGAACAAGCTGTGTTCAAAATATTGGCCAAATGAACAGGATGATGCTTATCTAGATTCCTTGAGGATGATGTAACAACAAGTTTTCTGACGCCATCATGTGTAGAATTATCGATTAGTAATCTGTGAATTTTCCGACTTCTTCCGGTATTGCAAGGACCTTGCCGGAATTGCATCAACTAGTCTTTCTTTGTAGCGTCATAGAAAAAGTGAGAGCATGGCAAAAGAAAACGATTTAGTTACTTTATTCACTGAAATTGGTCTAACCGAACAGAAAGCTAAGGAAACTCTTAAAAATGAAACGCTGAGCGTGGCGTTGAAGGATATTGTTCTTGAGGTAGGACTTTTACTTTGCACTTTTGGACGCATTGAGAACAATTAAAAACCATCGTGGATCCACAGATTCTCTTCAAGTGACCATGACAAATGACGTGCCTCAACTTCCGCCCCGAATATCCAGATGTAATTACTATTTTAAGTTCCGTATAACACACTGCAAATGATGGTGTAAGTACTTGATTTTAAAATGTCTTGCATTTCAGGGTGGTTACTTGGTCTGATAAAACCAGGAATGAAAGCCATTGATGTTTTTAATTAGTTTATGCTTGCATTGAAATTAAAATTATACAGCAGAACTTATTGTGGCCAAACCGTGCAGGTACTATTCTAAAGACATAACGGTCAACTGCAGTTCTCTAGAATAACAAAATTATGTGAGGTTTGAACCATTGTTTTTCTTTTATGACAGGCTAAGACTGTTCCTAATGGAGTGATTGACAAAGCTACCGGCACTCTGCTTTATGGTATTGCGACTAAACTCAAGAACCAGATCATTCATCACAGATGCAGGCTTGTCGATTATGTTGTGCAGAGGAAGATCTGCTCTGAACTGCAGCTGACTGGTTTGTTAATGAGCAATTAATGGTAATCATGTTGCAATTAAGTTACATGTTCTGTGAGGAAGGTTATTGTTTTGAGCATTTATTAGTGTTGATTAGGTTAGGGTGACTGATATGCAAACGATGATACAGCTACATCTTGGACCACAGCATTAAAGGCCCCTTTGGATGATACTTGGCATTTGTTATCTTGCCAGTTAAGCATTTTCCTTTTAATTTGGCTGAATGACTTTGCATGTTACAAGCTAAATGATGAATGCAACAGCCTTCCTGATTTTGAAGTGCTTACTACTGTAGAACACAATTGGTTTATTGCAACTTTTTGATTAGAATTCTCTTGTTTTCAGTAATACATTCGAGAAATTTACAAGTACAACCTCTCAATAGATATTCACATTTCCATCTAATCTACAAGGCTTCTTATAACTATTTTCAATATATATAGGTTCATCTACTTTATAACTGCAATACAGATATTTTGCATTTATCATTTGCGGTGCTGTTTTACACAAGAGAGCAATGTGTTCAATATTCTTTTCATCACAGCTGCCTTAGAGTATCTGCTCCACCACCCTAGTCAGGATGTCAATGCTGCAGAATTTGATGCTGCCAGCGGAGTTGGTGTTGTCGTCACTTCCGAGGAAATCGAGGATGCAGTGAGTACTTAAGTCAGTAAGTAGATGGATCACAGTATTTCAGTGAGTAAGTCAAGCAGATTAAGAAGATAGACCACTTAGTCTCACCGACTGAATTGTGGCCTTATAAGGGGCTATGATTGAATGACTGTTAATTTCCAAGTGACCATCTGTTGACACGTTGTATGAAGACTTGTAGAGGTGTAAAAATGTTGATAAAATTCGGCTGCAGATGCCTGACTGCATGCAAGTCATTACTTGTGTATGCATTTACGCCTTTTTACGGTATGCATATTTAAAATTGAACATTCAACACCTTGCAGATAAATTGTCTGGTTAATTAGTGGGAAAACTGAAGACCTGTTACATGCTGTTGCACTGTGCATGTGGCCACATTGTCTTTCAGACTGTGGTCAAAGGCTTTGCATAATTGACTTGAGTCATAAGGAAATTATTATTCTAACGCTATTGGTTGGAGATGTTGGAAAGAGGCAGTGATCAATATCTTTTCACTTGGTGATAAATGTAACCTCCAACACAAGTGCTCACCTACCCTGTGACTTCACTCCTTATAAAGCCATATATCCGAATTTCTTGTGCAGCTTTTGGCCTGTTTAGCCGTGTGGTATTAATTAAACTTCTTTAATTTTACTCAGGTACAGAAATCGATAAACAAGTACAAAACAGAACTTGTGGAGAAGAGGTACCGGTTCAATACTGGACTGCTAATGGGTTGGTTTAGATTATTTGGACATTTCAAGCTGTGACATGGTAATCAACAAATCTGGAACTGTTTTGTTTAACTGGGTTAATTTCAAACAGGCTTTTAACCCAGGGAAATAAAGCATTCTTATTTCTACTCTCTCCAATAACCCTTCTCGATCTTCGTCAGTGTCCGGGCCTCTGCTCCATAGGCCTACATCATCATTAATCTTAGTACCGTGTGAATGCTGTGTCAAGTTTTATATTAGACTGCGTTGCAACATATCAGCCTAAATGCCATGTCTAAGGGGATTACCACAGAATCAATCTGAGGTCGTCATGGACGTAGCGTGGCAGAAAAATATGCACGAAGCTTTCTTTCATCTGGGGTACCCACACTTGGGTATCAGATCTAAGACTTCGAGTACAACTGATATAAATAGATCACTCAGTGGGTTAGCCCACTGGTGCTGTTAGTTTTTGGTCTGGATCTTATTTGTATGCATGCGTTGATGATACTTTAAGCAATACGCACTAACGAGCTACAAGTTTTTTTTCCAGCAGTTAATTGAATTGTTCAACACGTTTGATCCTATTTATGTTGCTCTAGAATTGCGTGAATATGTTGCGGTTATAATGCTTTTGTGTAATACCACCATGTAGTAGGTGGCATCTGTCTGTGGTATTAAAGAGTTGGACTTTGAGAACTTGTTCAAGGTCCTTCTGTGGTATCTGTCACTGGGGATCGGTTGAACATGCACTGATCAATGTACAGAGTGATCAACCAGGCAACAGTTTATTGGTTATCTTTATTTGTTTGCTTCCTACCGTATGCTCAAGTCTTCTCTTATTCCATAGCTGGGCTGGTTGTGCCTCTGAGTAGTTTTCTGAAGAGGTGCTATATAAATTTGCTGAATGAATGAATGTGTAGTTGATGCCATGTCTAAGGGGATTACCACAGGATCAATCTGAGGTCGTCATGGACGTAGCGTGGCAGATAAATGTACGAGAAACCTAATTTTTCCTGTTAATCTCAATGAATGGTTATTCAGGTATTTGGTTTCTAGTACAGACTAATAAGGTTTAGTTTTTCTTGTAACGCGGCAGAAGTTTGTGTAATAAGAATTTTTATTATAACGAGGTTTGATGAGCTTTGATTAATTAAAAAAATTAATTAAAAGGGTCATTGTGGTTTAATAATGCCATTTTGTGAATTTTTGTCTGAAATGACTTGATGTCAGCTAGGTTTCTTATGTACCTTATCTAGAATTAAAATTACTTTGTACTCTTTTCAAAGCTGAGGTGCGTCAAGCCCTCAAATGGGCCGATGGAAAAAATGTGAAGAATGAAATCGACGTGCAGGTCGGTGGATGTAAACTTCTTATCAGTATTAATTTTAATGAATAATATGCTAATGCATTTGCAATGCGCTTAAATGTCTAAATTTTGTAAACAATTTGGTGCTTATTGTGTGATTTTATTCTGCTGTTTGTTACTATTGAATAGGTATCTATTGTTGTTGATTCAGTTAGGTGTAATTTAAATGGTATCAGAGTTTTGAACATGTATGTTGCAGCAATTCAAGGTAGCCCAATCAGAGGCATTCTGTTGTAGCCTGTTGGGCGTTACATGATGGCTGATTGGGTAGAGAGCTTGACCTGTACTGTGGAGAGTATGGGGTGGTTGAGCATCAGCCTGTGGAGTGATACTGTGTCGACGAGACCTGTGAACAAATTTTTCACTCACAGTTGCTCAGCATTATGTGCACTTCTAAGCTTAGAATTATAAATTTTAAATTTACAGTTGTATGTTTTGCATCGTTAATGTGATTTAAAACAGAAAGCTCATCGAAGTCCACAAGAATAAAAGCAATTTTGTTTTTAATATGTGAGCGGTGGTTGGATTCCTCAAATGGAATGTGTTTAAATCTCGTATTTAGGTTTTTGATCTGCTTGGAAAGAAGACTGAGGAAGATCTTAAACCTGCTACAAAGGCAAAGGTAGGATTTAAAAGGCAGTTGAATTGATGTAATTATGTATTACAATATGGCACAGTTTGAAATCATTTGGTTTAGTGATAATAAATTGTGAGTTGTTTGTCGATTTAACTTGTTGGATGTCATTTGCAGACTGTTTTTTGTATGGCAGTAAACTTGCAAGGATAGAGAAACTCCAAATCTATGGATCACAGTTGTTCTGATATTAAGTTCAGGAGCGCCATCAGTGATGTTCTAGAACAGTACATGAGGCAGACATTGGTCCTGATAAATGATGGAATAAGCTAGTTCATTCATTCAGTTGCACAGATCTTTAACAATAGACTGGCACTAGACGACGATGATGAAATAATTTTATGGAATGAAGCTTTCACTGACTATGCTAGAAGTGATATTAGCCATGATGCATTTATTAAGTTAAATTCTGAAGGTTCAGGTGAGTTCAGTCACTTAAATTTGGATAATCCATAACTTTTCATGTTTTAAATTGTTGCTGGATTGTTTTAAATGAAAATGTGACAATGGCTTGTCGTCTGATAGGAGCCAAAGGCAGCTGTTAAGACAGACACACGAAAGACGGAGAAGACTGAAGAAAAGTTGCCTAGCAACGACATTGTCTCATTCACGACTGATGGATGTAAGCACAGGTGCCAAATGCAAAAACATACACGTGCATTGCGTCAGTACGAGGGCGCTTATTGTAGCATATTTTAAGTCCTTCACAAATTGACTGTCTAACGCAGCGTTTCCCAAACTCAGGATTCCGCGAGGTGTTGACAAAGGTTCTGCTGAAAACTTTCTGAGTGAACAATTAGAAATTTTTTATAGGAGGCTTTTTGTTGAACATTGTTGTGTAACATTATATGATAGAGAATTTATATTTCTTTGTCATTGATATTGAATTATTTGTTATTGTTAGTCTAATCTAACCCTAAGCCTACAATTTTCTGCATTCTCAAACATCTGTACCTAACCTACAACCGAATATGTTTTAGTTTTGGTTGGGGTTATGCAAAAAGCAATTTAAGATCAAAAGGGTTCCACAGACCAAACAAAAAAGTTAGGGAAACGCTGATCCAACGGAACTAAACGACTGTGTTAAACGACAGTTAGCAAATGTATCCAGCCCAGAATCAAAGTCAACAGTACATAAATGAAGTGACAGACTGTTCCAGAAGGACAGTGAAAAACATAAGAATGCACGATGGGACAAAGTTAGGTATCTCCATGATTGTATCTGTTATCTGGATCATATGCACAGCAAAGCTATTAAAACATATTCATAAACCGCACACAATGTCGCTGCTCAGAGAGTGCATCTGAGTAGGTATCTTGAAGGTGCTCTATAGAAATTTTTGATTATGTTACATTACGTTACTGCCACGCACTCGCTTGTTAGCAGAAGATGACAAAAGTTGCATTGTGTTTAACTAAAATATTGTGCAGGATTTATCACTAATTATAATCATGATTCATCTTTGCTACAGATTACACAGCCGACGGTTCATTCACTAGTTTTATCGAACTGACTGGTGAAGCACTCAAATTTCACAAAACTGGTATGAAACATTGGTTGAAACATTTCTTTGTTCTTTTGTCTAACGCTTTGATGCAGAATTGGTGGAACTAAATAACTACTGTTGAGGCTGTGCTCAACTTTGAACTGTGATTCCAATTTAATAGATTAATAGATAAAAGATTTGTAGCTTCTTTTAAAATCTGGGAAGGAATTATAAGTATGGTTATATGGTATCAGTGCACTGGCCTTTTTTTCTATAGCATGGTTTTGGGTGGGTCTGTTTACTTTGAGTCTAGATGTTAATTATGAACATTATAGAATGCAACATATTGCTGTTGAAACCTGTTATAACACTGTTCTGAACATGGCCCTATAAGTTATAGTATGCAGTAGGTAAGTAAGTGAAATCCTTTATCGATGCAATTGCTTACCACACTTTGGTTTACATCTGAAATGAAAAGTTAAGAGAAATCATCATAATGGTAAATGTTTTACGTGCCAAATTGTATTCTATTGGTAAAATTTTGTTGTGGGAGTAGGCGGCAGGTTCAATCTGAGTCAGCAGACAGGTCTAGGATCAGTCCAGATGGCCTCAAAGAGACCATTGCCAGCCTCAAAGAGGCCAGTACCATGGCGTTGTCGTTTTATTGTAAAATTGGTTCCAGTGATTCTTATTACTTGTGCCACTTCTGAATAAGTGAGCAGAACTCAATCAGTGGAAGAATAATCTGGAAGTTAATTAACATGCGCAGTCAGACAGTAGCTTTGTATGTCAGTCCCTTCCAGACATTTCTTCGTTGGAGCCGAGCGAAACAGTGGTATGCTCGGACTCGTATCCTACGTTCCGTTCGGCTTTCACCTTCATTCGGTTGCTTTCTGTTTCATCATGCCAATCATTCCTTATTGTAACCGTATTGCAATGCAAAGATTATGAGTTTGAGCATCCACTCAGACAGTTATTGTATGGGTACCTTGAGCAAGTATTGCTCACAGGTGCTGTGTTACAATGACTGATGTTCGTCATTTGACCGCGGCATTCGATTGATGCACAATAATAGTATTCTGTTGTTAGGAAAAATATTTTAATCAGTCTAATTTTAATTTATATTTTAATTAATATAGTTTATATTATTTATATTATAATTTATATAATTAATATAATAAATATTTTAATCAGTGTATTATTATTATTATTATTATTATGGTGCCACTTTGTGCTAGTGCCATTGTCTTTTGATTTGCTCACGTCATAGCAGAGTCATGAGCACTGTGGACAATTGGACACAGGAAAAGATTCAGAGGTTGTTTAGCACACAGTCTAGATGGGTGGCTGCACGTGCCATGCGCCTCTGAACATTAGTTCCATTATCATACAGATAGCTATAATGTATTTAAAGGATGCAGCTCTGTAAATGTCTTTTTTCAATTTATTTAGACTGATTTACGTTACCTTTAAATTATGTTGTTATGTTGTTATTTAGCTGGCTTTAAACATTTGATTTAGGCGAGAATTACAAGACAGATGGTTACATAATCACCGAGAAAACAATGGACCTAATGAAGAAGCATTTGTCTGAGACTGGGGGCATGGTAAGCATATCTTACATATTTATATGTTGTATTGTAGTGTAACAGAATATTGGTGTGGTGGCACATCAGAAACTTGCCGATGCTCAAAGCTGATTATTAAGGTACACATTCCATGAATGATTTCTCAGATTTTGATTTGGCTTTTAAAATGGATATGATGTTTGATTGTGATTAGCAAGTGATTTTGTGGCAAATTTATGTCACCATTTCACTTCAGAAGTGATTAGATTTGATTAGGGTTGAGACCACACATCTACCTAAGAGAAATTGCCAATGTTTCTTGTCAGTTTGTGAAAGCGTTGATCAGATCAGTCAGACATTGGATGTAGATTTTAATCAAGGTTATGATTATTGGTTGTGTCTAAAAGTGAGAGTTGGTCTTTTCATATAATGATGCAGAGCAAATTACTTTGTACCATTTATTAAATCAAAGCGTTGAAAGAATTAGTACTGACTTTTAATTTGACCAAAACTGTAGAATTAGTTTTTTTTTCTCTTTTAGGTCATGACTCGATTTCCTCCTGAGCCTAATGGCATTTTGCATATTGGTCATGCTAAAGCAATTAACTTCAATTTTGGATATGCCAAGGTATTTTCTGAAAGACGTTTTTGGAAATTTTGGAAACTATGCAATTAGTTAATTAGTTAATTAATGATTTGTTAATAAATTGAATCTTCTTGTGTCTAACAACAAGACAAATTATGTGCCACAGAATTTGTTAAGTTGTGTAGTGGTTCTCACCTTTACAATTTTATTTTTTTAAATTTGCATATGCTGAATTTTAAACTTTTTCTGGATTTTAAGCTGTCTTTTGTTTGGATTTTGAAATGTCTTCTACACTTTAACTCTTCTAGTCTTTATCACAAATTTTGTTACATAAATTTGATGTTTGATATAAGTTAAAGATTGCCAATACCAATCAGAGCAAATACGGCCAGTTGGTTTGATATATTTAGATTAGGATAAATAGGAGATACTGCTAATAGCCCAGGACTTTTTAGAATTATTTAAACACAAACATGGTATTAAAATGAAATGTCAGTATTGTGTATGGGTTTGTTGAAGCACATTTAGATGATGTAAAATTAGAAATGTGTGTTTCTTCCAGGCACACCATGGGTCATGCTACCTGCGATATGATGATACAAATCCAGAAAAGGAAGAGGAGAAGTTCTTCATTGCAATTCATGACATGGTCGAGTGGCTCGGTATTTAATTTCACTGCTCCAGCTTAGATTTTTTCTATGAAATGTAACAAATATTTATATGGTTGTCATTTGGTTGATCACAGATGGCAATGGTTGAATTTGAAATGAAAATGAATGCTCATTACTGCTAAAGACTAAGAAGAATTGAATGCTCATAACTGCTCAAGACTGATAGGAAATTAAGTGCTCATAACTGCTCAAGGTTGAGAATAATTAAATGCTCATAACTGCTCAAGACTGATAGGAAATTAAGGGCTCATAGCTGCTCAAGGCTAAAAGGAAGTGAATGTGCATAACTGCTCAAGATTGAGAGGAATTAAATGCTCATAGCTGCTCAAGATTGAGAGAATGAAGGATGATTGATGCTTGAATTGACATGCTCTCGGTTGTGGTGACTGAGAAAATCAGACTGCTTATGCTTTGTACCTCTAGCCTTTGATGGGCCAAAGGAAATTGGCTCTCTGCCATTAATATTGAACTCAGTGGCTTGTTGTACTTATTGCCTATTCTAGTTGGTTATAAGTGTCAAGCTCTGTTGCAATACGTATGCATTGTTCAATTTCAGGCTACAAACCCTACCAGGTAACACACAGTTCGGACTACTTCCAGGAGCTGTATGACCTTGCAGTCGAGTTGATTCGCCGTGGTCATGCATACGTTTGCCACCAGAAGCCAGAAGAGATCAAGGGTTTCAACCCTCCACCCTCTCCATGGAGAGACCGACCCATAGAGGAATCACTCCAACTGTTTGAGGTCTGTTTGATTTAGGAATCCGGTGGCATTCTGGGAGAAAGTAGATATGTTTAACCTTATTATAGCGCTCCTTCAAGATAGCTACTCAGAGGAACTCTCTGCGCTGGCCTTAGTGATGTTAAATTTCACAGTGAACAAATAAGAATACATCTATTAGCTAAACTAGATAGAGGAGGGAAATGAAAATTAAAACTAGGAGCAAGAGAGGGGTGGATAAAAATGCCAGGAAGAGATAAAGATTTTTTCATGCATATCATGTCAATAAAAAGGCACAAAATAAATGTTGACTTCAATGGTATTATGTTTTCCATAGAATAATTTTGAAGCGGTCAATTTCGATTGGTTGACTTGAGATCCTTCATTCATTCAGAGTACTTGTACAGTGCCCCTCCATGATAACCTCCTCAGTCACTCTGAGCCCAGCTGAGGCAATAAAGAGCAGTTTTTAGATACTTGTAAAAGGTATAATTATGCAGAGTGCCTAGCTAAAAGACCAAACAGAACTCGAGGAAGCTTAGTCCATGTGATGGACTAAATCACAGAGGTGCAAAATTGTGTCTTCGACAGATCCGTTGTGAAGAATATTATTCTTTCATAAATCCATTGTTTATTTTGTTTTCAATCACATTTAGTGTATGTGACTTGAGATTTTAACAATGGAAGAACAATATAGAAGTTAATTAACACTTGAAGCAATCTCTCAGTCTTTATGTGTCAGTCACTTCCAAACATATTTCATGTAAACATATTTCATGTTTTTAGAAATATTAGGGGATATTTATTTCTGTAGTTTTCTGCTAAAGTGGAACATTTATTTTAATCGATTATAGAGTAAATTTAACCAGTTGAGTCAACCTAACTGTTGTAGATTGTGAGAATTATTTAAAGCAAGTGTCACTCTCTCGGCAGCCTAGTCTGGAATAGTCTTAAGTTAGATGGATGAATCATTGTGGATTGCTAGGCAGCATTGTGTAAGAACATCCTTGAGACCAGTATTTAATAACTTGTGACTTCAGCTGACTATTGAACTTGCACATTGCGAGCGCTTGACCAAATGGCCAAATGTTATGTCTTTCTGGCAAATATATTAGATGCCATGTCTAAGGGGATTACCACAGGATCAATCTGAGGTCGTCATGGACGTAGTGTGGCAGATAAATATACAAGAAATCTTATTATTCCTGTTGATCTAATTATATGGTTATTCAGGTATTTGGTTTCTAGTACAAGCACTGCAGTGATGCTTATCAGAAAGGTGCTATATGTGATATGGGAAGCAAATAGGACAATGTAGCCAATTGGTAAAAGCACTTGTTATGCACTATGTAAAAGCACTTGTCACATATGGAATTCTGGTGGTCCCAGTTGCTTGAACTAAATTCTAATTTCTTTAACTTCTGATGTGTAATGCTATGAAGTTAGGATCCAGAAGTAGATTGAGATGGGGAAAGAGGGTTAAATGTTGGAGCTAGAGGATGAAGGATCAAAAAATATGAATGGTTTTGGCATATGTAGTCTGTTACTGAAATAGCACTATGTAATTATTCACTTGTGTGGTATTAAGTTTTCATAGAATAGTTTTGTAAAAGACAATTTCAATCTGGGTGACGTGAGATTTTTAGCTGGTCTCGTGTGAAGAATATTTTTCTACTTGGATCCGTTGTATTTTTTTGTTTTCCAATCACCTTATGTATATGTGTCTTGAGATTTTCACAATGGAAGAACAATATGGAAGTTAATTAACACTTGAAGCAATCTCACAGTCTTCAGGTGTCAGTCACTTCCAAACACAGTTCATGCTTTTGCAATTAGTAGGTAGCATTTATTTCTAGGGTTTCCTGCCTGACTGAGCGAAAACTGATTTTATTGATTATAGAGTAAAATGTAACCAGATTAGTTACCGTTGTTGTAGTAGATTATGAGATTCATATGAAATGAGTGTTGCCTTCTTGTCGGCAGAATGTAGGCAGCATTGTGTTAGAACCTATTTTGGACCAGTATTATGTGACATATAGCCTCAGCAAAGGTTGTGCCTGCATATTTGTGATGCTCAACCATCCATTGTATATTTTGTTTTCCAATCACATTCTGTATATGTGACTTGAGATTTTCACAATGGAAGAACAATATGGAAGTTAATTAACACTTGAAGCAATCTCACAGTCTTCAGGTGTCAGTCACTTCCAAACACAGTTCATGCTTTTGCAATTAGTAGGTAGCATTTATTTCTAGGGTTTCCTGCCTGACTGAGCGAAAACTGATTTTATTGATTATAGAGTAAAATGTAACCAGATTAGTCACCGTTGTTGTAGTAGATTATGAGATTCATATGAAATGAGTGTTGCCTTCTTGTCGGCAGAATGTAGGCAGCATTGTGTTAGAACCTATTTTGGACCAGTATTATGTGACATATAGCCTCAGCAAAGGTTGTGCCTGCATATTTGTGATGCTCAACCATCCATTGTATATTTTGTTTTCCAATCACATTCTGTATATGTGACTTGAGATTTTAACAATGGAAGAACAATATGGAAGTTAATTAACACTTGAAGCAATCTCACAGTCTTTATGTGTCAGTCACTTCTGAACATTTCATGTTTCTGATAATAGTAGGCTGCATTTATTTCTATGGTTTTCTGCTCGAGTGAAAAATGTAGTATAAAGAGTAAATGTAACCAGATGAGTCACCCTAGTTATCATAGATAAATAGAAACTCTGCTGGCAGCTATGTTAGACGGTTGACTCTATGTGCATTCCACGAATTCAGTGTTTATTTTTCTAGGCAACATTATGTTAAAATTTATTTGAAGCCAGTATTATGTGACACATATGTTGTATACCCGTAGCAGATGGTTGTGCCTGCACATTGTAAATGCTAAACCAACTGAAAAATTATCTGATACACTTTATGATAAAGTTATTAGATGCCATGTCTAAGGGGATTACCACAGGATCAATCTGAGGTCGTCATGGACGTAGCGTGGCAGAGCAATGTACAAGAAACCTAATTTTTCCTGTTAATCTCATTATATGGTTAATCAGGTATTTGGTTTCAAGTACAGTCATGGCATTTATGTTCATCAACAATGTGCTATGTCTGATAAATGAAGTTGATGGAACAATATAACTTATTGGTTAAAAAACTTTTTTGTAACGAGTAGAGTTCTATGATGCAACATTGTGTGTGAACCTTGAGCAAGTCATTCGCACACAATTGCTTGGAACTATCACTTAGATGGTGAAGCAAAATATATGCCCCAAAATAATGCTGATTGTCTTTAGCATCCACTTTGTAGAAATTCTTGCTAAGGGATGTTCTAAGATTTGCCTACATTTGATAGCCAAATTTACTATGTTTCATTTTTCTTTGTTTTCTTTTTTTGCATTGTTCAATATATGCAACAAATGTATTGTAAGAATATATTGATAACATATTTGTTTAAGCTTGGAAAGCTGTTTAGAATTGAAAATACAAGCACTTGCAAGTTTGATTGGTTGTATCATGAACTTTTGAATGTAATGCTACAGAAGCTTTAGTGCTGATAATACTCTGAAGGAGCTATGTAATTATTGCATTATATTAATATTTCATGACTGTGGTGACGTGTTTTTTAGGACATGAGAAAAGGAAAGGTCAATGAAGGTGAAGCAACACTTCGAATGAAGACGACGTTGGAGGAAGGCAAGCAGGATCCAGTCGCCTACCGCATCAAGTTCACGCCACACCATCGCTCCGGAGACAAATGGTTGGTCCACTTTTACAGTTTAAAAAAAATGCTGTTAGTCGGTTGCTTGTAAACCAGAACCTTTTCACAAAGTTACAGTTGTCTACCATGCAATTTGGATGTTGTTATTGGGTTTTAAGTAATTTTTGCGGATATGTTTACTGTGCAAAGGGTGATTTCCCATCATCAGTTGGTTATTTGTTCACAGGAACAGCAATTGAGTGATGATAGAAGATAAGGAAGTTTAATTAACACACAAAGTATTTTATGATATTTGATCGTCTTTGTATGTCAGTCACTTTCGTACACTTGTTGGAAATTATTATGGTTTAACACTTCTAGTAACGGTCAACTTTGCCACTGCTTGTACTTAGCAGTGCCAGAGTCCCAAGCCTGGATAAAAGAAGAGGGCAATGCTAATGATCTATGTTGTCACAATGTCCATCTTCTTCAGTATAGGTTTGTTTAATTTTTGTGTGTTCTCTGTCGTGTTTGTGATTTTTAGGTGTATTTACCCAACGTATGATTACACGCATTGCTTATGTGATTCTATTGAGAACATTTCACACTCGCTATGCACCAAAGAATTTCAATCTCGGTGAGTAATTTGAGATTTTGGGTTACCAGAATAAAATTTAAGTACGTAGTCTTGGGCTTGCGGCTATGTCAAAACTACTATTAGCTTGGAGTTGTGATATTAATGGTGGTTGCAATGGGCAGTATTGTGATGCGTGGATGGGTTGGTATTGATGACCAGAATGACAATTGGAATGATATTGACAATCAAAAATGGGGATAATACTGACGATCAATCATGTGGTTTCACATTGCTGAGGGTTAATAATGAAGACAATTTATACCGCTACAAGGGCGCCTCACATACAACTGATCTATGTTATCACAATGTCTACCTTCTTCGGTATATTTTTGACAGGTGGAGGGACACCGAATGAGATGGAAATGTGGGGGGGGGGACACACACATATAATGACTCGATGCCATAAATTTAAAACTATCGATATAACGATGGTTATTGTTGCTCGTTGATCTCTCTGTCGGCTAGTAATGTTTTTCGTGTGCTAAATTATAAAAAGTGAATGTTAAAAAATTATCTGCTAAGGTGCATATTTTTATTGTTTTTTTTGTTGTGTCTGTCAGTCGATCTTCATACTATTGGCTGTGCAACGTCCTTGACCTATATTGCCCCGTGCAGTGGGAGTACGGTCGACTGAACGTGAACTATACAGTCGTCTCAAAACGAAAGATTGCCAGGCTTATCTCAGAGAAGATTGTCCGGTTGGTTCAACGGCTGTTGTTTGTTGGACCGGTGGCTTTCAAGTAGTTTTATCAAATCATTAATATGAAATATGAGTTTGTCCCATGATTCGATTTCTAATATTGTTTCTGCTTGAATCCATTGTCTGCTTGTTTCCCAATCACATTCTGTGTATGTGACTTGAGATTTTAACAATGGGAGAACAATTTGGAAGTTAATTAACACTTGAAGCAAACTCACAGTCTTTATGTGTCAGTCACTTCTGAACATTTCATGTTTTTAGAAATATTAGGTAACATTTGATTTATATTGCTTATATTCTATATAGTCCCTTTCTGGTAAAGAAATGTGTCAAAGACTAGATTGCATTCCTTTGAATTATGAATTTCGTGAGTATTTACAGAATAGAACACCAATATGACACAGAGCAGGCAATTTATCCTAAGAATAATCTAATTCATGCTTGCTTAATTAGTTTGCAAGTTAAAGCAAGATTTCAATGAGTTAAATCAATCATAAGTGTTTTACTGCAACCAATTGAAATAAAATGCATCATTAAAATATGCACAAAAATAGACTTAACATTTCCTGTCAATACAGAGTTTATTTGTGGCTGTTATGTTATGTTCATTTTCCTTATTAAAGGGATGTAAAAGCTTACTGTGCTCTAATTAATTTGTGCTTTTTGCTAGGAACTGGGATGATCCTCGACTCTTCACTTTGACTGCGCTCCGGAGGAGGGGTTTTCCACCCGAGGCCATCAATATGTTCTGTGGAAAGGTTGGTAGAAGTGTTTTAGCGATAATCATGATAATTAAGTGCTCTGCTCGTCATTGAAAACCAGATCTCGTGCAAACCTTTTTTGCCAGTCATTGACATCATTTGTGTTTTCTTCCCTGGTCACTGCAACACATGGTGACTAGGTTGTTCTCCCAGCCCTCCTGGAACAGGCTGCTTAGGACCCTGCAGCACGAGCTTCTCAACCATCCGCCTCTTTCCACAAGCGCTTGAAGACCTTTTAGCTCTATTACGGTTGTATTGTGTTAGGTCAGAAGCTTAACTGATATACGAGTCGCTCTTGAAGTAGTACTATATTAATTTGCCATTACGAGGGAATAAAACACAAATGATGTGAACAACAATTTCATCATTGGATGGCAGAGGATCAAGTTACCTGAATGTCGCTAGAATTCCAAGAAATGACAGCACAAGGTGTATAACTAATGATTGTAATATTAGTTCTGCAATGATGCTGTGCAAAGGCGTCGGTTTGCCTTTACTTAAATGAGTCAAATCTTTAAAAAATATCCAAAGTGGGTAAGCATGCATGTCTGGACAGCACACATCAGAAGAAACACATTGACTTGCTTTTCAGAAGACTGCATGACTTTGACCAAGGAAATGCTGTGGTAGAGGAATTGAAAGTTAACATTTTAATTGGTTGTAGGACTTCTCACTTATAAAGGAGACTTGAGTATAGAGTTGATGCTGCATGTATAATAAAGCATTCTCCAAATTATTGCCTATACGTCTTCAAGCTAGTGACTTGCCGATATAGTTAGTGCCCTTCTGAGATTTTTGCAAGGTGATTTAGAAGTGGTCCAATACATCCATGAATATATATATATTGGTTCTGCATTGGTTGTTGCAGGTTGGTGTGACGATGGCACAGGTGAGCCTTGACCCGTCGATGTTGGAAGCCTGTGTTCGAGATGTGCTTAACATCACTGCTCCAAGGTCAGTTCAACCTTGGCACTTCTTCGTTCAAGTAATGTTCACTGTGTTGGTCGATGATGTAACATATGTGCTACAGTGTGTTCAATGCGCCACGTTGCATCTGAATATACTTGGAAGTGAAAGATGTACCTAGTCTATTTTACACAACTTTTCTTTAGAACAATCGAATAAGCACATTTCATTGTTGAGTGCCAGTCTCCTGTGACTTTGCACATGCTGAATGTTCAGTGTGTGCTGAACGGAAACTGGCAGATGAACATTTGGCGGTTTTATCACATGCAGCTGCTGTTCAGTGCGTTGATCGTGTGAGTCACTTCCAGACATTTAAAGTACCATAGAAATGATTGATGTAGCAAGTTTATACCAACCATTAGTTGTGTTGTTAAAAGACCCTTTTCCAGTTTTCTGGTAATTTTTCCAGTTTTTTTGGTAATTTTTCCAGTTTTCTGGTGATTTTTGCAATTAGATTGTAATATGTTTGGTATGTGTTACATTTTTTATTGCAATTATGGATGATGTTGTTTAAGAAAAGTGTTTGCCATTTGTTAGAGCAATGGCTGTCCTCAAGCCTCTGAAAGTAACAATCACGAACTTACCTGGTGATGCACCAGCGACGATTCAGGTGTCAAACTTCCCAGCGAATGAGAGCAAAGGCTTCCATTCAGTAGCCTTCAAGAAGACGCTTTATATTGAACAGAGCGACTTCAAAGAGGTAATAATAGGATCTGTGTTGAAAATGCAGTTAGTGTAATTGTATAACTTTTTATGACTCCTCGATTATCAACCTCCGATATTGGAGCATTGTGCAATTTTTTTAATCTCATAAATTTGATTCATTTTTGGGTTTATGTTGTGTAATTTAATAATTTTCAATAGATTGTTGTTCCATATTTTAATTGAAATTTATTCAGATTAATTTGGTGATTCAAATTCTCATCTGATAAGAAGTTTATTTTAAGATTTCAGCTTCTGACGACCTGTCCTATCTAACACGGCCACTATAAAGTGGTCGTATTGACTACACTGACCAAATACTGTAGGAAGGAAGATTGGGCAGCAAGGAAGAGAATTTGACCAAGTGTGACCTCTTATCACATGACTAAGACATTGATGAAGTTGCTAATGCTTTAGGCTGTCATTAAAGGTTAGCTTAGCCATTTAATGTGTGCTGCATTGGTTACCCATGCATCTTCTTTTATGTAAAAAATAACCTTATTACCAGCATCAGTGTTTGACTTTTAGAATGGGATATGTAAGCTGCTATTTTGGTAAAGGTAGCACATGATTTGATTATATTGTTTTTCACGATTTCTGTCAAGGATGCTGATAAAAACTACAAGCGACTTACCTGCAAGCAGCCAGTTGGCCTGCGATATGCCAACTTCGTCATTTCGGTCGCCAAGGTGCATAAGGATTCTACAGGCGAGCCGATCGAAATCGAAGTCACTTGCCGGAAAACTACGGAGGCCGAGAAACCAAAGGGATTTATACACTGGGTGGCTGATCCTCTGCTGTGTGAAGTGCGACTCTACGAAAGACTGTAAGTCAATGCATTTGTGATAACAAATGTAAATTTGCCCTATGTATTACCATTTATTATCCCATGTCCAAACAAGTACTGCTCTTGTCTAGGAACTCTACCCCATTTTTATTTCACTAAATCTGTCTTATTTGGCCGATGTTGGACCAGTAATGCCTCTTGAAGTGGCGCTATATTAAGTTTCATTGATTGATTGAAATATGATAGATCTGGCCATTTAGAAGCGCCTTTGGTCTTGTGTGATACTATAAATGCTGTAAACTTAATTGAAGATTCGTATCGCCATGTTTTATATATACATGTTTTACGGTTGCATTTCTTCAATTTATGTGGATATGTTAGTTACTACGAAGTGTCTTTGTTGATTTTTACTACAGAAATAAGAAGAAAGGGGTGGAGTGATGTTAGCCGAATTCTGGTCGCTAAAATTTTGTAACTACTTTCAGTTTCAGGCATAAAAATCCGGAAGACAAAGCTGAAGTTCCCGGAGGCTTTCTGAGTGACTGCAATCAGGTAATGCTGTCAATAAATATTCAATGATTATTTGTGTAAATTCAAGAAGGAAATGATTAAACTGCAATGAAATGAAAATCAGCAAAATGTGGTCAACTGGTCAATCAAGAACCATTAATTCCTCAGTGCTCATCAAGTTTCTTATTATTTCACTGTGCTTAGCCTATCATGTCATATTTTGGTTGACTGGTAGGAGAGGTGAGACGTGTTATTGTAATGTATTAGCTTTTGGAAATTTGATCATGCTGTTGCCGCAATTAAAGATCACAGTACATTGGAGAAGCATTGGCAGCGTGGATTGTTTCCAGTTAGAACCTTTTAACACTTAAACAGCGAGAATGCACTTGAAGCAACCAGGAAACCAATGCAGCTCAAAACTCTACCACTGTTTGCACTCCGACAGTGCCAGTCCCAAGCCTGGATAAAGGAGGGCAATGCTAATAATCTATGCTATTATAGAATGTCGTTAAACTGCAACATACCAATCAATGCAGTTCATCATTAAAGTGTTGATGGTGATCAATGTCTATGGCCCCTTAGCACATTAGAATGGTCCTATGTGAATACAAGACTCTTAATTCATTATAAGTAGTTAAACATGTGCTAAATAAATCACTTGTGTTGTTCACTTAGGATTCATTGACGGTCTTATATGGTGCTCATATCGATCAGTCAGTGAAAGGTGCCAAGGTCTACGACAGGTTCCAGTTTGAGAGGAACGGTTACTTCAGTGTTGATCCAGACTCCACAGAAGATAAGGTGAGTTCAGTTTCAGTTACCTGTGTAAATGTGGTTTGAATTGATTTTAGATTGAAGACATATTGGTGTGGAATTAAGTAGTGACAGCAGATGATAAAGCAGGATCTGGAACCCAGTTGACCTGATTAGTGAAAGTAGGGGTAGGTTCCAAAACAATTCCCAGGCCATGAGCAGAAGAAGGAAAATTGGATGAGGGAACCTGAAATGGAGAGATGATGTATTGATCTTATTAAACTGGACCACATTAGACCAGGCCACATGTATATTGTTGGAGGTCAGCCGTAAGCGATTAGAGGAGAGCCAAATGTCTAGGACAGATGAGGCTTCTAGTAAATGCTCAACCATTTGAGCAGCAGAGGAAGCTGGACTGTGAAGAAGGACCTGATTATTGTCAGAAAACTGGTCAGATGAAACCCCCGAACAGTTGAAAAATAGATATTGGCAGTAACAGATTAAACTGAGTAAAGAATTATATTACATTGCATTGAGGTGAATGTGTTGTAAATAAATGACTGGGATGAATTTTATTCTCTGTAGCTGGTCTTCAACCTGACTGTTCCACTAAAAGAGGATCCCGGAAAAGCTGCCTAAACGCACGGCATAATTTAAGATCTCTGCCCACGAAAGCTCTATTTATTCAGAAGTGACGTTATCGGAAGTATTTGCATTATACCGGTCAGTCAGTGAAAGTTATATGACAAGCTCGTTGTCATGTGCACTCAGTGCATTGTTGAACATTTCTCCCAGATTGCCTGGAGTATTGATTTGTATTGATTAAAGAACTCGGAAGTTTCATTTGGAATTATGTTAGGTTTGGCTATAAAGGAATTGCTTGTTGTATTGTGCTAGAAGGTAGTATTTCATGTTTAAGATGATCAGAGCTGTATGTAAAGGATATCTTTCCTGAGATAGAAAAGGTAGCCATTTCTGGTTTTAACTGAACAACTGCTGACCTCTGTGACATAATTTAGAACTTTAAAGGAGAAGTTTACCAGCCAGAATGCTTGATAATCAATTCTTTTATTAATTTTCCTTAGGAGTATCGAACGACATCCCATTTTATTTGGTATCGTAATGCACAAGTTGGTCACTTCAAGTGAGGCTATAGTGACGTATTGTATTCTCTTTGAGAAATACAGTTGAAATCCAACAATGTTTAAGGAAGGCAGGCTAGCATACCACTAACCATGATTAAGTTTGGATTTGCCATTTATTTCTGTGGTTTTACCATTAGGTATAAACTAAATGCAAAATCATCCCAGTTGTGTTACAAAAGCCTCTGTTAGTACTGTGTAATTACAATCTTAAGAAAAAGATGGACAAAAAGTTAGCATGTTCAGGAGATCTGAAAAACAGAAATGTATTGCTAGTTTGTTCCTGTGGTCTGTCGGAAAATGTGTTTGTTTATAAGTGATATTTTAAAAAGGAGTATGTATTAAAATAAATATTATGTTCACAGTGTAGACTGTTCAGACTTGTTACATAAGGATTAGTTCCAAGAGATCTGAGAAAGCATATTAGTTCAAGAGTGCTTTTGATCTCCTTCATATTTTGTAGCAGCTGTATTAGAATTTTTTTCATTTTCAGTGTAAAAGTTGAACCAAGAATTGAGCTTAACTTTCAAATATTTGGGGATAAAATAGCTTGAACATTTTTAACCTTTAACAAGTCTAATTGTTACCTATTCATAAAAATACCAATAATGTAATTTATTAAGGTTGTCATGACCATAGAATTTTTGTTTGAGTGAAGGGGAACCATTGACAGGACAGATGCTGATTACCTGTGGGGTGAACATTGAACACTGCACTGAAAAGTTCATACAACAGCCTTTTATAATGACTGGCATCAACAGAAGGGTATTGTTTGGTACAGTTGGAAGTAAATAAGGTCATGCCTCCCAACATACGAATTGCCTGCTGTATGGAATGACATTATCATGAGGCCAGTAGATCAAAGAGCAAAAATCCATTTCGACCACCCTTCATGCTCAATGGACACCGTGGCCTCTGGACTTTTCCTTTTGCATGTGGTAGTGTAGGGAGAAGAAATTCAGACAAATCACAAAAAGCCTAAGTGTAAATCTTATAGATATTCAGGATTTTTCTGTTGGGTAGCTATAGACGATACAGTTCAAAGACTTATTTGCATCAAGCTGGCATTATAAAATATCTTCCACCACAAAAATGTTTATTTTATAGAAATTTATTCACAAGAATTAATACTACCGATATAGTGGTTAATAAAGGTCTATTAATACTACCGATATAGTGGTGATAGAAGGCAAATTCAAAGTAACATTGATCAAATAAAATACAACACCAATCTCATTGAGAGTTTACATCGAAGAAAGATGAACAAATGTCGACATAAAGGAACAATGTCCCTGAATTGGATAAACCCAGCAAAGTAAAACACTTATCTTTAGGCATCGGAATACAAATATAGTTATATATTCTGAAGGATATGAAAATTTTTCTCTCAATACTGAATCTGTGGAAAACATTGCGTCTCATTTACAGCACTAATATCACACATCAAACTGATTGATATGATTCATGCATATATATCAGCCTGTGATAAAATTTGGACAAATGGCTTAATAGACAGAGAGAAAACTGTGTCCCATCAAAAAGCATCACAAAAGTCACCGAATGTCTGAGTACAGAACTAACAGTTTAAAACGACAGCTGTTGTCATGCTATTTAAAAAAAATGACACTTGAATAAATTAGGAAATGATTAACAACAAGCAATAAATAACAAAAACATAGATGATCATCAGTTTTAACGACCAAATTCTAATTTAGTCTTTCACTTTGATGTTTGCTGTAGCAGCCTAACCTCAGGTAACAGTTACCATGGTAAGATCAAATTGGTGTTTGGCAGAGTTAGTTCAGACAATTACAAATGCAATCTCTACAGAAAATTTACAAATAAAATTGGATAAACAGCTAGCTGGTAGCAACCCACAAGTCTAACATTAAACAGGAATTTACTTAATTTCAACAAATTCAAATTATATCCCACTTGTCATAACCCATGAGGCATAGAAGCGTAGTCAAGCAAAAATGTTTTATGCAATTTCCGAGTATATGAATTTTGCTCATGCAATAAAATAAAAGTACATGTAAACATTTTATTTTGCAAAAGTATACGCTGCATTTCATATCTCATCATCTAAACAATTAATGCAAAATCAAACATACCATTAACCTAAATGTTACAATACAGAATTTAATGGAACCACACCATTTTGCATTGCATAAGTGAAGTACTGGACGAAAACCCTCACGTTCTACATGTACGTATTTCTGCAAAAGTTGTAAAAACCAATTCCACATTCTGTGAGTAAATTACCAGAAAGTAATTGCTGTACACTTCCTTTTGATTTTTAATCAAGTCTCCTATTACTTCTTGCCTTCTACTTAATGTGGTTTGTGTTAAAACCACAAAGTGCTGCACTTTCAATCTATTACACCTGTCAATTTTACTCATTACTGAACTCATAATTTTACTTGTCATATTTACAAATTCCTTAAAATGCATGGTTCATTAACATCCTTTCCAATTCCATCTGATCTTTTCCATTTCCAAATCGTAGTCATTACTTACTGTTTCTTTTGTATTACTTCTGTATCATACTCTCTCACATCACTTCTATATTGTATCTGGTCCGTAATCCAGCGAGCATTGAAGACAGGTGCATACATCTCATCGAGCTTAAAAATATAAATACTTAACAAATAAACATCAACAAAAACCTTAACACATGCATTGAGTAACAAGTCCACATAAAATGTTAAATTCAACCCAACAAAAATACTAAACCAAAAGAATAAAAGATTTGTATGAATCAACAAATGTTACCACCAGTGCAGTATTTGAATGATGACGATTATGAAGACATTTAAAGGCCGCTGCTGGAAAACAAAGTTCACGACTGGCTAATACGAGGCTCTCCGTCTTGCCACAAGACAATGGGCGGAATGAAACTCTTCCCTCTCACGCGATCTTCAAGACCCTAAAATGACAGATACATTACCATCCATTCTTTGATCTTTTTCAATCTAGACTCAAGATCAAACTGTTTCAACGTGTGATTCATGCCGAATGAACATGGTAGATTAATAAAGTAAGCATTGAATTCTTACTGGTGACTCGGATACCAACTTATCGTTAAAAAGAATTTTACGACCCTATGTGGTTGTATACTGTCTCAGGCCGGTACTGGGCATGAGCACTCTACTATGCAAAGTAATACAAGGAACTCCTTTTCTAACAATTTTTCTAGACTACAGCTACAGCAAATGAGGTCAGTAGTGCTAATTGGAAATTGTAAAATTGTTTATATCTTGCCATCAACATTCACAAAAACAAGTTCGATCCTTTAAGGCAGACCAATAAATTCTCGCCTGCTAGCAATTCAATGAAGAATGATAATAATACTTTTCCAGGCATGAAAACTTTAGAAATCTGCAGTAGCCATGATTGACTTGCCTCGCCATTATAGGAAATGAGCGGCGAGACCTCGCAGATTAGTGGAGATTCCTCACTGTCCTCTTTGTGGCTAAAACATGAGACATAATCACTCCTACATCACACACAACATATTATACACTCTTGTGCACGTACCAAATATGTCGATGCCCAAATAATAATTACAATAATGTTCAGAACTGTATATGCACATTAATCAGTAGTTACAAATTTCAACCTGTCAACCTCTATTCACATGTATAACAATTTTATACACTCCTCACTATTCGACATTCAAACCGACAAACCACAGTATGATTACAAGTATAGTATGAATGGATGATCACATGTTATTACAAGTCGAATTTAACTTTACAGCAGCCGTGCAAGGCGCTTATACATCATGCACTACATCCTGCTCAATTGAACATTATTAAATCACAATCAAAAATTTTAGTATTCAAAATCCATATATTTGCATGAATATTAAGCAGAGGTGTAGCTAGGGGGAGAGAGGGAGGACATGTGTTCCCAGGCACCAAGTTGGTGGGGTGCCAAAATGAGGATTACAACTATTATTTTTTAATTTTATTTGGATGCAAACTAATTTATCTCAACTAAGTCAGTAAGATTAAATTTTGGCACCCCCAAATAGCCTTATTAAAAAACAGGTTGTCAAGCATGATCAGTAATCACCAAGAGCCCATGAGGGGCGACATAGTACAGTAATATTATTAAGCCACCTGTTAAATATTCATGAATGTGTCAATGACAGATTTCTGAAGCTGCAAAGCACTCTTGAGGCACAACTTCTCTTGAGTCCGTGAAAGTAATTACTAATCAAAATGCATAAGAAATGCAGGAGAAATGCTGTAAACAGTACAACATGCATAGTTTCATACAAAAAGGGACAACAGAAGATTTCATAGGTCTGTGTTGCAGACAGGTAGGAAAAGCTCAATAATGATGAACTACGGTACTATAATAGTAGAGATTACATTTCTGTATGTGTAGAAACTGTAGAACTATATATATATATATATATATATATATATATATATATATATATATGTATATATATATGTATATATATATATAGTTCTACAGTTTATCTTCTAACGTAGCATAAATACTGAAGCAGCAGCTTGCACACGACGTCAGCACAGGAAAAGATGTTAACGAAGAAATTTTTTCCATTACGAACATACCTGATTTCATTATTGTTCTCAAGGTGGGAGGAATTCATGCAACGACTAAATTGAATAAACAACCACATGCAACATACGTAAACTGGATCATCACGTATCATGCAGGAAACAACGCGCATCACATTATTACACATCAAAGAGTACGTTGTGTGTTAAAGCTTGCAGTGCAGAAATATGAATTAAAACCTCGTAATGTGTACAGTTCTGCATAATAAATTTAAATATAAGTGGTACAAAATCAATACCGGCATAAAAATTGTCAGGGAGAGAATACTGCTGCATTTCCTAGAAGAAAACCTTACCATATGGAAATTCTGTTCATCAAATATTTTAATATTGATACTGATTCAGTTCACTTAATTAGAATAACGGTTCTTATAGCATAGAACTGCACATGTAGTTGCTTGAAACTAAACATTAGAAGGTCGTTGAAAATTTAATTATTTTTTAAAATTAAACATTAGAAGGCATATGTGAATCAAACTTGTTACTATTAAACAATAGGGGATGGTTGAAATCTCACTTGTTTAAAATTAAAAATTGAAAGGTGGACAAGACTTGCTAAAATTAAACCCTAAATCTAGAAAGTGGAGTAGAAAAAGACTTCTTCAAAATTAATTAGAAGCTCGACGAGACTCGCACTTCACACTTTTTTTAAATGTAACTTTAAAAGGCAGATTAAAATCTCACTTGCTTAAACTAATATCTTAAAAGGATGATGAGAGTTAATCAATATTCCTTATATAAAGCATAATCCTAAACTAATGGAACTAAAAAATGTAATATTCAAAGAAGAGAATTTAACATAAATCCACAAGATTGTAAAGAATTTCAAAGGTTTTTAGAATAATACTGCATGAAATATATAAAGAAAATCTTCTAGCACAACGACGACACAGTAGGCTCAGCTATCAGCATATTATCAGATGGTGGATGGAAAGCATGCTCATGCTGGGAGTGAGTTTGTCTATGGCATGTATATCCAATCATAAAACGTGGCACACACTTTGATTCAGCTATTTCTGTTGTCTTAACCCTTTAACGACCAGCGGGTACTTAAGTGTAAGGCATAATCAATAACGCTGGTCGTTAAAGGGTTAAGTTACACTGGGTAGGAGATAGATGATGCAGTGGCTAGCAGGCTGGACTGTCAATTGGGCAGACTGATATACATTTATTTAAGGATGATATGTGTCTGTCAATTGGGAGGTAGGCTGTTCAAATCACCGCCACGGCAGAAGGTTTCCTCGAGGTTTCTGCTTCATCTGTAGTCCCTAGGCAACTCAACTGTAGAGGCACACTGACCTTATACTGTCGATGGGAAGATGCGAGGGAGAGGGCTGTCCTGGCCAACCACCCTCATACGCAGAGGCTAAGAAAATGAGGTCACTAACTCCCAATACCCATGGCTGCCTCAGAGCTAGATTAAGGGACTGCTCTTCGTCTTTGTTGCAATGGGTCTAGATCAGAAAGCTGCCCTACCTCTGCTGCTTGCACTCTCCTTTTGATCAGGAGTCATTAGATGTCTGTACACCAAAGTGCGATCAGCAATTAGTTAATAAATATGCTTACTTACTTACACACTTACACAAGCAAACATTGCAATCAATTCACTTATGCTCTGACTTTAGTTGTGACTTGCACTTCAACAGAATTGCACTCCTAGGCTTTTCAGCAGTTGGTTTGAATCTTTGGAATTTGCTGCAGAAAAGTTGATTTAAAAAAAACACAAATGATCATATCGAAATGATGGGATCATCATGATGACGACAGTGACAGCTACCTAGGAATGTCGGATATGACCGAGTCGTTTTCCCGTTTAAACTTTCCTCCGGCTTTGAGGATCCAGCGATGATGTAGGTCCATCAAGGACGCTCGGCAGGTGATCGGGTTGTCCTTGGCTGCGTCGTTTCCGTTCTTAAGTGGAGCAAATTCGTCTTCACGAAGCACATCCCACACAGCAAATGAACTAAAAAAGAACCCCGCGTCATCAACAGCGTCTGCTTTAGAACCATGTATCGATGTATCTATACAATACAATTAATTTAATTGACAAGAACAACACAGGTGTCATAGCTGCAACTGGAATATCTCATCACCAACCCTACAACCACCACTACAACCACCAATGCAGCAACAAAGAAATAGTCATGTCATTAATTTGGGTTTTGGTGTATAAATGTCTGTATAATACTGACACCTAGATGTCCCAATCTAAACACAGCAAACATGTCAACACGGTCTGCTTTTAACTAATATAAAACTTAAATGATGCTCACGTTGCAAACTGGAAAATGTCGAAAATAAACTTTTCCATCTTTATGCCATTCACTTGCACTGGTTTAACAACTTTTCCTTCGTCGTTACAGAACGGAATTTTCTTTTGAGCCACGTGATATCGCAAGGACGACTCTTTCTCCCTAAATCACCAAAAAAAATAAATATTCAGCTTTGAAGAATTAGTTGCCATAACTTGATATGTGTTGTCTGAACCCCAAATCGTTTCTTAATTTTTTATTGGAATACGTTATTATTTAATTCATTTTATTAGACCTTCTCCACCCTTATAGGCTTTATTATATTGTAATGTAAAATATATCTCGTATTTCTACTGAACTAATCACATCAATCGGTCTGTGAATTTCCTGTTTCCTTGTTTTCTCACACTTCTTGGGTTTTGTCTTACCCACAAAGAGGCACAACGATTTTTATTAATAGCGACTATCAACTGATGCCTTTAGCAATCATGGTGCTGGTGCTATACAAATTCCTAGATTAGATTTATTTTCAAGCCCAGTAATTAAAAGGGTTTAAAATAGTATGTGATCTAGTTCAGATAGGTTGCTCCTGTGAGTGGGGCGAGCCATTGGCGCACTTGTAAACATAATGACAATAATAAATATATCGACACATAGTCTAAGATAAAGAAGAGTTGCAAATGAAGAAATGCAACTAACAGAACAATCATCTTCATGAAGTCAACGGAGAAAAAGTGATTGGCAATTCCACCAGCGTTGAAGACGAGTTTTCCATCTGCATCTCGTTTTTCCGCCGTCTTCAGAGAAATTTCGCTGTATTCCACGACATGGTATTTACCCTTTAACTTACAGATCACTCCGACCGGCTCAGACGCAGACGTCTTCTCAACGACCTACAAAACCATCACCAAATAAACTAAGATGGGCGATCAGGTCTATTGGATCGATGTTTGACGCGGCCTGTAAAGTTTACCCCGCACCTAATAAAAAAGTCAATAGTCATATTAGGCCATTTTCTCGAAATTGCTTTTGATGGAGCATCTCACATTCACTTAATCTCACTTAAAATGAAACTCATTTACCTTGACTCCACAAGAGGCGCCTTTCGCGATGCAGAATCCGATGAACACCGGATCTGCCATTTTGACGAGGATGTTGTCTACACAGTAGACATGTAGGTATTCCACGCCACGCTTAACGATGTTGTCAAGAATCTTTGCTTTCCTCAGAGCGTTGTATAGACCTCCGTTGCCATCTGCAATGATACAACAAATAAACACAAGGATAAAAGATTCATGTGATATCCTGTAAAATAATAATGAAGGCAAAACAGTGCCAGTCAAAAGGAAGGTGACATCATTGGTTCTGGAAGCATGTTATTAAACACTAAAAACTACAATGACCTCTTCGGACAAGCCCTATGACTTTACACAGCGAATGGCTCTTCAGTGGCACTTAAGAAGTTTGGAGATTACAATTGCAATATGGAGAAGGATCCCATGGCGAGAAGCATTGGTAAATATTGTGAGTGGTGTCCTAAGCTCACAATTCAAGTCCTTGTCTGATAAGACACATTCCATTGATGCGCCAATTCGACTAACATGCAGGAATGTCATCCCACCCAAAGAACACTCCCAAATTAACATGTGAAAACACTGATGCAATGTATAATAATATTAGATAATATTAGTCATCAGATAGGATTAGATAATATTAGCCATGAGATTGGATTAGATAATATTAGCCACGAGATTGGATTAGATAATATTAGCCATGAGACTGGATTAGATAATATTAGCCATGAGATTGGATTAGATAATATTAGCCATGAGATTGGATTAGATAATATTAGCCATGAGATTGGATTAGATAATATTAGCCATCAGAATGGATTAGATAATAATTAGCCATCAGATTGGATTAGATAATATTAGCTATCAGATTGGATTAGGTTAGCCATCAGATATCTTTACATCAGATTAGCCATCAGACTGGACTGGCTTAGGCTGCATTAGATTGTATTAGATAGAACCATAACGTTTTGATTGCAAGCTCTTCCTTTTCACATAGTAAACAGTTTGTCTATTGCTTTGTTTGACTGAAATGAGACATTAGTCATAATAATGGAAGACCTGGAGCCTTTGCAATACTAGATGGAGTCTCCAGAATGATCTTTCCGCTGTGATCGATACAAGGCATTGTGCTCTGCTCAAACATGACGACGTTCTCAGGTCGAAGTCCGAAGTATTCGTGCTTCTTGAAGTACTCAGTTGTTGGTACTCTTGTCTGTTCGCTCATCATTATGTACCTGAAGAGGCAGTTAATTCAATTCATTTTATGGCAGACATTGAAACCTAAATGAAATAACAATTATTTTTCAAAGATCAGCAACAACAGGGGACCCAGAAAGGACAATAGTCCTGCTGGGTAGGGCACCCTAAGTAATTTATAACATCAAGGCAAATAAAACAGAAATAGACACTTTAGAATCAATAGTCAAAGCAGCTGTTTAGATCCAGAAGGGCAATTGTACAAGCATAAATCTTAACTAGGTTCAATAAGCTCCCCTATCCATCACCTCTGGGTTTTCCATTCTAAACTTAGGTATCACCTTATCAAGAATTCTTACCCAGACTCCTTACTTGATATTCCATCTATCAATCCTCGACCAAAAAGACACCCTCCTTAACAGCTACTCTGCCTACGCTGATCTCCTGGAAACTGGACTATGCTCTACCATGGACTATCCTTTGGACAACCCCTCTGATTTGATGCAGCACTCTTGAATAAGCTGGTGTCCTGCACTTGGCTTTCAAGTGGCGCTTCAGAAATTTGGAGATTACGATCATGTTACGAATAAATCTTAACTAGGTTCAATAAATCTTAACTAGGTTCAATAAATCTTAACTAGGTTCAATAAATCTTAACTAGGTTCAATAAATCTTAACTAGGTTCAATAAATCTTAACTAGGTTCAATAAATCTTAACTAGGTTCAATAAATCTTAACTAGGTTCAATAAATCTTAACTAGGTCCAATCAAATTATAATAATTATAAACATGAGGGGTAGATAGTTCCAGATGGGGGACCAGCAACTGTGAATCAACCACAGTCAAAGACAAAACCTGTTCCACGAACAACACACTTTTAATCAGACACACTACTCAGGTTTTTCATTTGGAATGCTTTTCGTTTCCAGATTTGATGTAAAATTAGGATTTGCAGCTTCAAGGCAGAAGTCACATGGGCAAACGAAACGAATCTAACCTACACGCTTTCTCTTTTCCACCTAGCCTTTATTTTTAAAACATTCAACATTACTATAACCAATGTGCCTGGATATCAGTGATACCAAAACACTATAACCTTTTCAGTTGTGGGCCCATCCATGTGGAACGACCTCCCACTTAAACTCCATTCTTTGCTTTTGGCCCAACCGTCAAATTTCTACAAGTCACTCAAGTCTTTTTGCGTTTTTATCTTTTTCTTACAGCTGGGCTAGGAACCATAACCATAACCAAGTGTTTTTATTGTCTCCAAAAACATTAAACAAAATTATAAAGTGTTGACAATCAGCTGGGAGGCAATAGGGACTAACAGAAACCCTTAAAGGACAGAAAATCCTGTAGTCAGGGTCACCCTTACATTAGATTGATAGTTGCAGTTGGTTAGGTATAAGAGATACATACGAGAAGGAAGGAGCACTATATAAATGTTCAGAATGAATGAATGAATGAATGAATGAATGAACGAACTTGATCCAGATTTCACTCACCAGGGAACAACGCAGTCCTTGCCAACACGTCTGCTTGCCAACTCCTGGATCTTGACGAGACGCTGGGCCTGCAGATGGTAGAGAGACTTATGCGAAGGAAGACCAACGTCATACATTCCCTTAGGATACGTCACTCCCAGCCTCGTTCCCTGGCCTCCAGCCAATAGCAGAACCGCCACTTTGCCGTTGCCAATTTGCTTCAGTCCTAACAAATAAAAATCAAGAAGGAACAATTCTAAGGCAATGTATCTGTCTGTAATGGAAATGGAAAATAAGTGTCACGACTACATCTGCGACATTTTTCAATTTATCCATGACCTTCTATAAGATTCACTTCTCATGTTTCAGAAATGCTGTGAACCACACACAAGATCTCACCATCACCAAATCAGCTAAATCATTGATTAACATAATAATATTTAAAAAAAATTAAATATAATGATTACTTTTGCTCTTACATATGTTGCCATAGGTCAGTAATCATCATTAAGGCATGCTCAGGGCTGTACTGAGCTATAACTGCGCCCTGTGCTTAGCATCAATCTGACGCCCCCACATTTTGAAAATAGTGCATTTTATGAAATAATAAGTTATTCCATCCTGAAATTTGCGCCCTTTCCACATTTGCGCCCTGGGCCACGGCTCCGCTGCTCCCCTCAGTCCAACCCTGGGCATGATAACCAATTCGTTAACGCGCTCGGCCTATAATGAGGAGAATAAAGGTTCGAGCATCCACTAGTGTGGTCCATGAGTAAGGATACGTCGAGCAAATCCTTCACTCACAATTGCTCAGCACTACTGATGCTCCATTCAAAGGTATTGTATGAACATCAAAATTCTGAAAGTGGAGCAATATCAAATGCAACTGTATCATCTACTTTCGTCTTCATGTGTCATTTACCCTTGTCTTCATGCAACATATACCTTTATCTGCATGCAAGGTAAGTGTTAATCTTCATGGTATTTCTGTGTTTATGAGTCAAAAAATTTACCTTCATCTTCATGCAACATTTACCTTTGTCTTCATGCAACATTTACCTTCGTCTTCATAGTGTTTCAGTGTTTCTGAGTCGCTCTTGGCGAAGCTGCCAAGCACACTCTTGGGCAGTGGCTCAAGCTGATCATCGACCGTTTCGCCTGCCTTCGTGAAGTCCTCCTTGCATCGCTGAAAGCTTTCACTGATATGCTGAAGGTCAAGGCTGACCAGGTCAGAGGTCAAGCGCAGCCGTTCGGCTTCGGACAGCTGTGGCCAGAACTTGAGAAGGTGGTCCTGTCCAAATGCAGCCAACTTCGACTTCAGTGTTTCGTAATCAGCCATCACAACCTCCACCGGTCAGCTGAAGAGACAATCACATCTGATAATACCATCCATTGATTGATTGATTGAAATTGCTGATATAGTGAATATAACAGAAATACCTATGTAATAAACAATATCATTGCTTCATGCTCTTGTGGCATTATGGATTGGTTTTGCATTTCGGTCTAGATTCAGCTGAATTGGTGATCATTTTTGCTCTACAGCCTGTGGAGATATGCAGGTGCTGTGCATCCCTGCATAAAATAGTGCCTATCAGACCTTCTCAAGTATTGGATCATTATCATGGAAACAGTCTCTCAACACCTTGATGAACTGTCACCATTGCAGCAGACAATCACAAACTGTCATTAAGATGCAATTGTTTTAATCAGTGAGATAATCATAGGTCCAGGAATCTTGTTATGTACTTCAAATCTGTAATATTAGTTGTCATCTTGTTTTAATTTTGGAGGGTTTAAGACAATGGAAACACCCCATTATGCAGAGCAGATGATCAGCACGGACGCGGAATCAATTATTGCCACCCTACCCAAAGATCAACTAAGCCATTCACAAGATCATGCTGGTAAAAAATAAGCAATAAGGCAGATGGGCACCTTGCATGACTGCCATACAGTTAAATTAGGCTCTTGAATCCAGTATATATATATATACCCATATATGTAATATGTCAAGATTAATGTGAGTACCAGCTGCAAACAAATGAATTAATTTCTGTGTAGCAATGTATTAATTAAAGCATGAGTAATATGCCCATATTACTGACCAATCCTGAAATATGTCATTTTCCTTACTGTTGCAACATATTGTAGTAGGCTCACCAGAAGCCAAGTGGAGAAATGTCTGGCCATACTCCCAGTTCATTTAAAATTCTATACTTAATTGATTCTAGGTTTTCATGCCAGGTATCAATTAGTGCAGAACCTGCTATATATAAGTCAGTGGTAAAGAAACAATTGATCATTAGTGACTGCCTTATCACAGTGATTTTCAATCAATTTTAAATGAAATTTTGCAATCAATTTTATCAATCACTAATAATCACCACCAACAAATCACTCCATTTCTAATGACATTCTGATAAGAGAAAGACTTGCCAACTAGTATAACTTGTACAAGTGCATGAAATGTACAGGTAAGGCCTTGAGAATGTTACTGCGATAAATTATTGATATATCTTATCGACTGTCAAAGTTTCGTTCACTCCCTTGATCAATCATCCCTCGATCAATCATTCCTCGATCAATCACTCTACACACAGACCAGATAAGATAAAGGTGCCCATCCTGCATTTCTTAGGTCCTAATCAACCCACATGAGGTATCTAAGTACACCAGCACAAGGAAGTCAAATCAAAGCCAAGTAAGGCCAGAAACAAGCTAACACTTTGTTCTTCTTCAGATTTCGTCAACGATTATGTCCTGATAAAGAGAGAAGGTATGGATAGCATTTGAAGTCGTCACTTGGCACTCCACAGATCAAGATTAATGTGAGTACCAGCTGCAAACAAATGAATTAATTTCTGTGTAGCAATGTATTAATTAAAGCATGAACTCATTAGTCAGTAGTTGTTGGACATTCCAATCAGGACTAATTACACAACTGGTCAAAAACGTATCAATCCCACGAGTGCACATTAGATACCATACACAACAAGTAAACACAGGACTGAACAGCTAAAAGTCAAAGTGTAATGACATCTACTCTGTCAATGGCATCAATAACATCACATTGAAACCACATAATTTTTTTATTCAGTAGTCTCCAAATGCCAGATTATAAGAAGAATCTAAAACAGAATGCAACTAATTTCTGGAAATATCTCACAGTTCACTTATTGCACAAAATAACATCATAACAACCTAAGAGCCACACAATGTTAAGAAAACTTCAGTATATAGGTCCATTTGCAAACTACCTCCCAATTCACACACCCACCATACTCCATTAACAAAATTTCAGTATATAGGTCCATTTGCAAATTACCTCCCAATTTGCACACCTACCATACACCATTACCAAAACTTCAGTATATAGGTCCATTTGCAAACTACCTCCCAATTCATCCACCCACCATACTCCATTAACAAAACTTCAGTATATAGGTCCATTTGCAAACTACCTCCCAATTCACACACCCACCGTACTCCATTAACAAAATTTCAGTATATAGGTCCATTTGCAAATTACCTCCCAATTCACACACCCACCATACTCCATTAACAAAACTTCAGTATATAGGTCCATTTGCAAACTACCTCCCAATTCACACACCCACCGTACTCCATTAACAAAATTTCAGTATATAGATCCATTTGCAAATTACCTCCCAATTCACACACCCACCATACTCCATTAACAAAACTTCAGTATATAGGTCCATTTGCAAACTACCTCCCAATTCACACACCCACCGTACTCCATTAACAAAATTTCAGTATATAGGTCCATTTGCAAACTACCTCCCAATTCACACACCCACCGTACTCCATTAACAAAACTTCAGTATATAGGTCCATTTACAAATTACCTCCCAATTCACACACCCACCATACTCCATTAACAAAATTTCAGTATATAGGTCCATTTGCAAACTACCTCCCAATTCACAAACCCACCATACTCCATTAACAAAACTTCAGTATATAGGTCCATTTGCAAACTACCTCCCAATTCATCCACCCACCATACTCCATTACCAAAACTTCAGTATATAGGTCCATTTGCAAACTACCTCCCAATTCATCCACCCACCATACTCCATTAACAAAACTTGAGTGTTGGTTCATTTGCAAATTACTTCCTAATGCCCCCCACAACCAAACTACACACTTGTGCCCTAATAACTTAAGTTTTGTAAGAGGCCTGGTGAAAGCCATAGCTCAGTTTCTGCACTGTGGACACAGAAGACTATTCAATTACATTGTCAACATGTTACTCATAATAGCTATTGTCATGCAATAAACAGCAAGTGAATAATTAAATCTATACTACAGCAGAGACATCTGATGATAGGAGGAAGTACCCTTAAATGACCGAATCAAAACGAAAAATTTTAATGAATTAATTCAGGATTTCAGGCTCTAGTAAAGTGTGAGTAGTTGCCGTTGTTTCATTCACATTTTTCATTTTAATTCCGTTACTGAAGAGTACTTCCTCAGATTTCTTCATTTACATACAGTTTTAGACAGTCCTTTTTAGCTGAATTAATTAATTAATATATGGAAAACCTTAATCTTTGCGGCCCTGAGCATTAATATAGCGCATTTAAAATACCCTCTGAAGAGCAAAGACATGGATATTTGACAATTTCAGAACAGTGCATTACTATCTTATTAAGATAAGCTGAGAATGCATCTGTTGACTGCAATCGTCAGAGGCATGTCCTCATATTCAAGGATCTCTCAGCTGCCACGCATACACGACAACATTAAGCCCACAAGTTCAGATATTATAACAGATAAAGGATGTAAGACTAAGTTGTCACTCTCACCCAATTCACCAGCCCTTCAGAAACAGAGGTGAAACAAAAGCTGATGTGCCCACAATCAACCACTATAAGTCTGGTTCTACTCCTGTGTCATCCCACCACCTCGACCATCACCTTCAATGACTGTTACCACAGCACCATCCTCATTCCTTGGCTTGACCTCCCCAGATTCTGCACTGGGGAGAAACGCACCAAATAACCTGGCTTGATTCGTTCTGGTCTCCCTAACATGGGGTTTTTTGTGTGGTGCTAAGAAATTTTGGCCATTTACATTACATACTAATCTAAAGAGAAATTCAAGCCAGTGTTCAAACTTAAAAAAAGTACTGTGACTGCACAGCTATTTCTGGACATATTTGCCATCCGAATAAATACAAAATAATGCTAAATTAATTATGTACCTAACAAGTCTACATCAATTGGGTTAAAACGAACGGAAGTCTCTTGAACTGTATGCCATCATAAATTGAGCACCATAAACCCTCACGCATAGCAGCGGAGATGTGCGGGCAGCCTTCAGGTTTCCCGTCTTACACTAATGATAACTAAATAATGAATAATAAATAATGATAATTAAATGATACCTGCTAACCACATAACTATCTAGTCTGTAAAGTGTGATCATTTGACCTTGTTACCTTAAAAAAAAGATTTCAATTTCATTATTCATTAGATTACTTTATATAATGCCCCATCAAGGCAATCTACTCACTTAATAACGTTCTTAATATGTATAGAGTGATCTATGATCTGCGTACATTTTTAAAGTCTTAAAATGGTTAAGACTCGTTTGTATTTAGAACATTTTTACCCTTTACAGTAAATGATCATATGGCAAAGCTAAACATTGTATTATTGTAAACTTGCATCAACGAAGCACTTATCAACCTAGGAAATTTTTCGCCAAGTCCCAAATTGAAAGCATTGAAGCAATATCAAACAGACTGATAGGGAAAATCCAAAAAAAAGACAGAGGGGTCACAGAAATTCTGTTATCTATTTGCTAGGCAACTTATTCAAAAAGATCAGCAAAAAAATTCTCTCAGTTACTTATCTAAATGACGTGCAGTCAACGCTAGTCATCTAATTTCATTAACCTGCTGAAAGCCTAGTTCAGCAAATGCACAAGCCAAAGAAACATTTAAAATAATTTTCATATAATTTACCACAATGACAGTATACATTGCCCACTAAAAAAGGCTTGAAACAGAAAACAGACAACTTACGAACGAGGACTGCAGCAGTCAGACTTCGCTAATGAATACGTAACACCGAAAACGCAACCCAGGAGTCCTCTATTGTCTGCAAGATACATGTATCTACTTGTCAACCTTTATCTTTTGAGTAACAGTAATCAAAATATCAAAGGACCAAGGAATGATTGACAGGTTGTATGTAGCGTTGAATCATTCTGTCAAATATAATTATCTGTGTGACTGATATCCTGGAACACTTCAACAGCCAGATAGATTTAGCTCAGTTAACTTCAGCATTTCAACAGTGTACACCATGATCCAGATTACACAGGAATGGCAGCCACAACAATCCTACAGCAGCAATCACAATAAAATCGGCAACTGAATAAAATAAAATAAAATGATATAAAATAAACTGAAAACAAAATAAGCTGAAATAGAATAAACTGAAATAAAATATTATTCCATTTGTTATTTTCTCAATACGCAATACCTATATAGTCAGTGTCAAACTGCAGCTGTGTTTGTAAGAGATGTTTACAGCACTGCTTCAGAGGCACTCATAACTAACACACGCCTACACGATGCAAAATTTCATTCAACACAGAAAATTCAACAGTTAGCAATGCATTGCTCAGATAACTAGAAAAGTCATCACTGGTGAGCTCCCACAATCCCATAGAGCCCAGTGAATACATTTAATCCATAGTAGCTGCAGAATTCTTAGACTGCCATCAATTAAACTGCTCATGAGTACAAAGAATATGCTCAACATAACCACAAGGTAGGTCCATGGGCGTCCAGATAGGGAGGTCTGGAGGCAAATGCCTCCAATTTCAGGTGGGGGGGACGGATATTTTTTGAGTCTTAAGGGGGAATATTGTGCCTTCCTGACACTTGGGACCAAAAGGTTTTCCTCCATCACTCAGAGGGGATTGAAGCCCCTGGGCAGTGCGTTGAGCACTTGAGGCTGTAACTCCTTGTCCCACCAAACAACATAAGTGCTCAACCATTGGTCGATATTATCATGAAGCTAGGAATCATCAAGTGTACGATTAAGCACTTCGAGCAGTTCAGACGATGCTGTCAAGTCACATAAACTTCGCTTATCTTGATGGCTAAAAATTCTATCATCCTAGTTACTGAGATCCCAAACAAACAAAATACCATGTGAAAGGCTTCATACAGCATTACATAGACTGTAATGCATTGCAGCAGCTGGAAATAATGTAATAAAATAACATAAAAGTAGAAAAATAACATTTATAGATATCTGAAAAAATCAAATAAATCCTTTCACCTCTCTTTATTTTTCTAGCTAACTTCACAGACAATGAATCAATCTTTTTACAATTAGTTGAGTGGTGCACAAATGCCTCGACGGTGCAATTGCAGTAGTATTGTGCAACACATCCTTGAGCAACAGCCTTGAGCTCAAGGTCCGCTCCTCAGATGGGGATCGAGCTCTTCACATCACAGGTCAACCGTCCTAACAAATCGGCCACTGTGCCTACCCCAACATTGCCTGTGTCGGCAACAAGAATTATCAACACATTATATTCTCCAGTCAATTATCCAGCTCAATTACTGCAATTCCCTCTTCCTCAACCTTGAATACACCCAACAAAAGCGTCTACAGGTTATCCAAAGTTCGTCAGCCGAAGCTGTCACCAGAATGCCCAAGCATCATTATATCACCCAAACCTCTCCTCCATTTGCACTTTCCTTTTCCACTACTGCCTGAAAAACCAAGCTTATCAAGCTATTATATCCAGATTCCAATCCTGCACCACCAGCATAATCACCAACTACCACTATAGCACCAAGCTGTCTCCTCGGCCTGACCTCCACGATTCTCAACTGGCATCGGAACAAACGAGAAGCCTGGCTATTGCGAAGTTGACATCATCATCTGCCTCAGGTGCCTCAACCTTTCATTTGTCAGGTTTTTCACTTTAAACTAAAGTCTAACTCCTTCAAGAATTCATACCCCCATTCATCTTATCCACCACTAGTACTCGATGTCCGGCGAAGGACTCGAGTCGGACTCGAGACCGTTTTTCGGAGGTCTCGGACTCGGAGTGACATGACTCAGACTTGGACTCGGACTCAAAGCCCTTGACTCGAATTTTGACTTTGTCTCACTGCAGAAATTATGTATGCTCACTGCTTACTTACTTACAATGGCTACCATTCAAACCTAGATTGTATTTAGAGCTCAGTGTTCTTGGCCAACTTCCAGTTAGTGTGTGTGTTCGTGGTGCACCCACTGCACAACGCTGCGTTGGAGAGTGGGGTATAGGTGGTGTGTTGAGCCATAATAGCTGTAGGGCCAGCCCTCTGGGACTGGGAGAGGTCATTGCTCTGACCTGTGTTCGGCAGCGATCGGGGCTCTTTCTAATTATTATAGCTGTGACCATTGTTCTTTTGCCTCCCTTGCGCCCCCAAATAATCATTGCCGTGTGTCTTCCGTGTTTGGTTGTGGGTGGGGTATTATAGGGGTGTCATAAACAGAGATAAAGGATAATGGGACCCTGTGTTTCAGTGCCCGCACTCCACAACAAAGACTTAGCTTTTGTGCTCATCAATTTAATTTGGATAAATTACAGTAACTCTTGATAAACTGTACTATTACGTTTTTGACACCCTACGTTAATTCATTGTGCTATAACATATATTGAACTGTCGATTTTCAACAAGACCTTTTATTGTGTGTTTTTGTGTACTTGGACTGGGACTTGGACAGTTGGGACTCGGACTCTAGCAACTGTGGACTCGACTCGGACTCGGCGTAGGTGGACTCGGACTCGACTCGGACTAGGTGAACTCGACTACATCACTGTCCTCCACCTTCCATATTTCGATCTAAACGACACCCCCGCCCCCATTAACAGCTACGTGCCCTGTCCTACTGACCTGATGTCAAATGGCGCATTCGAAGTTTGGAATTTACAATTACAGTTCTGGGACAAACCCAGCACATATCGGGACAACACAAACCGGTTAAGTCACAATCTCGGTAATTTTTGAACGATTGGGAACTTTATCAACTTTCTTTCTTTCTGTATCCCGGTATATTCTAAAGGTGAACAGATCGGGTATAGTACAAAGTCAATACCGATCACTACAATTACATAATATTAAAGACATGCAGTATCATACCGACACACGCACATTATCGTCCCCAAGCTTAGTAGTTGGCTCATGAACTGCAATGACACGTCATTAGGAATGAACTGAAAAATGCTATGTTAAAATGAAACTATTTTTTTTAAATACAGAACTTTACCTGCGACAAATTTGTATTTCAGATATCTCTAACCGAGCGTAAACATCCACGTTGGCTATTGACGCCGAAGACTAATTTACATGAAGTGTAGTAAGAATCATCTTATCCGAAGAAACATCACAGAAACGGCTGCTGTCCGCGGATGAAGCGTTTAATAATAATTGTCACCAATGATTCTAAAATAACAACATGTCTTTTAATGAATTATGGAGTTGATCCTGATCCTAGAAACAACCGTTGTCGTGAGAATGAGCGTAACTAATCTAAAATGTCATTGACGAATTTGGTCGCTATAGAAAACAAGAATATTATTGTTGTCATGCTTAGTGCCATTGGATATTTTATGCAGGCCTAAGCAAAGCATTGGCTGTCTAGGCCACACACCTCCATTGAGCATAAGATCGATAAATACAATCACAAACATTCGTTAAGTAAACAATAGAGTTTCAATTTAGGGTCACGCACTTAATATATTTATGCACAGGTTTCAACGAAGTAATAAGAAGAGATTCAGACTCTTCATTATCACTACCTGCTAAGACTCGATCAACATCTTTGCTAGAATGGTGGCACACTATCCAGGTCTACGTGTAGGCCTACGTGCTTTGCTAGCCCTAGATTCAAAAGTCAAAACATAACTTTTCAGTTGAGTGAGATGTTGCAGGTGAGTGCTAGCAACATGAAATTGGCAGAAGCTAAGTACAAGTAGGTCAAGTCCAAAATCGAGGGTTAAACCAAACGAGACAGCGTACGTAGGCGTACGGCTACGTGTTTTACGAGGTGGAAAGCGAGCGTACAATATGCTTAATTCTGTAGGCCTATGTCTTCCTATCCTGGTGGGATCTTGCCTTAACCTACGATAAAGAACGCCTGGAAAAAACTCATATGAAGAGCCAAGCGCTAGGTTACAATCCTTTTCAACAGTCTCAGAACTTGCGAACACAGCATATATTCCCAACTGTATACTCTTCCATATCATGCAACCCATACATGTCCTTTACCAACTCCTACCCCCACTCTGTCGTCCATAATTCACCAAGGACACATATATTAATTATTTTCCGCCCAACCGAACCGCGGTCTGCATGCTCTTGGCAGATGCAAATGTTGCCATCTGGAACAATTTTTAGTGTAGCCTAGCTATCAGCAATTTTAATAGACTATTTGTCTCAATTGAGCGAAGAATACATACATATCATATATAAGCCTACATGCATGAGTATTAGTTTATTTTCTGAGTATGAAAACAATATGACAAACCGCATGAATGCTAACATAAGTAAGCATAACATTGATGACAAATTTAAGAAGTCGGAATTCAGAGAACCGTAAACTAAACTAAGAAATAGTTTATGAGTATATGGAAATAAATTGACAGTTATTGCTGAGTGGGAGAATATGGTTGTGTGCTCTGTAGCCAAGGTCTTCAGACCATTGGTGAATGGAGCCACTTACTTACTTACATACATACATACATACTTATTCCAGGTCGTTGACTTATCCACGCATTAACTCCTTACTTATTTGAATCCCGTAATTCATCGCTCTGTTTACTCCGGAAGAGATCAAAGAATCTATATTGGTTATGTACGACTAGACGTCGAGTTGAAAAGTTGTATCATCTGGTCAAAACATCTGTTAGTAGCCTACGAACGCAATGAAATTCAGAATAAGATGTGAAGGCCAAACAAGGGTCGTAGAAATCGAGACTAATGCTCTGACAACCGTGAACGATTTGAAGCTAACGATAGTGACGTCGTCATCAGGACATTTGAGGTATACTACTTGTCGGGATCAACCCGAATCATCAAAACCCGAATCCCCGAAAACGCTGAAAAAGCCAAAAAGCCCGATTCCCCGAAAACAGCAATGTGCTATTGAAAGCGCCTAACTGTCTCAAACCAGCGGAATTAATTCATCAATCCAGTTTCTGCATGAATTATTTTCATCTATCCAACTTCCATTTGAGCAGAATCATTTTTCATCAATCCAGCTTCGATACGGCGGAAATCAGTTTCGGGGATTAGGGTTTCGGCGATTCACTACGCACCCCTACTTGTCATAGAGACCTAGATATTTAACCAGCTAGGAAATAATATTTATAGTGTCGTCGATTTCACATTTATTCGTAGGCACTATACGTAATTATAATTATTATGTTTTACGATTGGGAGAAAGCATGCAGATTGTATATGAGATACATTTTCAGATTGTACCATTTCAGATTTCCAGCATATAGACTTACATAGGGCAAAATGCTGGATGTATAATTAGGAGCATCCTGAAAGTTTACCATAGAGGATGCCTTCAGACATTAGCAATTCTTTTGGATTCGGATTTCTGGGAACTGGCTGCACAAGAATTTATATTGGTAAAAATCTGCCTGGTTACATTTCCCCTGGGGACAATTAAGTTGAATCTATATATATAAAATCATTCATGAAACAGAAAAAATCAGCTTGTTGCCAATTTTTTCTGGGTCTAAGGACTCTGCAACCTGTCTATCAACTTTGTACACTCTTAAATAGAGACAGGTTGGAAGGTCGAATAGTTAGAGGCTGCTTCATCTAATTATCACCGTGTGGCACAGTGGGCCGATTGGTCGGCCCGTAACAGTCAGTCTGCGCTGAGTGAGCGGGTTGGACCCTCACTTGAGGTGTCACTTTATAGGAACCTTGAGCAAGTCCTTTGCACACAATTGCTATGCAGTACAACTGCAGTTGTGCTGTCGAGGTGTGTCTGTGCACTTCTGAGCAAAAAATGTTGGAAGAAGGACGATATGACATTTCTGAATAAATTTCATCTTTGGTGCATAAATCCATTCACAATTTTGTGTAACTTTATTTTGGAATCTTGAGGTTTCATTCATTTCACACTTTTTTTGACTTTACTGTTAAAAATATATATCAGATCTATATTTGAATATGTTATATGTATATGTATTAATATTTTGGCCCAGTTGTGTCTTCTTAACTAAAAAGCTGGGAATTATTCTGTGCATTCCAAGAAAGGCTCACGAATGGAACGCTTTAGTGATATTTAGGGATGACCCAAAACTCTGTTCAGAACTCGGCAAAACTCGGACTGACAATGCGTCCGAGTATTAATCTTTTCAATTTTCTGTTTTGAAAATGAAAATAGAATTTTTTATTTAGAAAATGACAATCGACGTGACTAAAAGTGCAAATAGTGTTATTTTTATTTACAAAACGACAATCAACCTAATGAAAAAATTCAAATACTGCTACTGTTGTGCTTACAAGTTACTACTTCCTAACTAAGGTAAACCTAAATAATTCATTAAAGGTGTGCAAATTGCCAATCTAAACATCAAGAGAATGAGACTTTTTTAAATATTCGAAACTCGGCCTCAGGCTCAGCAGAATTCAACTTGTATGACTTGGTCCTCGAACTCGGCAAGAAATTCAAACTCGGTTGCATCCCTAGTGATATTTTAACTTTTACAAAACTTTGTTGTGCAAATTTTTAGGTCAATTTTATTGTTTTCTGCTGATAATTTTATTTTCTGGTATTTTGACACTTTCACTTTTGAATTGCACAATATGCCGACATTCGATATAATAATAACCGCCATTTGCATCATCCGAAGACTGTGCTAATTTTAATATGCAAATCTGGTGCGTTAGTTATAAAACCACAGCCTGACTCGGAGCTCTCAGCAAATGGAACACGTACGACCTAAAGTCCTACAGGGGTGAAGCAGTACACCTGCTGAGTCCAAAATTCCATTCCAGGCTGTGTTGTAAGGCTTGTTTTTGTATAAGCTGTGTGTGAGCATATGTTTGTCAATGAATCAATCAATTTATTGTTTGTGCTTTTAGTTTAGACATCCAGCTGAGCCTGAATGGGTCTACACCGCTTCAAGATGACGCCACTTTATCTGACATGGGCTTGGTGCATGGTGACATCATCTATGTCATAACTCCACCTGGTGTCGTCTCTGACATCTCCTCATCGTCGTCATCTTCATCCAATCAGATGAGTGAAGGAACCAGTTATTCCTCGAGCCATTCATCGTCTGAAGTTGAAGTCAGTGCGAGCAATGAGCAAATCACGGAGTCAAACAACAATTGTAATATAGACCAAGGCAGACTTTCTGAGACAATGATGTCGTGTGGGGATGCGGACGTTGTCCAGGATTATGCTGACATAGTCCGAGATAATGCTGGCGTTGTCCAAGATAATGCTGTCATTGTCCAAGGTAATGCTGTCATTGTCCAAGGTAATGCTGGCATTGTCCAAGTTAAAGCTGACTTTGTCCAAAATAGTGCTGACGTTGTCCAAGATAATGTTGCCATGCAAACTGAAGAGGCATCGGCAGATGTCGCGGTCAACCGATACCTTAACGAACCAATGCTGATCAGAGAATCAACTGTTAATTCACTGCCACAGTCACTTGTAAAGTTATACAACGAACTGAAGGCACCGGGGTCATTCAGAGCAGTGGCAATTCTGCTAAAAGTTCTTATGAGTGAGCTGGGATACATGGAGCAGGACAAGGCACGTATCAGTTAACATATTAGGATGATGATGATTTTCTTATATTACTAAGGCAAGGTTGGCGAACCGCAACCTAGTTACAAGGAGATTTGTCAAGAATAATGTTTGGTTTTGCTTTCAAGGGTCACTCTATTGCATATGCTTGAACAGTACTACGGGGATTAAGTTTTTATTGTCTTTTACGGGTATGGTAGGGTAAAGTCGTGAGGCCTTGGACGAAAGTTGTACGCACGCTTGTTGACAGGCGGAAAATGTTGTGGAGAACGTGGAATTACTATTACAGCTTGTTATGTGTACTGATAAGTACATATTCAGCAGTTTACTTAGCAACAAGTTACCCAGTTTCTTAATTGTGCTCTGACATCATTATTACACAATGAGGATTTTAAATGACGGTATGTTTTAGGGATTTTATTGGGATGGTAGAAGCACTAATAGACTTTTTTTATGTTTGCTATGTGTAAAATATTTTTTCCAATCATGGCATCTGCTTGAATCTGAGTGCAGGTTTGCTCTAACATTATTTTTGTTGGTTGCCTTTGCTTTTCTCAAGACTGTATATCAATCGTGTCATTGTAAAGCACCCTTGTAGCAGCATGGCCTGTGTTACGGTGCTTTAGAAATCATTCGTTTAATAATAACAATAATAATAATAATATACTCAGTTCTAGAGGATGAGCTCCAAACTCAGCTATTTGGGCTCAAGAATGCTCTGCCTATCCAATGGTGCCTACAGAAACCTCTTTAAGGCGCTATATAAATTCTCAGAATTAAGGAATGCCAAGGCTCTTGAATGGCTGTTATCAAGACTTTTACAGGCCTGTAATTGTGTGGTATCGAGACTTATAAAGTGCCCAAAAGTGGAGTCACTGGAACCTGCTTATTGGCATGTTCTTAATCAAAACTAAATCGATAGGCAGTTATGGTCAAAGTCAGTTCCAGTTAAAGATCCAGAGGGTCAGGCTGGTAATTGTCCCACACATGATGTCAAAACTTTCAAAGCATCTTTTTGGATTTTCTTTGAATTATATCTATTCTGATGCACACTGTACTGGCAGCAGTTTGAACATCCATACCATCTGTCAGCTATCGACGGGAATCCATTGGTTGGTTCCACGCTTGTGCGTGGGCCTACCACTGGCGACTCTTTTCAGCTTACTGTGTATAGTTTTGCTAATAGATACGATTTTAATTGTTAACTGTGACATTTAACATTACGTCCAGCGCAGAGCGCCTATGAGTAGATATCTTGAAAGGGCGCTATATAAATGTTCTAATTACAGTGTGATTTGATTTTATCATTCTTTCTGAAAACTGTTCATATTTTTGAAATGGTAGCAAATATGAACTTTCAGATTAGGTCTAAAACTGAAAGATTCTGACTGGGTTATTTTGAAACAATTATAAGCCATATTCGTTTTACTTCGAATTATTTACGACGCTTTTGCACTGTGTGAGTTATTATGAGCAGGTTGCTGACTGCGACTATTTTTTAATAGGGTGCAACTGTGATGGACATCCGTGACTGGACTGGTCCAAAGAGCCTGCTGATGAAATTTGTCTACCCTGTTCTGGATGGGACTGGCTTCAGTCTGTTATTGGTTCCAATGCATGGAACGTTAATGATCCACGGTAAAGTATTAATGATCCATGATAAAGTGTTAATGATCCACGGTAAAGTATTAATGATCCATGGTGAAGTATTAATGATCAAAGGTAAAGTATCAATGATCCACGATAAAGTTTTAACGATCCACGGTAAAGTATATTAATGATTCATAGTAAAGTATTAATGATCCATGCTAAAATCGTTAGATGAAACATTATGTGGTCAATTATTAGATTAGTTTGATATGAATTTTTGTTCGATAATAGTAATATTATTTGTTACATTTATTCTATCCTGGTGTTCATACACAAAGCAGACTTGCTACTGCTTATTTGTAGTGAGCTTAAGCAACAATGAACCTTCAGTGAGTGATCATGCGTTGTGCGCGTGGCTAATTGTGCAAACTCTGCTGTCTCCGTCTGTTCAGGATTGATTTGCATATGACAAGGGCATTTCTAATTTATATAGCACCTCTTTAAAAAGACTCCTCAGAGGTGCTTCCGATTTAACACAATAGAACCAGGTTAAAGCAAATTGTCTTCAAACATTGGCAGAGAGAGGTTGGGGAGGACACATGTGTTCAAATTCGACAATTAAGGTTAAAGGTGTCTTGTGAGATTGTTGTGGGCATGCTAGCACTTTGGGTTAAATATCGAGTGTGGATGTCACTGTCACATCGATTCTGTGTTAAATCATTCCTTAATTCTGAGACATTTTATAGCGCCTTGAGGGGGTTTCTGTAGGCACTCTGAAACAATGCCACTTTATTCTTTTTATGTGTGTAATAATTCCTATGCGAACTGAATCTATGGAATGCCTGCGGATCCATTTTATGAGCTTATGCTGTCTTTCTTTCCGTGGGGCTGTGCGGGATGACAAGTAAAAGATAATGCACCATGGTATCTTGGAAACATTTGCCATTTCGCCTGCTGCACCTAAACTGTGTCATCTCCAAGCTGAGCTACCATTAGTAGTGTATTTAGTTATGTTAACTGGCGCTTTTCAAATATTCGTAACTATATGATTATAATACTGAGTGTTATTTATTTATGTATTTATTTCATGTTGATATAATGCATGCGGTTGGTCAGTCTGATTCAGAAGTAAAAGATAATGTGTCCTAGTAGCTGAAGTGATTTGTTACAGTAAAGTAATACGTAATAAATATTGAAGTGATGTTGGCGGATCTTTGCGTTGCACCTTCTGTGTTGCTGGTCTTCACCTGTCTTAATAAGAGTTGTATGTGGCCCTTAGGTCGATGCGAGCTGTTTGACAGTGAGACCCTCAGTGTCAGGATTCAGGCCGAGGTGTCCGAACTTATCAACGTTGGTTCAGTGTCTGGTGAGTGTTTCATGTCCAGCCTTTCAGAGGGTTTGGTCATTGATGCAGTCATTTGCATGTCTTAAGCTGTGGTGATCATGCCATTAATTTTTTTCTGTTATTTCTACAAGTACATCTGTACAAAGATCAGTTTAATACATTTAAAGTCATTTTTTTTATATTAATGTCACTCAAATAATTCGCAAAAGAAGCATAAAATCAGTCATTTAAACATTTTCTTGAATGCCTGTTGTTAGATACATGGAATAAAACAAGAAATCTTTTCGTTTATACTCATTATTATGTCCTTATATTTTACTGTACCACCTCTAGCTTTGAGAACTTGGTGATGCAGTAATTACTTCCACCACTGTATTATTCCATGGTATGCCTTACTTTAAATATATTCTGCATGTGTGCATTGAATGTTGTTTCGTTTTTTTCTTCTTTGTCTGATCCAGATGATCCGCACGCAACATATCAGGGAGCAAAACTTTCAACTCTGTCACGAGCGTTTAAGGACGCAATCGCCTATCCCATGCTTCAGTTTGGTCTTGCAGGTTTCAATGATATTTTTATTCGTTAAATTGATGTTATTTCTACCCTAACATATTGTTCGTGTTTGATTTGCATAGTTAACTCTTCATCGTCGTATCATGCGGTCTGCAAGCGAAAATGGCAGTTGTGATTCTTATGAACTTAAAATATCGATATCTTGCAGTTGAAATGACACTTTGCGCTGAAAATAGTTGACTTGACCCAGAAATTTGGAGTAGAATGTTTGGTGAAATTTCATACACATTGGAAGCTTGCGTAAACTTTCTGGTTTTGTTGGCTTTAGGTTCTGGGTTCTGTGCTAAGCCTGGCCTGTCTACGCTTGCCCTTGAACTTCAAGTAAGTTATAATTACCATACAGTTACATATCGAAACAACTGGCCTTCCTCCCTTCACCTGCACTACAATCACACCACGTGAAGGACCAAGTATTAAGTTTTGTGTTGGTCATATCCAAGACAGGATCTGTTTTGTTGTGTCTGTCAACATTGGTTCACAGACCTGCATTGGTGATGTGTACAGAATCTGGCATTCGTATGATAATCTGGCTCTGAGCATGCAAATCTAGTTGGTTAAAGGGTTTTCTTAAGGCCTTGCTATACTAGTGCATCATTGTTTTACATTACATGAATCCTACATGAATTGTATTATGTTAGATTGTTGCACTACATAAATTTTTTACATTTTTCTATATTGCATGTATAAACTGTGATCTGAATTAGATGGAGATCATGAAGCGTTTGGACGTTACCAGTCTAGTTCGTTTGTCAGAAGTCTGTCACCAGCTGCACGACGCCACCCAAGACCGCAGTGTCTGGAGACGCATGTTCATCAAGGACTTTGGAGGCAAGTCTCTTCTAGACTCTTCGACTTCTCGGCAAACTTACTAGCCGTAACCTGTCCTCGTTGATTTAATGAGATTATCTTGTTGAGGATTGTAATGTTGAAGTTTTAATGTTGAAGCTTTCTTCTCTTGTGTGCTGCTGAGGAGCTTTCTCTATGTGGTATGATGTATATTTTAGATCAGTGTTGCCCACACTCTGTTCTGTGGAACCCTAGGGTTCTGTGAGGTGAAGACAAGGGTCCCGCAGAAAACTTTCAGTGTGAACAAATGGAGGCCTTTTGCTTAACATCTGTGTATTACTTTACATGCAAGAGAATTTCTGTAATTGTCATTGATATTTGTGTTATTTCTGTGTTTCTATTAATCTAATTTAGGCTTAAACCTATAATTCTCTCCATTTTCTAGCGTTTCTACGTACAACACAATATATTTAGTTTTGGACAGGGGTTCCACCAAAAAATTAAAGATCGAAAGGGTTCCACAGCGAAAAAATATTAGGAAACGCTGTTTCAGATTATGGTAAGGGTTAAACAAAGGGCAAACGTATAATGCTTGCTTACATGCGTTGTAGTTGCTCCTCCTGTAGGGTTTATATAGATTAATAGATATTTACTCTGTGTATCATGTGTTAGATAATGGTAAGGGTTGAACAAAAGACTAAAGCAACATGCCACTGATCTTTGTGAATAATGCTTTATAAAGTTTTGTTTGCAATCGCATGCAACTAAGCTGACCTATTTCGACTGATTCAGTGTGAGAGTTTCATCTCTGGAGAGCTGCACCTGTTAGGATCATTGTTGCTATTTACACTAACAGTTATATGTCTTTTTCAGAGGCGGCAATCTCATTTGACAGGTGGGTGGTACACCTAATGAGAGGGGTAGGAAATGTGGGGGAGGGGGGACACACATTCTACATGTCCCCTCGACCCCCGGGATCGCCGCCCCTGGTCTTATTTATTCTGTTTCATGTATGACATAAAAGAATTGACTGATATGTTGAGGTAGCACTGGAGGAGTGTGTGGAGCAGTTGTAACATTGGCGTTTGTTATGTAACGATATTCTCATCATCTTTGTCTAGGTTTCAATTGTAAGATGTCAATCGTTTTAACTAATTACTGTTGGTATGCTACTTGACTACTTTGCAGCATCGCAAATTTCTGCTAAAGACTTGACTGAGGATTGGAAATCGGTATGTAGCGTTATGCTTGCTTTTCTGATGAATCGTCATTCATTAATAAAAATAGTTTGGTTATTGTTTTGAAATACAATACAACTGTTGTTTGATATCGTCTTTCTTCCAATAATTTTTGCTCAGAAGTGCACATGCCTCGACAGCACAACCGCAGTTGTAATGCAGAGCAAGTGTGCATGAAGGACTTGCTCAAGGTCGCTGCTCAGTGACGCCTCGGACGAGGGTCGAACCCGCTCACTCAGCGCACACTGAGCATTTCGAGCCGATCGCTCTAACCAATCTTCCACCATGCTACTCGATATGATATGTGTGCAATATATCGCATGTTTCATTGAGACTATAGTAAAGTGACGCTTAGAATTTGGAATTAAATTTGGCATATCTTAATGGGTTTAGGGTTAATTTTGTGATGAATTGGCTTTTTTGGAATTAATGTTTTTACTGTTTTCATGTTGTCATGTAGCTCTTGTCAAAAGTAAACAATATGGATAGAAATGATAATGTTAAGCGTTTGAGAGGAAAATTAAGGTAAATGCTGATGGAAAGGTCGAAGATGGCAAAAAAAATTAACTGTTGCTATTACAATATGCAGTTTGCTTGCCGTGGTTCAACGGCGACGGACAATTCGGCGCCGAATGTATTTGTAGGTATACTTAGACCAGATATTGATATGTAGTAAATGACATTTTTAAAATATTCAAAATAAGAGCGAAATAACATTCTCCATATTATCATGCACATGTTTGGTTATTGTAGAGTCATAGTCAACACATAGGGACCGTGTCACCTTCTAACTACAGTAGTCCTCCACTGTAGATAAAACTAAAGAATATTACAAATTACATCGATTTCGGTTTCTGACTCACATAGTCTTTACTAACAGCAGTAGCCTATGTAGAAGTTGATAAATCCATATCTTAATGTTACTGCACTCTTTAATCACAATCACTCATAGTCAGTATTATAGGGTTGTTCTCTTCACTAGTCTCTATAATAACCAGACTTGTGCTGGATAATATGGAGAATACTATTTCTCTCCCATTCTGAGTGATTTAAAAATGCCAGTTAATTCATACCGATATCTGGTCTAAATATAAACTTACAAACTCATCCGTCGCCAAATTGTTCGTGCGCCAAATTTTCCAGGAACTGGTTCAACACATCGCTGATGTTAAACATTCAGCATATGGAATGATTTAAGGTTTTTTTATAGAAAGAAAGCAGTGGGTTTAGCCAGATTGACCACATTGTTAACAGTTTTCACGCTCGGTGTAACGAACATAAATTAATTAGATTGAATCGTTTAATCTAAGTTAAATATAGGAGATTAATCAATTAATTTATTATTAATCAATGCCAGCTTGACAATATACTTAATAGTGCATTTTGCTTTTTGATCAATTTTAACAGATGTACAAGAGAAGGTATGCAACCCATAAAGCCTGGAAGAAACCTGTGAAGTTCTGGATGCCTGATCCTTCTTTTCCTCCAATTCTTCCCATTGGCGGTGAATACGACCTGAACCCATTCTTTCCAGGTAATCTAACTATTGTTGTTGTGCATGTTTTTCGGAATGAGATACAATGATGTTTTTACAAATCTACAGGGATGTTAATAACCCATTAAAATTTCACACGTTGAATATTCTTGGATGGTTGATTGAGATGTTGTGATGTATCAAAGGTAATGTTTTCCTTTGTACAGTTTTTCTGCTGATCTGATTTCAGATCCAAGGCCACCAATATGCATGGGAGGGCCAGTTATGTTTCCATTCTCCAAGGGTTCATCCCTGGATTCCAGATTCGACGAGTGCATGCTGCCGCCAGGGCATCTGCCCTTGAGACAGGGTCGTCCCAGCGGCAGAACAGGTGGTCCATTCGGCTTGAGATTCTGAGACAAACATCCACCAGAGTTAACTTAAATGAAAGTACTTTTTGTTGTTAATGAACTAGCTTCTAGCGTATTGGTCTTTTGTTCTCATTCGCTCAACAGTTGATTATCATTTGTGTTTTCATGATGTGTTTTCTAGTAAGCAGTGCAGCTAATAGCATTACAAGCTGGTTGGCTAAGTGTTAAGTGCTATTTGCGTAAGCACTGGAGATTACTATTTTCCTTAACCTCTTTAATATTTCACTTGATTGGGCAATTATTTTACTGAGAGCAATGTAAAAAAGTTTGGTTTCCAATTGTGCCTTGGCAACACCTATAATATAAAATTTTTTTGTATTTTTAAATTGATTTTTTGAGTACATGTCAGACAAAGGAACTGATTTATACACATAGTAACCGTGTTCTATGTTCATTTTTTGTTTATAAAGGCACCCTCTCAACCATTAACAAATGTGGTACTTCTGTCCTAATGTGTTACTAACTGTTAATTTGTATCAAATGAACCAAAAATGTGCATTAAATTTTGACTAACAAATTTAGTACAAAGAATTGTATAACAATAATATGATTGTTTTATTGGAAATTTGTTTGCTATTTTTTAAATAAAATATCCAATGCTTTGAGACTGGAGTGCTCTCAGCAATTTGAACCTCTTTTTTTCTTGTACACCCTGTGTGCTGAACATTTAACTTTTGTCATAAATAACTTATAATTACCTGTTTGAAAGAAATGTGTATGCTAATAATTATTTTTGTAAATAGCTTAGAACATTAAGAAAAAGAGAAGAAACATATTCATGAGGAAAATGAATGAAACTTAACTTGTAAGAACCTTCAGCAGCACTGATTTAGGAAGAGATAGAACTTGTGCATAGATTTAATAGTTTTTTATAGTCCTGTATAATGTCTGTAAGTGAATGTATGATAAAATAAGTAATAAATCAGCTACTCCCATAAATGCATGCTTGCTCATAATTATTTGAATTAATTAATCGAGCAAGATACTTCACCACAGCTTGTCTGTTTGAATGGGTACCACGTCGGTTAAGATCCCCCATCTACACGGACGCTGCCAGCCCAAGATTTTGCAATTGACAAAAGCTACCTAACACAGAAGTGCACGTGATGCCGCCGAAGTAGGCTACGCTTGTACGCCTCTACAAAAATCCGGATGTGCGTCATCTACCAATGATCGAAGAACTAAGTGGTCAATGGCGGCGTTATCATGTGCCATTAGAGCTGTCATCTATTCATCATTGTGACCCAAATTGTTCCAGAGACTTTTAACATCTGTTGACCGGAACCCATTTGTTTGTTTCATGTGTGTAGGTGTAATTGTAGTTCTCCTAGACTACTGTGCATTGTTTTGCTAGCTATACAATACAATACAACTGTAATTTGATAATGCCCTTCTTACAGAAAGTCAGAAAGTTCAGAATTGCCAACTGATGTGCTTGTCAGGTTCTTAGTGACGTTTAACATCATAATTGTGTCCAGAGATTATCAACTATAGGCTATAATATGTCATAATTGCAGCAAAACATATAGCCTGCATGTTGTCCAAACAGTTTTGTATAATACAATACAATTGAAAAGTTATAATTTATAGCTTGCTTGAACTGTTTTGTCTAGAGCAGGGGTGTAGCAAGCGGGGGGTCAGAGGGGCTCCGGCCCCCCAGTTTCAAGAGTGAGGAGGCAAAGCTACCCAGTTTTAGTGCTCAGTGCCCCCATGTTCCCCAAATCGGTTCTTTTTTATGTTTCTCCAATGACTTTTAAGATTACTTTTGTTAAGATAATTTGTGCCCCCATTATTCAAAATTCTGAGGGGATGGGGACAAAATTCAAAAAGGGGGGGAATTGTTTTTGCTTCGTGCAATATCTTCCAAATTATGCCCCCTCACTTTTCAAAACCTTGTTTCACCTCTGAACTAAAGGTTTTGCTACATTCCTATTCTTAGCCTACTGCAATGTAAATAGATACATTGAGTAACAGATGTGGATAGAGGAGTGATGAACTGAAGCTGGAAGACTTCCATTATACGAGTCCTGAGCCAGAGAAGGCATATCCCGACAACTGGGTAGTGCGAAATGTAAAATCCTCTAGTGTGGACTATTGAAGTCTTTTACAATTGGAAATAGAACATGGCTTGCATGAAACCATGTGTGAGGGAGGGGTTCCAGAGTGGATATGATACATTGAAGAGGGAGATTTTGAAGGTGATATGAGTGCAGAAGGGAAGCCCGTGCTGTTGCCGTGTTGGTGTGATGTGATCTCTGGGACCAAAAACTTTTTTCAGATGAACAAGTGTAGAACGGAGGATGAGGTTTTAGCGTCAATGAGCATAGATTGGACAGAGTTGCGGTATCGAAACGAGGGATGACGTTGGCTTGAATGAGAATACGCAAGCAAGTAAGTATCACGAGGCAACGTTTCAGCTGTCGAATTCGTCGAAGGTAGCAGAGCGTGCTCTGGCAACCAGAGTAACTTGTGCTGAGTCATGTTTAGTTTGCAGTCAAATGGAACACCGAGGTCGAGACTCCAGTGTTGGGCACAAGGCCAAAACCTAGAGACCAAGACTGGGTGGTCCAAGACCAAGACTGGGTGATCCGAGACCAAGACCGAGGGTCCGAGACCAAGACCTAGACCGAAACTCTTTTTTTATAGACAATTCAATTTTTTTAATACGCTAAAACGACATAACACGCTTAAAACATTAATTTTATTGCTGAAGAATACTAATCTTTATATTGGTCCAGAAACAGTTTTACAGGTCAGTCTGAACTTTTGCGGGTTCAGCCCTTGGCTGCGGCCTGAGAATATCGCACTATAAATTACTTACAGTATACGATATAGGTTCTAAAAAAGACATCTGAACAAGTAGATTAACGTTCCGCTTGAATGGTGTACATAGGCCTGCTTGTACTCGGAATTGTAGGTTAATAGTTACTACACGTGGCCGACTACATAATTATTAGATTGTTCCAAAACCTTGAAATTTGTGAAAGCACATTTTGAAATGGCTGGTTCGTTGCAAATGCATTTTTTGCCCAGAGTAACATGTATATATAGATGGTCAGCACATCATAAATCGATAACAAGCTCGCAGAGCCTAAACATCCCATGTCTCTAATAATCGAAAATAACCGACAAACATCAAAGAAATTGCTCTGATACGGCAAATGACCAAGAACGCTAACCTAAGACGGAGACCAATCCCAAGACCGTTCCTTTAAGACCAAGACCGACGCAGTCGAGACCAAGACCAAGACCGATGGTCCGAGACCAAGACCGATGTATTCGAGACCAAGACCGCGGTCTCGAGACCACATCTCTAAGACTAGACTAAGATGTGACGCTTCCTATCTCCTCTGTGTATCCGAATGTTCGTGTCACTTACCTTGGAATCGATTTTCTTGCTAAGATACCACTATACCATTCGCTATTTGGCGCGGCTGGCGTGGCTACGTAGCGAATGGTGTAGCGGATTTTGTGCTTTGACCACCACACAGTCCAAATACACAGTGAGATAGGAAGTGTCATATGTTAGTCTACGACTCTACCATCTTTGCCACATGCTCTATGCCAATTTTCAAACATTAATGGAGATCACTGGTACCAGCGTATTCATAAAATAGATAATAATAATGATAATAATTAAAAAAATGAATGACGTCAGCGGACATCGTAGATGGTAAAATTTTTAACGTTCTACTTTAGACTAAGGGCCTTGCAGTCACCACACGCCTCGGACTGGCTGTACGCTCTCCCGCTCGTTTCTCGCGATCTCAGACTGGAGGACGATACCGTGAGGGTGGCGGTCGGCCTACGATTAGGGGTGGCCATCTGCGAGCCGCACACCTGCGCATGCGGCACCTTCGACTCAGCCAGAGGCGCACATTGCCTGTCCTGTTCATTGGGTTTTGGCCGTCAAGCAAGACATTGTAATATCAACGACCTTATCCATTGCAGCCTCAACAGAGCCGGTATTCCAGCGGTCAAGGAACCGTCAGGTCTTTCCAGATTAGATGGAAAGAGACCGGACGGGCAGACCCTGATACCGTGGAGTGGGGGCGGACCTTACTTTGGGACGCAACTGTGGTGGACACAGTGGCCGCTTCTTATATCCCCGAGACAGCTTCCACAGCTGGAGGAGCGGCGGAGATAGCAGCCACAAGGAAACACACAAAATGTTCTGAGCTAGAGAAGAAATACACTTTTGTTCCAATCGCTATAGAAACCTTCGGTCCCCTCAATAGTGAGGGCCTCGCCTTTCT
>OY365814.1:25586458-25634518 GCA_959347315.1 Bimastos eiseni | reverse complement strand
TGGCATTGCCAACGGATCTGTCATCATGCTATCTGGGTCGCCGCTTGTCAGTGGACTGTAATCTTGACATGGTGCCCTGAAAAGCCACCGCATTGAAACGTTGGATCAATGCCGACAAGTTCTGGAAAAGGAAGTTTGTCTCTCGGGTGTCACCGGTAGTTGTCGAAAGTCGGCGTCCAGTCTCAGACAGAAAGGCGAGACCCTCACTATTGAGGGGACCGAAGGTTTCTATAGCGATTGGAACAAAAGTGTATTTCTTCTCTAGCTCAGAATATTTTGTGTGTTTCCTTGTGGCTGCTATCTCCGCCGCTCCTCCAGCTGTGGAAGCTGTTTCGGGGATATAGGAAGCGGCCACTGTGTCCACCACAGTTGCGTCCCAAAGTAAGGTCCGCCCCCCACTTCACGGTATCAGGGTCTGCCCGTCCGGTCTCTTTCCATCTAATCTGGAAAGACCTGACGGTTCCTTGACTGCTGGAATACCGGCTCTGTTGAGGCTGCGATGGATTAGGTCGTTGATATTACAGTGTCTTGCTTGACGGCCAAAACCCAATGAACAGGACAGGCCATGTGCGCCTCTGGCTGAGACGAAGGCGCCGCATGCGCAGGTGTGCGGCTCACAGATGGCCACCCCTAAACGTAGGCCGACCGCCACCCTCACGGTATCGTCCTCCAGTCTGAGATCGCGAGAAACGAGCGGGAGAGCGTATAGCCAGTCCGAGGCGTGTGGTGACTGCAAGGCCCTTAGTCTCGCCTGGTCGTAGGGATCCTGTAGCTTTTCTTCTAGTGCAGACAGAACCGCGTTTAACAGCGGTCTGTCAAAGTGGGCTTGTTTATGGCCTGGCGTCGTCGGGGCAGAAGCTTCGGTAAGTTGAAGCCAGGTAGACATCGCCGAGTCGCATGCTGAGTCCGATTTCACCGCTGCTGATTCTAAGATGAGGGACTGGATCTGGAGAGTGCCCGCGGCTGAAGCCAAAAAGGCGGGAAGTGCCAGCGAGGACGCCCTCCTAATTCCCAGTCCTCCCATCCTGATCGGGAGAGTGGCCTGACTCCATTGGTCATCGGTCATCGAAATGTTGAAGATTCGCTCGATCCCTCCTCGCAGTAGATCGTCGTAAGCCCATAGACGCGGGTGGTCGTGGCAAGGGGTGCATCTCAATAAATGCATGAGTTTAGGCGAGCCGATCGAATGTCTAAGGATCAGTAGAGCGTCTTGTCTAGCGATTAGTTGCAACCTGTCGAGGGCAATTCCGAGGTCGGCCACACAGGTATCGATGGCTGAAAGCAGGGCATCCGTCGTGGATAGCGGAGCCCCTAGGAGCACGGCCGATGATGCATTGACTCTGGCGAACTGTCCTAGGAAGCCTTGACTAACGTCGTTGATATGGGCGTCGGAAGATATGAGTTCGCATTTTTTGCGGTTGAGCGTGAGGCATAGTTGCAGACATCCCTCTTCGATCGAGTTAACATCTGCCTCCACCACCTTAGGATCTCCGCCCAAGGTGAGGTCGTCGAGGTATCCAAAGGCCAATGGTGAAAGCAGGTGTTTAAGGATCGGCTGTAGCGGTAGGCAGAAAAGGAGAGGTCCCAAGGGATCGCCCTGTTGCGAACCTTCTTGCGATTGTATCGTGAATCTCCCGAATTTCAGAGATGTCGCCTCGGCGTAGGCAAGATGGCAATATGCGGATAAATCAGGAATGAGTTCGTCCACTGATGCGAGCATGAAATCTCGGTGCAAGCTATTGAAAGCGTTCGAGATGTCAAGCTTCACCATTATTGAATTCGTGTCCATGCTGGTCAGGAATCGTCTAGCGGCGTGGGTTGCCGCCTCGCAGCCTCCGGGAACGCCAACTCCCAGTTGTTTAGGGGTTAGGTACGGCGTGACACGTGGGACGGCGTATGCGTTGGCGCATTTAGATGCGAGTCGACGCCACACGTATCCAATGGCTATTGGTCTTAGACCACCACAGCTTTTACGGAGGGCGAAAAGAGTACCTCCGAATAAGATGGGCCGTACCTCTTGAGGGCAGATGCCGGCCAGTAGTAGATTGATAAGAGCAGTCGTCGCTCTCAGCAGCCCAGGTCCCGCGTCTGGATCTCCAATCAGTTCCGCCACGTGTAGGGGGCGCATGGAACCAGTGGCGTCTATGCCATATAGTAACCGACTGATAGTAATAATAATAATAATAATAATAATAGTAATAATAATAATAGTGCTTTTCATGCTGCGTCACAGACTCACAGCCTCATTATTATTATAATAATAATAATATGTCCATCATTAGCTATTTAAAACTGACATGCATGCAGTATGATTCTGCCTACAAGTCATAGTATGATGAAAGCTCAGAAAGGATGATTGCAAGTTGTGCATTAGTGGAATTTTACTGATAAGCTAGGTTTGCGTAAAATAGGCCTAGATGAGAATCTCAAGAATGGTCTATGGTGTATTACCGCTGGTATTTTGTGATGGAATTCCCCTCATTACTGAAATAGAAAAAAGAAGTCTACTGAAATGGATCTGATTGCCGGTAAGATAAAATCGGGGTTTAAAGTGGTTAAGTGTGAGAAACACTGCTAGTTATATTTAGTGTCTTAATATCCCATCTGATCTTGAAGTTGTTGAATGACTTTACGGAAACTCTCTTCACTCTGCTCGTTCCATGCAGAGGCGTCACTAGGGGGGTGCGGGGGGTGCGGGCCGCACCGGGTGACACCATCAAGGGGTGACACCAAAATAAAAAAATTGCAAATTTGACAAAGCAGACATAGCTCTGTCTAGTCGGGTTTCATAACCGTTCATTGTTAAATACATGAGCAGGCACAGGGTGCCACCATGCAGAGCGTCTGGTGCTTAAATGAATAAGACTCAGAGCTCAGAAGACCATGGTGAAAGTCTTGAGGGGTGACACCAAGAGTTTACCGCACTGGGTGACACCAACCCCAGTGACGCCACTGGTTCCATGCGCTGATCGCTGCTGGTGAAAAATATCTGCTTGATGGTAAGTTAGGCCATTATTTATTTACGATAGAATTCACGTTAAATTGCAAAATATTTTTGCGTTAATCTCTGACTAAGTAACGACTCGTCACACAGTATTCTTTAGCGCTTTGACGACGCTAGTAGTCTTGAGTCCCACCGAGTCACATGTCATGTTGTAGGTTAAGAAATCGTAATCTCGAGAATTAGCCATGTCCAGGAACCAACGTATCACAGGCACTCTGTGCCACCACTGGGGAATTGGTATCCAAGCCTATTTATGCAGAGTAAGGGTCAGTAACTGCAACACTGAAATTCAAATCCACATTTTCAAAAATTTATTCTTATTAGTATGTTTGTTCTAACAAGCTGCAAATAGGCCTATTTGTTTGTTATTGTAGAGAATTTGTTATTATTTTCTACTGCAAACTACATTAACGTACAACTGCAACATTGAGTTCTATCATACATTGATATACAGTGATATACGGCACTTCTCAGGACCGATGGTTATGTAAAGTCTATCTGGACTTCATTAAACCCTTTGATAAAGTTCGTCACTCAACGCTCACCGAGAAGCTAGATATGTTGGACATACATGATAACATTTTTTAGTGGATATCAATATATTATGCAGCCTCATCATCATGATTTTATAATACCCTTTAAAGACAACGTAAATTATATTCCTCATGTCCAATTCCAGAAATTAGTGTGAATGATTTGAGTTTTTGACAAAATTTGCAAATTAATATCCATTTCTTAAACCTTCCAATTAACATTAGTTTTCTTATTCTATTGAATTTGTTGTAATCGGTTGCAGTGTGTCAGCTGTTTTCAGTAAAAAACAAATTTACTGATCATTTGTAGACTACTGAAGGAGTTCATCCTATTCCTAGTCCAGATAATCATCCTATGACCAGGGCAGTACCAAGGGGGGGTTGCAGAGCCATGACCCAGGGTGCAAATATGGATAGGGCGCAAATTTCAGGATGGAATAACTTCTTATTCCATAAAATGCACTATTTTTTAAAATGTGGGGGCGCCAGATTGATGGGCGCAATTATAGCTCGGTACGGCCCTGCCTATGACTAGTTGCTTGCCACATAGACCTGGTCGCTTCCTAGCACATCAAAGTTTTACTGAGCTTTGCTCAGTTAAGAAACAATCAATAAGGCTGTAGTGGAAAGTGAAGGAAGGTCCTAATGCCACAATGTGCCATTAGATTGTTTTTCAGAGCAGTTAAGGTGAAATACATGAATGTGCCGCTGTTTGAGTAGTTCTTGAATGGCACCATATACATACAACACGAATGCGGATACAATGCATACAATGTGTGCAAACATACTTACTTACACGTAAGTGCTTACAACTCAGCCTATGGCGGTGCTTCCAATATGAATTTAAAATAGTACAATGAATGTGTGGAATTTCTTGATCACTTGTATTTTGATTGTGCTTCTACTATTTTTTTTGCAGCAAGGTAACGGTCACGTGCGATGGATGCATGTGGTGGGATCCTGCTGTTGTTTTTTGGTATGGTCATTGTTGGTGAATCACACCCTTTGGGGATGGGATGTGAATCTGGTTCTTATTTAGATCCATACCTGAATGTGTGCCAGAATTGTCCACCATGGACATTCTCATCCACCAGAAATGAAGCCGATCACTGTGCTAACTGCAGCAAGGTGAAAAGTCACATTTGAGCATCTGATTGAATAACTCGTGTGGTATGACTTACTCTGTCATTCCAGCTTAGATGTGAGCTGGGAATGGGTGGCTTAGCAGACCTTCAGGACTTATAACATGTATGCTACGTTGAGATAGAAATTCTCAAGTCACAACAGTCAGGAACATGGATCTCTGAATTTATTGGTTATTCTTTGCTACACAGTACAAATGTTACAATTACAGCCATGAATCCAAAGTTACACTGCAATAGGAGCCAAGAGAAGCTAAATGGCTTATACTAACCTTGGTTCCTCATTCTTATTTGTTTACTTCTTTCATTTCGATTTTGAAAGCCAACATAAGACTACTTCATTTCTGTAGATATTTGGTTCGAGATCCTTAAAACTCTGATGCTTTTTAAGTGAAACCTTCAGTCATGCTTATGAACTATTGTCTTCACGTAGTTGTCGCTGACGTGTCTCGGACACCATATGCGCTATGGAAATATTGTGATGTCCGGGGGTTAATGTCCGGGGGGTAATGATCGGGGGGTAATGTCCTGATACCGTTGCTGACAGTACATAGGATGACAATGACTTTCTATCTAGTGGCGAACTCACTTGCTCCACCTTCTTACCCTGGCCAACTCGGCTATGATGAGTGCATTTGCCGTATGCTTTCGGAAGATGAAATGGTGAGGAGGAGGGTTGGCCATCCACTTCGTATGCCGAGACTAAGAAAATGAAGTCGCTAACGAATCATACTCAAGGCTGTTTCTCAGGGTGGCGTCCGTGTTTTAGCACCTGACAGAAGTTATGAAAATGAGCTATATAAATGCATGAGAGTTGTCCAGCATAAGTAGCAAATCCCAGGGTGCTGGATGAGAGATGAGAGTTTGAACATTAAATGTTGCTTATTGGCTCATATACAGCCATGAAATGTAGTCATATACAGCTATGAGATGCAAATAAGAACTTTCCTGCAATCCACGGTGTAATATGTGAGGCATAATTAATATATAAAAATTCATGAGATGCTTAAGCCCTGAACAGTTCTACAATTATGCCATGACTTCATTTTGAGATAATTATCGTTATGGTTTAGGATTGTTAATTAGCTAACCGAACACACTATGACTGTTATTTCTGATGTTGTTCTAGAATTGTTTCGACCCAACAACAGCTGAAGTGTTGCACCTTTGCAATGCAACTCATGACCTGATATGTCGGTGTAAAAGTGGATATTATGCGCGATATGATAGGTCTTTGTGCAGAAGACATAGCATTTGTCCTAAAAACTGCTTGAAACATCAAGGTATGCGCTATTTTCTGTAGATCGGAAACTTTACCCGATTAATTAAACACCTCTATTATTCTAGAACCAAGGCATGAACTTTTGTAGAATCATATTAGAGGATTGTTTGTATTGTTTTTGGATTGCTCACTTTGTGAGTTTGCATGATTAGCGTCTGACGTGTTTCACCATGGGCCAGAGGCGGCGATCCAGGGGGGGGCGCTCGAGGGGACAAGTCCCCCACCTTTTACAGAGAGTGGACAATTTATACGTGTGTCCCCCCACATTTCCTACTCCTCTCATTGGGTGTCCCCCACGTGTCAAGCGAGATCGCCGCCACTGCCATGGGCCCTGGCACCTTTATATTTAGATGTGATTGACTTTAGATTACCTGCCTCTCATGCTTTATATCAATCTGCCTGCAATTGGGTTTCACTTTGTAGAATGCAAAATTCGATCTGTTTGAAGGCTGTTATGGTTTGATAAGCAATTTTATTAAGTCTATGAAATATTGAACTGTTTTACTGTTTGTAATTTGTGAATTGAGGATTTTGCGACTAATGTTAGGAGCCTAATCAGTTGGTATACATACACTAATGCAACTTGTAAAGAGAGGTTGTTGCTTTTCAATCTGTTTTAATATTTGATATTATGCTAAAAGACATTTTTAGGTAGCAAATCTTGTACATGGTGTCCGATTGGTTAGAGCGGTCAGCCCGTGTGCACAGGGTTCGATTCTTGTCCGAGTAGTCACTGTGTAGGGACCTTGAGCAAGTCCTTCGAGTACAATTGCTCTACAGTACAACTGCAATTGTGCCATCGAGGTGTGTGCACTTCTGAGCAAAAAAATGTTGGAAGACAACAAAAAATTGATTACAATCTCATTTCTATACCATAACTTGAATTGGTGAACTGCTTTATTTTTAGGTTCTCCCTCAAGCAATAGCGAGTGTTATGATCCATGTCCAACAAAAGTTGTTGGACATGCTGTAGTCGAGAATCGCATATCAACTGCTTTACTGGCAAACATTAGCTCGAGTCTGCCGAACATGACAACTGCTGGCTCAAACCAAACTGCTTCAAGTTAGTTTCAGGTTTATTAACTGGTTTACTCTCATTTTTTTTATCCATGGCTATTGTAAGGAGCTAGTCTTTATTGTATTTCTCGACATAGTATAGTGCAGGGCAGCACGACATGCCCGATGCTCTGTGAGCTAGCTATAAAAAACAGATCAAAAATTTCTTAGCGCAGTTCAGCATTTGGTGGATTTGTCACGTATTTGCAAGCGTGCTAATTAGTTTTTTGTGCTTGTTGACAATGGTTGTAAATGTACAATTTGTCCTTGGATTATTTCATGTGTTGCGCTCAATGTATAAACACTGATTGTGGCGTGCTGTGTCACTGCTAATAAATGCTATGATAATATTTTTTGACACTTTATGATACTGTGCTGTAGAAGTTTATGATCCTAGTTTGTTAGAGGTTCAGATTCGATTAAATTACTGTAGTGATAATAACAAATAAATAAGAACAAGAGCAATATTGATAAATTACAGACTTTTCGGATTGCTTTCCCTTGATCTTGAACTTAATTCAGGTTCTTTTGATTTTTTCAGATTATTTTCTTCCAATAGGTGTCACAGCATTGATAATGCTTCTGCTTATCATTTTGATTATATCGTGTCTTTGGAAGAAAATATATGGATATGTAAACGAAAAATGGTACGGACTCTATACATGGTTTTCATTATATAAATGAATTTATGCTAAATGTTAGGTTTTTGTTAGGTTAGAATTTCTGTAGAGAACATTATTTTGTTCCTTGTGTCATTGGAGTGCCTAACTATTTGAGTGCCATATGGCTGATAGGCTCCAGCTTCCTAGGTTTGACTGCTGTGGTGTCATTCGATCGCTGTTTCACCACCAGGCTACCTTCTGAAGCTGTTCCAGCTGCTGATGACTTGATATTTCAAGGCCTGTATTGAGCTGTCAAGCATATGGGCATGCAAGTGCTGTCATGTTTGTCGAGACAGCTAGGATCCTCCACCTCCAGGTTAGATGAATGTCTGCTGGCAGGTTCAGGAAAGGGATCAGGTACCATGATTACTGTGTTCAATCGGTCCCTCTCTGTAGAATGGGCTTTCTCCATATGTTTGCTCTAAAATTCTATCTCACCCTCGTTCGCTTTTCTCAAAACCTGCTTCTTCTCGCACTGGCAGCTGAACAGTTCACCCAAATGCTTAAATACAATACAATTTCTCTGTTACAGCTGCTTCTAGGTGTGAGACCTAGAAACATTTTCAGGTATATTAGGTTCACCATTGGAACTGGGCTGCACGACTTAAAGCCAGCTGCATCTAGCTACTGCTGCCCATTAACGATACTCTGCGATAACAGAGAGCGTTAGTGTCGCCCTCCTCCTTCATCCAGGCTTGGCACTGGCACTGTCAGAAGGCACGCATTGCTGGAGTTGTGTGCCATGTGTTGTAGATATCTTTGGGAGCCGTGATGTAGCCACTTGTTACGAATAGGCATATATACGAACGGGCTGTGCATAAAAGGGTCTCCACTGTACATGTAATTTAAATGCAAAAAGAAAAACGATTGCTTTGTAGCTGATCAGAGGAACTGTGTATCAAGTTGTGAATAGAAGTTGGGTTAGGATATGAAATACTGAATAATGGGGAGAAATGTGAGAATTATAATTATGATGTTTTAAATTGATACAGATATGTGCATGTTTTGTGTTAAAGGGTTTGCAGACAACCTTTATATGAAATGGCCCCTGTGCATGGAGGTGACCAGGATTTACCTGTCGATTGTCCACCACCGCCGCCACCACATCGCAATGCTTCTCTGGGGGCTGGAAATGACCACCAACGTACTGGTTAAGTGATTATATCTCTGTTCATTATTGTTTATCTATTGTTTTTCATTTCCAGTACTTCATATACTGTTTAACTCTGTATGAAAAGGTTACACTTCTTTGCATGCCATTTTCCTGTGTGTGGTTTCATTTGACTTGTGTGTGTGTTTGTGTAAGAGTTATTTTTGTAGAGCATTTATTTCTGCATTTGTTACATACCACTATCAAGTATCATTGCCTGTTATTTTTAGCTACTTTGTTTGAAGGACTTGCCTAAGGTTCCTGTAAAGTAACCATCTCATAGAGAAGGCTTGAATCCACACATTCTGCATTGCAAGCTGCTCATGCCAGCTGTGTACTGAGTCACCCATCGAACAAAGGGCTCATATAGTTCTAGAATGAGATATGAGAAATTTTTTGATGGACATGTGCATTCATTTGTTGAAGAATCTTGATTTACTCATATAAATTAGGGCATTACCAGAAATCGCCTTGGACATTCGCCCCAGCCGTATATTGGACTATGTGGAAGTATGCTCCTCGGCAAATATTACATTCGCAAATAGCTAAAAATAACTTTTTTTGATAAAATAATTTTTTTTGATAACATACTATTTTTTCATAAAATAAATTTAGGACTTACGAACTTACTTATGGCTTATTGATTAATTAAACAAGAACATAACAATCCATTGAATTTTCTTTAAAATAATTATGTTAATTTATATATTTTAATTTCTTTTGTTTGCATTCCCCAGGTGACAACCAAATCAGTAATTTTTCCGCTTGAATTGGCTCCACCCACTTTCCGGTAAACATTAGAGAGTAAAGACGTCATTGATAAGTTTTTATTTCAAATTTTCTAACAAGGTTTTACATTTTTTACGCAAATAAAATTATTAAATATCAAATATATTGCTATAGCCTAGAGTGCGACAATATGCTATATAAAAGATATTGCTATAGTCTCTGCATTGACTATAGATAATTCTCCATAGCTGTGCACATGGCAGGTTAATTACGCTTTGCCTATGGATGGTACTCGCTGGTAGTGGCGGCGCTGCATGGAAGCAAAGTACGCAATTGCATACCAAAAGAAAGATAAAAGATCAATTTTTAACGAAATTATGGTACATCTTTTAATATGTTTTAAATGAACATTATGTGCGGAAGATACATATTGCCGCTATTGCATACCAAATTTTCAAGACCAGTGCCGCCACTACGAGGGCGCTGGCTGGATTTGCCACTACTATTCAGTTTGTACCCGGATCCGGCAAATGGTGCAACGAAATACTCGAATTCGGTACTCGGTGGAAATTGTCTACGATAAATGGATCGTTGTCTGTGATTGTGATGGGAGTAGAAAGTGTTCTGGTTAGGTTTATACCATTGAATAATTTAGATTTATTTCACAAGTGTTTGGATTGAAGGGTTATGCAACCTGCGTTCGTTGTTCTTTTTGTGTTCAGGACCCGACCAGAGACCAGCATCTCGGTCATTCTGGAGTGAATCTCCTTCAGATGGAACTGCAGAGCCATTGCACGATAATGCAATTTTACCTGATTCACAGCAGAACGAAACCTTACCCGAGGTGCCAAACGGCCAAATCTTGCCACTTACGCCAGGTGCAGCTGGAGAAGCTTCGCCAGAGGAAGTAGAAGCTTTGTTACACGACTCACAGCGCATGGGTAGTGTATCATGTCCACCATCATCACACCCTGGAGTGCCTGAGGATGCGTACGCACAGGCGCGTCTGCTGTTTGGCTCATCAGATGTTCTAGAGGATTCACCGACAGGAGGGCCTGATTCGGACGAACTCGTTGCTGCAACTAATTCACAAGATTTCAGTTCACAGATGATGCCTGGCTTGGAAGACCTTCAGGAGAACCTGGGTAGTACGTCAGCAAGGCCTTGTGCTCAGGTTAGACCTCTAGTAAGGTCACGACCAGATCAGAACCTTCGAATGAATTATCCACAGAATCCTCAATTGAATCATCAACAGCATCTTCAAGTGAATCAGTTACAGCATCCTCAAGTGAATCATCTACAGAATCCTCAAGTGAATCATCTACAAGGTATTGTGTCTTAGGCTTTTATATCTAACTCTTCCTTACAATACAAGTATTCTAAAGGACAAGACATCAGATTGTGATCAATTAATTTAAAATTAATTGTCAGATGTACTTAAGTTGTAAAGAAAACTAGTCATGCTAGGGCGATTATGATGATTCCACCCTTTGCATAACGCCATGCAGGACTTGTTTTTAGAGAGGCATGTGATGATACCTTACTTTACCCTACCTAATCATTTAGTTCAGTTGTTGGTCTGATATAACTGTTAATTGAAACTCTTATATCCATCTAGGTGTTCCGATTCAAGTCATAGATGTGGAAAGTATTGAATCGCTGAGCGATAGCTATTAAAACTCTGCATTTCAAATCACTTGACATCTTCAATGCAATGCAGTCAGACAGTTCAATGGAAATTTTAAAGAAGCTATACGAACAGTTGCGACAATCCTCCAGAAATCAGTCATTTGTTTACCACTACTTTACAGAGAGTCCCTGTAATTGTAATTGTTGAATAATACAGCGCTGGTGTCTAATACACAACACAAGAACCGATGATGCTGTAAAAGTGAGGTCAATGCCTGGTCATCCAGCTAAAACAGAGAGGCTGCATATGGTGGATATACCAATGGATTAAATTCAGTCTTAAGTTGTGACTGAAAAGATATGAAGAGAAGGAGCGCAATGAAGACATGTGGGAAGAGAAATTTGCTGAAAGAATTATACTGCTTAATGAGTATGCAATTAAATTTTTACAGTATTATGTATTCATGACATTATCGAACTATGGTTCTATAGGCACAACCGGTACTTTGTCTTACAACTACATCAAAATTGTCTTTCCTTGCCATTCATTTTCGTTGTAGTCTTCCATAATGTACTACGGCTGCGTATGTATTACATGTGTAACTGCAGAGATGTGACTGAGGAATTGAGTTTAGCTTTTTTGGTATTGTATTTGAGCATTTATAAAGCCTCTGCAGTAAAATGAACCGTTCAGAAGTGCTCACAACTGTGCATGGCCCCATGAGATGAAGCAGGTTTTGAGAAAAGCAAAAGAAGAAAAGAGAGGGTGATATAAAATTTGTTGAGTGAACAGAAGGAAAAAGCAGGTCGCAAAGAGAGGGACCAATTGAAGCAAACAATGGAGACTGATCCATAACAGTTCTAGAACAGGGATCCTAGAGATCGAGTTGACTGGAAGAACGAAGCAAGTACTCTGTAGAGTATTGTTGAGTCTTTTAAGCTAGTTTTGTACCGATTTTTGTTGGTCTTTTTCCTGCATTGCATTTAACTGTGTTTTGACAGTTTGTTGATGTTGCTTCAATCAAAACTATTAAACCATTGTACCAGCGCTCAAGTCCTTACAGTGGCTAGAAATGAAATTATATTCTGTTTAGTTTTATAATTGGTTGTAATGGTTGGCTGTTTGTTTTCACAACTAGTTACTGTTGTTATAATTTGCAGACCATTGTTGTGATGGCTTTATTCTATCCTATTTACGGATTTTTAAAGCGCCTCTCTCAGTACAGCCTAATCAGAGACTTTATATTTTAGTGACTTGAAAAGATGCATTCTTATAAATACTGCAAGACTTCATCTTTCTGCTTGTGGGAAGATTGACTGAAGTTTTTAAACAGTTGGATCATGGTGAATTTATGTTTGGAACGTTGATTGGTAGGGATGTGGGTGGTTGGTCAGTTGCTTGAGAAGACTAGGTTTGGTTGGTCGCCTGATTATTAGGATGGTTGCTTGATTGAATGGTTGGGTAAGTTGATTGACTGAACTGGTGAATGGTTAAACATTTGGTTAAGGGCCCATCCATATATTAAATATTAAAAATCGGATTTTCGGACTCCCTTCCCTCTGTTGCACCACGTGCACTTCGTGAACCCCTTTCCCCATGCGTACGTACATTTGAGCTCTACCCCCACCCCATTGCAAAAGTTAAATAGCTAAAACATCTATAAGACATTGATTTTACCACAGGCTATTTATTATTGTTAAGCATCATACTTTTAATGGCTTAAAGTTGTTAACTTTTATGAAGAAATAAAACACTAACAATACTTGCATTTTAGAGACTTAATGCTGCATAAAATTGATTAAGCAAGAATATAGTCTGTGATTGGGTTTACAGTTCATATTTTAATATTCCGTATTGTGTATGTCATAATGAGAATTATATTTGCGTACGTATATATTTTTGGGACCCCTTTGCCCCACCACACGCACCCGTATGCAAAATAGCCGAAATTCGAAACCCTCTGCCTCATCGTTGCGTACGTGATATGTGGACAGCTCTAATCTTCTGACCATTGGTTCTTTTGGCCTCTCTTTTTGTGCACTGATTCGATCATGATGGACTGGAGGTTTTCTGAACTCTGATTCATATCAGGAACATATCTAAGTGAATGTAATGCAACACAGTTGACCTATAAATTCTGTAATACTCTTGAACATGCATATCATGCTCTGTGGAAAACGGCATGTGCCAAATTGTATTTTTTATTGTTTCTGCATCCTTTTGTTGAATAGCTATAAGTATTTCATTGTATTTTCAATGACTCGAAGACTGTCAATAATGTGTGGCATATTTTTCATTTCGTCTTCTCTAATAGCATCCCTAACAGCAAAATGGTTGCATGATTATAGTACGGAACAATTGTGAGGGAAGGCTACCATCTGAGTCCCTGCCATCTTGGGAAGACTCAAACCTATACTCCCCGTTTTATAAGGTAGGCACAATAATTAATCAGGTGTTGTTTATTGTCGCCTATGCAAAAGTATTTGTAAACAAAAGTGATTCGTTAACCTGCTTCATGGGAATTGTTTTGATATGCATCTATAGCAGAGCTTAATGTGGACGTATTTTTAAATGAAGAATTTGTATAATTATTGCTTTAAATTCTGACGTGAATACGATGCTTGCCAATAAACTTGTTTGAAAGCAGTGTCAGATTTTGTGTATAATTATATTTAATATCATATATATATGATATTATATTTTGCATATATTATACATAGGCCCTATTATACTTCATATTATTAAGTTCGTTTTTATATTTACATTGGTCTACACATATGTATAGGTTTATGAAAAAGTACACATGAAGCAACGGTGAGAGTTGGAGCTAAATAAATTATGATGACGAGAGGAATGAGGTGAAAGAACGTTTTCATGATTGGGATGAAATTTCCGAAGTCTTAACAGAGAAAGAGTGGGAAGAGAGAGACGGGACTGAAACCAGAGAAGAGAAGTGTCGGTAAAACCGTACCAGGTAAACAGTATCTAGAGCAACTGCGCAAAGAGCAGTTGCAAAAATTCTGACATGCGATTCAGATTCTTGCATGTGTACCACAGTGGCCGATTTTTTAGAACGGTCAGCCCGTAACGCTAAGTGTGCGCTGAGCGAGCGGGTTCGACCCTCGTCCGAGGCGTCAGTAACTGGGTAGGGTCCTTGAGCTAGTCCTTCGCGCACAATCGCTCTGCAGTACAAGGGATCCTTGCATAATTACGTAACGCTGAAAATGGCCGTTTTTGACCCCCACCCCCTTGTAACGCATCGTAACGTTTCCATAGACCCCCACCCCTTGAGTGTTACGTATTTATTTTGAACAAAACTCAGTGTAATTTGACCTGGACCTAATATAGTCCCAGGTCTTCAAATTCAATGCCAGATAATATTTAATATTTTTGTTTGAACTTCGCTTGCACCGCCACGTGTAGGCTGTGAGGCTAAACGCTATTTAATTGCAAATTATTAGCCTTGTAGCCCAGCTTCGCTTGGGACTGAATTTTGAACTCAGGTGGTGTGCCTCGATTGTGTCTTTCTTAACTAGCACCAGACCTCTTTAGGAAGCGGGTTCGCCATTTCACGCGGCAGCCTTGTTCGTTTTAGGTGGTCATATACTAGTTCCATATTTGCATGTCAGTCGTCACAAGGTTTTTAACTAATGTACCTTCAGATGATGCGATTGGAAATAGCGGTTGTTTTAATATCGAATCTAAACATTTTCACATTTCGGAAGCTAAATGTAGACGATCATAATATGAACGCATATCAAACAGATATCATTTGCATATTGAATTTCGCCCCACTTTCGCATGACGCTTTAAATTAACCCCGCCTTTCTTAATATATTTAACGAGAGCTGAGAAATTGGGAGAAAACGTTTTGTATAAATTTCATTTCGCCAGAGCGTTCCGTTCCTACTTGAGCCTTCGCGACTCAAAGAAACTCTTGATCTTTGGTTTTTAGTTTAGATTAACTGATTAAGTATTTTTAATAAACCAGCTACTAATTAGTTTAAAAAAAACGTTATGTAACGTTCAACTACCCCCCCCCCACAACCCGCGTAACGCTTCGTAACGTTTTGTGGCACTCCACCCATGGTCATGGACGTATCTGGAACCCTTCTGTCAATGACATGCTATATATATATATATATATATATATTTAATTCGGTAGACCTATTTTTAATTATACGCTCGCGTGTGTCTATAGCGACGTGTAGAACCTATAATAGTGATATGTCGAGTGGGATTAGACGGGCGCTTCAAGAATTCAATCTATGCATTGAATTGACTGACGCCCGTAGTAGATCTAAGGCTTCTATTGCTTGTATAAACCGCAGAGGCAACATTAGGCCTATACGTCGACCGATATTAGCATATTTGCGTATGCCGCTGGGCCTATTACTGTCATGAATAACAGGCTGTATACCAACTAAAGAGCATGTGGATCTGTTCAACTCTGTTGAACCGTGGAAGCTTTGGTGGCAGAGCTAATTGTAGCGCCGGTGATAAGTCGGTTTCCCTCGCGCGGCCTTTGTGAGCGGCTGAGCGCTAGCGCTGAGAAATTTAGGAAGAATTAGGTTGACACTACAGTAATTACAACAGTGTCAAGAGCCGATAAATGATAAATTAGACCTTTTATGCTCAATTGTGTTGTCTTTAGGCAAAGCTCTGCGGGCCATTTCTGGCCCGCCGACAATATATTGTCAGCTGCGGGCCAGAAATGGCCCGCAGAGCTTTTAAGGCTTTATAAGTTTTCTGTGATGTTTGTAGCTGATAATGCACATCAGAACCACATTTTAAAAGCCTAATTCAACTGTTTATATGGCCCCCTCTGGGATCCCTACCCCAATTTTTCTCTCAAACGCCTTCGGAACCCTGGCTAGCCACTTGCTGGAAAATATTTCTGCTGGCCCGCCATTACAAAAGGTTTGACACTTTATAATGCAGGGAAGTTATTCTGGATGATGGGAGACATTTCTTGTGCGACCAGAATGCCCACAGTTTCATCGGCATCACAGTGAAGCGTTGCTTGGTTACTTTTATGAAGAGCTGTGCCTGTACTGTCTATGTCAGTCACAGACATGGAACAATGGGAGCGATAAGCTTACAATTATGATTGGGGAGAGTACTACTACTAATATAGATGCCCTCAAATATATATGTACATGGCAGTATCTTCGTTCTAGTCAAGATCCATCTTCATATGAGCTTAATTAGACAGCTGGTATAAAGAATAAGGGTCAGATGGCAACGGCGCAAGCTATTGCCATTCCCGAACTAGTGCAGTGACGTCTACCAATAGGGTTGGGAGAACAATCGCCGACGGTGCCATACCTGGAGGGTTAACGTGTTTCAATTTAAATTCTGAGTTTCTACCGAGTGCCTTGTGTATAAATTGATCGGAGTAGGAGGGTTGTTTTCCTAGGTGGGGGTTAGATTCCCATTCCAGGCGGGGGATTAGACGGCTCTGGATGGGGTCGTAATAAGCAGCGCGCTTTACATCTGGATCCCCTTCTGTTTATTTAATTCGGTTGACCTATTTTAAGTTATACGCTTGCATGTATTTATAGCCTATAATAGTGATATATCGCGTGGGATTAGACGGGCGCTTCAAGAATGGGATCTATGCGTTGAATTGACAAGACGAGCCCGGTATCTAGTCCACGACTGATTCGATCACGGATTTTCTCCGTTGACCCATATCAATATGTTCTTGTCGCTAATTATACAACACGCAGATGTGCCTAAGCTATGCAAGTGTATAATTATGGGAATGTGTTCAAATCCGATTTTCGGATAATTATATCCATTGGATTGGGGAATATTGTACACGAAAGTACTAAATAACCTCTGTGAGGAATAGAGTCTGCTCTCCCTCTGGTAGATAAAAGAGATATATAAATATAGGCAGAGTTGTGCGTCACACTTTTATGATGCCGTGTTTATTCAGTTGGACTAAGGTGTGCGGCCAACGGCCTACAATGTATGAGAATAATTGAGATTCGCATGAGTGATTTCAAGTATTCTGCTTCGTCTTCTCCTCTCACTACCTCTGCTCGTCAGCCATGACCGCCAGCCGACCACGTATACGTCATTGTTCTCAGGGCGCTCGTCTCGTTCACTGAACCAATTCCAGTGGCAAACTTTGTGGGGCATGTTAGGATAGCTATCACCGGATACTTCTGTTGTGCTCCACTGTTGTGAGACGTTACGTGTATGTAGGTCTGCTGTATAATTATCATAGCGACCTAGTTAGCAATTGGGTTATAATATTATAGAGGCTAGTGTTTGATGGATATAACATGTGTGGCGGATACAATGTTCTTCTGCATTACAGTATATTTGGAATGACTAAAACAGGTAAGGTTAAAATCGACTGGTGGGTCGTGGTTGTAGTGGTATACCTGTAGTTGAACCTGTAGGGCTAGTGACATGGCTGAAATAATAATTTAATGTACTGTAATGGAATAATTTTAACCCTTTAACGACCAGCGTGTACTAAAATGTATGGGAAAACATATGCAGCTTTTTGTTAAAGAGTTAAAGCGCCACTAGATATCAAAGACCCTCGATCAAGACTCAACAAATAGCTAAACGGAGAACACGAAAGCCTTCAGGCGCCTCCGCAAGGTATCAGAGGGAAAAGAGAGCAGCTCCTCCCGAAGAGGAAATGGATGCTGTTCCAGCTGGTGGGACCAAAGTAGGCGAAGCTCCTGGATTGGGCCATGGCAGAGCTCATGCGGGGAACACCCAGCAGTCCGTGGGCAGAGGAACGAAGAGAAATTGTTGTGGTGGGTGGATCGGCCTCACCGGAAGTTATGACGGACAACGATACATGCCATGGGCGTCGTTAGTATGCATGCAATCCATTGGGATCGTACGTACCTACTTAATTGTCCTTGCCATGTAAAATTCCCTATCATGTAGGTCCCATGTGAACTGAAATTTCGATAAACAGCACGCCGATATCCATAGCCTCGTGTCGTGATTTCCACTGGAGTGCGAGCGATCGTTTCCATGGCGCTAATAAAAGAAGAGAGGCGGTAGGTTCCCATTACTTTCCACCTCACAAAATTAGTGTCTCTTGCCCCTTGTGCAACAAATCTTCTGATCGTGGACGTACTCTCTATAGGTCGCGTAGTGCTGCGTGTCTCACTACGAATGCATGCTCCTCCGTTCTATACACCAAATATTGAATTCAGACTAAAAATTTTATTGGCCTGCTTGACCAACAAAACTCTCAAACAACAAAGAACAGGCACACACGTATACCTATCTGCATGTACTACTAACGCCTTACATCCCTCCTAGCTGGCTGCAATCTTTTATCTGAGCCACGATGCAGAACATTTATGGACTCTCGATCGTGCATTCCATACCTCCGCTCCTAACTCCTAAGTAATAGAATCGACTCCCAATCTCTCTTCGTAACTCAGATTCGCTTCCTTAATTCTAAAAGCGGCTAAACACTCACAATTTCTCCTTTGCTCTCAAGGATTGGAAAGTCAACCGCACCTTCGCCTAGTGGCGGACGACTATCCGCGCCTCAGATTCACATACCAGTGTGACCATTCGCCCGTCAAAATTATAATTTTGCCTTACACCTTACAGCCTTACACCTAACAATATTTCGGCGATATACATAGGCCTACACTTACCTATTACAGCCTCAGGCCTAAAATTGTATACTTTTCCATCACATGTTCTAAATATTTGCTTTTGTTGGTGCTCGTTCTGTCTGAAGTGTTTGCCTTTGGTAGAAACTTCAGTGTCATCACATTCTTGCCCGTCTGTTTGTCTGTCTGCTTCTCTGCCTCCCTGCCCGGCGGTCTGTCTGGCTAGGGCGACCTGACAAATACATGTTTGGGCGTTTGACAATTCGGCAGATTGATTGATTAGATGTGAAATCTCGTAGCACAGTTGTGCACAAGTACCAATAGTATAAAGTAACACATTTCTAAAGCGCTACTCCATAGCTAAACACACGGTTTCTGTCTAATCACGAGCGCTGCGTCGCATCAGAAGGGTTGTCCAGTGACCGGTGTCCAGTGGAGGCATGAGTCCAATCAGAGAGTCCACAGAGAGAAGGAGCAGAACCGCTGTTAAGGCGGATTTCTTTGATGGCGAGAAAGCTTGGAAGATAGCGGATTGGTTGGAGGACAGGAATTCCTTTTTGCACAAATTAAAATGGTAAAACAGGCAACAGACCCCAAGAATTGAATCCATGAGACTTAATTGGTAGAGGGGAGAAGGAGAAAGAGAAGGACTGGACTGAGTCTGCGGATGCCATCGCAACGCCCGGCAAAAACACAACAATGGGGTGGATACCAGCAGAAGATGTAAAGAGTAATAGAGGAAGACCGGTGAAGACTTGGAGAAGAATTTTAAGAGATGACTTGAAGGAGATTGGAATCGACTGGGAACGCGCAAAGAAGACTGCAGAAGATCTTATAAACTTGAGGAATCTCAGGCAGGTTCTAAGTCTAGGTAAGTGATGTAGCGCATCTTCAAGAAGGCTGCATGTTGGGCCTACTCACAGGCGCTCTCTGTGCCAGCCTGTGATGTTAGATGTCATTTCAACGACTGTTAGAATGGTTAGCAAAACAGTGCACAGCCTGTTAAAAGAGTCACCAATGGTTGGTCCACGCGCAAGGTTGGAATCAACCAACGGATTCCCGTCAACAGCTGATAGACGACATGGATATTTCGGGTTTTATTCGACCGACTTGGCCGATCACGGGCACAGAAATCCCAAAGATTGCTTAAAAAAATAGTCGAACTTCAGATGAAGGATGGAACGAAGTAGGCCTATACATTATATCACATTTAACACAATTTATACCGTCCAAAATAAATTTCCACCTTTTGACGGGTGGTTGGCTAAGGATCCGATAGGCAGGCATCTGTAAAAGGGAGAATCGAGCAGCTGTGTTCAAATTATCTGAAATGCTTCTCTACGATGTTCTACGAATAATTAATTATACAGCAATTATGCATCAGTGAGTCGGTACCTCAGGCAAATTGCTTCCACAGAGGTCATAAAAAGATCGCTGTCTCGGCAGGACTTGGTAATGTCCGTCACAACGAAAGTCTAGTAGTAGCTTACTACCTTAGGGTATTCTGGAAATTTTCCCATCTCTGTCCCTTTCTTTGTTTCCGTCCCTCCCTCTATCCTTCTTCTTTTGTGTCTTTCGATTGTGTGAGCGTTTTTAGGCAAGTTTGAATATTTACCATTTTGTGGTTATAATTAATGTCGCATATAATTATAAATGTAGTATACATTGAAATAACAGCACGTACGGTGTGGTGCACATAAATATATAACTTCACATAGGTTCATTGGTTAAATCATGACCACGTGTCACCCGGTTATCATGCATATGTATCAGAACATTTATATAGCACCTGTTAGAGGTGTGCTTACGACGGCAGTACACAAGCTGTCTGGTCTAGAAACGGCGAGGTATTACTAAAATTCCACTTATTATTCAACAGTTTAACGACATCGTATAGCAACACAGGCTGTTGACGTCTTCAGAATTTGTTACATTTCGGTTCGATTTCGTAGATAGTTTGAATCTTTTATCTTTATGTTGTCTTTCTTTCTTTAGTCTTTCCGTTTTCTCTCTCCCTTTTGTGTTGTTCTTGATTCCATTTCTGCATGACTGGTTGCTGAGACAGCAATATTCAACATATGGTTGTTGCAGATATTTCATAACATATAAATAGTCGACATATAGCTTCTTTTTGTTCACAAAGGCTCTTTTTTGACCGTATCGGTTCTTTTCTTATTTCAGTTTTTTCCCATGAAGCTTTTTTCCATCTTATTTACAGAGCATCAAAACAATTTCATAGCATCAATGTAAAATTCCACTGTATTCATATAGTCTATGTCAGGGCTATTCAATTAGATTTAGTCAAGGGCCAAACTAGGGAAATCTGGAGATGGTGGCGGGCCAGAGGCTCAAGGAGGGGTTTGGGGAGGGGGGCTGCTGAGGGTTTGGGGAGGAGGGATTTGGGGAGGGGGGCTGCTGAGGGTTTGGGGAGGAGGGATTTGGGGAGGGGGGCTGCTGAGGGTTTGGGGAGGGGGGCTGCTGAGGGTTTGGGGAGGGGGGCTGCTGAGGGTTTGGGGAGGGGGGCTGCTGAGGGTTTGGGGAGGGGGGCTGCTGAGGGTTTGGGGAGGGGGGCTGCTGAGGGTTTGGGGAGGGGGGCTGCTGAGGGTTTGAGGAGGGGGGCTGCTGAGGGTTTGGGGAGGGGGGCTGCTGAGGGTTTGGGGAGGGGGGCTGCTGAGGGTTTGGGGAGGGGGGCTGCTGAGGGTTTGGGGAGGGGGGCTGCTGAGCACCCTCCAGTAAATTTTTTAAAATGATACATTTGCAAAATATATAATATAATTCAAATAATTATAATTATAATAATAATAATTCAAAAACATAGATTTTAAAAAAAATCATTAAAATTTTAAAATTTTGGCATAGGTCCGCGGGCCAGTTTTTTAGGCCTTCGCGGGCCAGATTTGGCCCGCGGGCCGCTAATTGAATAGCCCTGGTCTATGTATAAGGCTACAATTTATATCTCCTAGCCTCGCACTCATATATGTAACAGATTCAGATTATGTTAAAGGTGTTTTCAAAGCTATCAATTATCCAATAAGGAGCCCGTTTTAGATTACGTTCTCCTACAATAATTGATATATTATATAATAAATAAATTTTGAATAATAATGATCATCCAAGTATGAGTGATTGCTTGAACAAGTGAGCCTGCACATCAATCAAGTCAGTTGCTATTCATCCAGTGACTCTGAGTCAGAGAGTCAATCAATCACACAAAGTGATCATATTGTTCAGATTGTAGGCGTGCACAGCTGGATAAAAATGCATTATACGATTCAATTGAATAATCGTTGTAGCTATGCATTTTTAATTAAGCAAAAATTTAAATGTTGACATCAATTTCTCGATGCGTCGTTGTATTGCAATGTTACGCAATGGACCATTTTATACGTAGATTAATATTGGCCCAGCGCATCTTAACCTTTTTGAAGTTAAGTGAAGCATTCTAGAGTTTGTGGCGAGGTGGGTATGATATACATCAATAGGCCCTAATCTTACTTGCAAGCTGTGATATCAACCGCATAACATTAATTGTGAGCAAAACTAGCCAGTAGGTTTATAACGGTTATTTGCTAAACTGGTTATCATCACGATAAACAACCCCACCTCAAATCTAAAGGGTTTAGAGTCTCTCAGGGGCGCTTTCCATTATGGCTAATGAATGAATAATCAGATACAATACGATGTTACATGTTATTTGGCTGTTGTGATATGCACAAACAGACAAAAATGTCGCGTATAGACCTAGATCTACTCTGCACTTGTGCTTGTTAGTCAAGGTGCGGTTAGCAGTAAGTTAATTTTTAGAATATATATACCAACTTAATAACACGCACTTGGGTCTCCATAAGTGCACGTGATTAGAGTGAGAATTGATTGTTGTTGAATCAGAAAAATGTGTGCTTGCACTATATAGATTTTCGTTGGAAGCAAAACACAATGGAGTCGACATTTCTACACGAACTAGTTCTATATTCAGCCAAAAGCGACATAATTACAATTACTAATGGACAACTTCGATAAGCAGGCTTCACTGCAGCAACGTGGTTGAGTGATCTATGAAACGTTAAAGTCTTTGCACCGAGAGCGAATAAAAACCTGATATTAGATCTAATCACTTTCAAAAGCCGATTAAGTTTCTACTCGCTGAAGTTGACAGAAGTCGGTGGCGTAGCTCGAAGGTTCCTGGATGAGATGAGGAAATAAGGCAGGCCTATTATAGACCTATAGGGATTTGCTGATTCTTCAGTTGTAGCAAACACTCCTTCCTGACTGTGTTGACTGAAGTCACTAATGCGAATGAAGTTATTGCAATTCTGTGAATTTAGAAAAAATAGGCTAATAGTAGAAACAAGAACTTTTTGAAATTTAAAATTTTTTCGTTTCTTCTACCTAAGTGGCTACGCACCCGCCAGTAATGTAAACTTAATCTGGAGACTGGAGAATGAATTTACCATCGTCATCGCAACTGCTACTGCTATTGAGAAGAGAGTGTGAGAGAGAGAGAGAGAGAGAGAGAGAGAGAGAGAGAGAGAGAGAGAGAGAGAGAGAGAGAGAGAGAGAGAGAGAGAGAGAGAGAGAGAGTGAGTGAGTGAGAGAGCGATGGGATAAAGGGAAATCGCCGGACGGCCTGGCAAAGAGGCAGACAGAAAGAGACAGAGAAAGAGGCAGAGAAAGAGGCAGAGAAAGAGGCAGAGAAAGAGGCAGAAAGAACCGAACCTTCCACGATCAAAGTTCACCTGATTTGGTTCTGATAGTAACGGTTGTCAGCAGAACGGTTCTTCATTCACGCTATTTGTTTCATGTAGCCTACATTGTGCAGGTCTAACGTCTTTCTAAATAGAACGATAGACGTTGCTGGCGCAATCTCCCAGAATCAATCTTATGCACAGTTTTATTATCTTTTGTCTCCATCACCTTATCCAAGAAAACACTGTCGTCGCGGCTCTATTATTATCCTACCCTATTAGTAAAGTCTTTACTTGTGTGTATTTCATTTTAAGGAAGGCATGGTCGTCGTTGTCATCCTGAATTACTCGCCTTACCTAAGATTTTCCGAAAGTTGAATTACAAAGAATGATCCGCTCACCAGTTCAAAATCAGTAACAATGTAACAATTATTGTAAATGAAAAGATTTCGGCAAGAGCTAATAAATCCGCCAGTCGTAGGGATCATTCGCTATACTCAACGACACCAACACACGCCAGGGGCGTGTCACATAGACAGATATAGGGTTACTTCTCATTGTGCAACACGGCAGGGTCATGGAACCCGATCTTCTTCTCACTTGAAAGTTTCTAGCTCTGAATTGTCACTTGTTGCGTTCTGTTAAGTAGATGTGTTGAACAAGAGATTAATTCATTCGTTATTTGGTCTTAGATCAAGAGTCGCATTTGCATGGTTTATTCTTTGATTGATTGATCGATCGTCGATTCAATGGTTGTTATTAATTCGTCAATTAAACTTACTTACATGAGGTTAACAAAGTACTCTAGGCTGGTATACCAGTAATTCAGGTCTTTTCAGTACATATTTTTTCATTGCCTGCATATTATACACAAGCTGTCAGCACGCCCATAAATATTGGACTGCATCCATATGAACAATGTGTAGGTCCAATATGGAAGCAAAGATGGGACATTTCTTTTCTCGCAAGGCTTTTCGCATCAGGATACAGAAGCGTCTCTGATTAGGTTGTTGGCTCTTCTTATTCCATGTGGCTCTTCTTATTCCATGTGGCTCTTCCTTTGGAAGTATCTACTATATCGCATCCAGCATCCATGATCCACGACCCAATTTTCAGCCAATGAGGTCATGATTTAATTTGCGTGAAATGGCGTCTGTGCACAACAGTTACTGCGACTAGACGACGCGATTTATGGTTTTTTCGTTGCACAACACTTGCAAAGCCTGCAATGTAAAACACGTCTGCTTAATTTGTCTATTTTCTCACTTTTATGTAATTCTGGTTCTGTGATTTATAATTTTTGAAGCTTAAGTTATCGCTGATGAGTTATGAACATGTTTTAATTGTGCAATCGACGAACTTTGGCAAACTACGGAAGTAAGAAAAGCAAGTTAAGTAATTGACTAATATAGGCTTATGTTGTCTAATTGAAATTAGGAGGAATAGGAAATCGTGAAATTGTTGTATTGTGTATTCGTTTCAAATTTAATTAAAATTCCTAACTGTCTGCGAGAGTGAGGAGTGTAGTGTGCAGTGTGCTTAATTTGTGAGTTGAAGTTTAATCAGTCTCAGACCTATAAATAGCCTAGTTAGATTTGCTCAAGAGTCAAGACCCGCCAAATTCGCCAAAACACGGTGCCTGTGTGGACGTGTGGTTACCATAATTATTACTTATAGAAAGTATGGTTTATTTATATACGTAAGTGCTATAGGCCTACATACGTTATTCTACCGCATTACTGCTTTAAAACTTTTTCCAGACTGTCAGTAGACAGTAGTGAAAATAACACTGACACACTCACACTGTGATACTTTAGAGTTGGCCTACGAGTACAACTGGTTGAAGTCTGCAATAATCATGAGTAACCGTAGCTCAGCGTCGAATTCAGTGACCAAAGAGCGTGATGATTCAGACGAAGGTTCTGATGCCGGTAGTGAGAGTGTGAACCATGAAGTGCTACATCAAAATAGCTTTCGGGCTCCAGAGTCTCCACCGAAGAAGAAAATCGAATGTGCTATTATAACTTACAATGGGAAACCCAGTTTTCATGGGTTGGCAAAGTTCAAGGTGACAGAACGAAGGCCCGATGTCAGTAGTGTGCTGTGTCTTTTAGTGTGGTATATGACGGCATTAATGCATTGACATCTCATGCCAAGTCCAAAAAACATGTCCACACGGTACAAGCTGCCGCTTCATCTCAGAGAATGAAATCATTCTTCGTCGCACAGGGTGCTCCCCAGTCTGACAAGGTCACAGTTGCTGAATTAACAAATATCTACCATGGAGTTAAGCATCCCATCTTCTACCTGGCACATGATTACTCACAGAAAGTGACTAGGGCAGTTATTGACGACTCGGAAATAGTACGCAAGATGACGGGTGGACGAACAAAAACAGCAGCAGTCGTCAATAACGTATTATATGCCTTTTCGCTGGAGGTTGTGCTGAACTAACTGAAGACAGGTTTGACATTCTCGGTTAGCAAAGATGCATCAAACAAAGGGAATCATAAGTTTTTTCCTGTGGGAGTGCAGTACTTTATTCCAGAGGAGGGTATAACCTTTTCAATTCTAGACTTCTACGAGGACTCATTTGAAGACTCAAGAGCTGTGAAAGATCATCTCTGTAAGGTCCTGAAAGAGACAGGACTCTTGTGGAACAACGTTTCTGCCTATTGCGCTGACAATGCGTCAGTCAACTACGGAGTCAATAATTCGGTTTATCAGAAGCTCAGGACTGAAGAAAATATGAACATAGTCGCTGGACACTGCAACTATCACATCCTACATAATTGCGCAAAAAATGCTTTGAAAATCATGTCATTTGTTATAGACAACCTAGTACTTAAAGTGTTTGCTGAGTTCTCAAATTCCGCCTTGCGACGAGAAACTCTGAAGGAGTGTTTTCACTTATGTGATACAGAATTTCATGACGTCATCAGACACGTTCCTACTCGGTGGTTGAGTTTGTATAAGGCAGTCGACCGCTTGATCGTGAACTGGAGACCATTGAAAGCTTATTTCTTGACCCAAGGATCGGACAACTGTACGAGAGCTATATGGAAGGTTCTGAAGGACCAGGAGAATGAGATGGCCGATGATGATCATTCAACCTACTCCGAGCTATATCTGTACTTCACACATTTCTTCATGTCTTTGTTCCAAGAAGCTATTCTGAAGCTGGAAAGCAAGTCGACGACGTCATGTGATTTGTACACGATCATGGAGAAGTTCCGCGATGCATTGATTAAAAAGAAGGAAGACAGATTCTTCGGAATGAAGGTCAAGCTCGCTCTGCGCAAGGACTACCTACCACAGAATTTGGTTGTTAAATTCACCAACGAGGCTATGACAGTTTACGACAAAGCAATCGCGTACATCCAAAAGTGGTTCTCGTTTGACAAGTCACCATATCGTCCATTCAAATGCTTGGCTTTGGGCAGTTGTGAACAGGCACCATCTCTTGATGACATTATAGATGTTTGGATGGTGACACCTTGGAAGGCCGAGTCTCCACCTGACGTTCTACATGACGAGGTGACAGCACTTAGTCAAGTCTTCAGTACACTGCAAGGTGAGAAATGGCGCTCATTCTTCAGTAGCGAACAAGCTCCAAATCTCCTCAGAATTGTTCAATACGTGCTGTCCATACCTGTATCAAATGCCAATGTTGAGCGTGTTTTCAGCGTCATGGGTAACATTTGGTCTGACGAACGCAATCGACTCGACCCTCTGTCAGTACACAGTGAATTGAGCATTTGCTGTAGCCTCAAATGCACCTGCACTGAGTTCAGAGACCTCGTAAGCACCAACAAACGTCCGATCAAAGCTGCAAAGTCGGACTCAAAGTACACTGGCAAGAGTGGCAGCCTGGCAGCCTCGACTACTACCTAGTAGCAGAGTGCAACTGGAACTTGAACAGGTTCAACAACTACGTACCAAAGTCCGCCCAGTAACTCAAGTTCTATGACCGCTCGGCGGCCTCGGCCGTGGATCCGTCTGACGGACTCACCGTGCGCCTCGGACGGCCTGAACCGACTGTCACTGACTCACTGACCATAATGTTAACAGTGAAAAAACTTGTAAACCTGTGACTCTTGAGTTATGAGTTCGTGAATAAGTTCTGAGTTGTAACCTGCCATACATTCATAATGCTATCAATGAATCGATTATTCAGCACCTTATATACTTTTTCTAAATTGTCTATGATTCATGTAATCATCATAATTATCATTCACATAACGTCTACTTGTCTGCTTTACTATAACTGACCTGGCCAACATCCCCAATTCCCATGGGTCCATGCTCCAGTTCGCCGTTGTCCAGTAATTTCTTCAAGGCTACCTGGCAACCCTATACGTAACTGACAAGGCACCAATCTATATAATACGACACCGTATGATGACACCGCCAAAACAGCTGTCAGTGATCCAAATGAGTCCAATGAAAAGGTAGCAACGTCATAATCTCAGTGAATCAACAAAATTTTCAATGTCTTTATTGACGGCTGGCTCGAGGATTACGCTTAAAGGACAGCTCTCCACATCTTCTTTAGTTTAATTATGTTTAGGTTTCTCGGTATGGACCCTAATATAACTCCTCCACTGTTCGCACGCACTCTCATAGTGCAAGTTCCGAGACTGGATAAATGAGGAGGGAGACGCTAGTGATCATTGCTATCACATAATGTCGTTAACTACAACTACCACCACTATCACGCCATTTAATTCACCTAGCTGCCTTAGTTTCCGTCCGTGGATCAGAGTTCCGCCCATCGAACTGTGACACGAGTCAATGACCTGCGTGAGAAGCACTTACCCATGTCGACGCAAATAAGTGTAACGGGTGAGAGGATCGCTTGAAAGGAATGCGTCACACAGTTGCAACAATTGTTCCATCTTACAGTAAAAAAAACCCTGACCGCGATGGCTCACACGAATGAGAACATTTATTGGCTGAAACGGATCGTGAAAGTGAAATCACCTCAGCTCTATCATCCCTGCCGTCTTTGCCTTCATTTTCTGTCCTCATAATACAATTTCTAGACTCAACCGTCTGATTATTCTGCCCAACAGAACCTGTGTCGTAGGTGCTGAGCCGAGACAGGGAGCGTGTCAAAACGTTAAGATCATAAGGGTTCTTGTCAAAAGTTGAATCATAGATATCTAAGCTTCTTAATGGTGGACCAGTGACAATATTTTCCAGCAAGTGGTACGTGGGTTGCATCATAACGTTTAGATAATGTTAGATAACCGGTGAATTGAGATAATATAAGATAGCAGAAGTAATAACCAGATTATAAGCATGTTCCGGAAGTTGTACAGCCACTTGCGCATGAATATCACGTGAGATATGAATTGAAATTTTAGGTTTCTAAGAGTCGACTTCTTCCACCGCTTCTCGTCGTTGGCTTCATTCCATCCTTGTTCTTCTTCCCCATGTATCGCTTCCACTTCTGTTGAATTGGATTCGGATGAAAAGAAGAAGAAGACGAGGACGACGAAGAAGATGTCGCGAAGAAGAAGCGTCTTCGATTACAAACTCAGGGTTAGTACGAGGTAGAGCTACAGAATATTATACAACTAAAACCCAACCTTAACGGAGTCTGTTTACGCCTCCACAACGTCTCATTAGCCTAATGGCGTTTCATCAAATTGCACTATGTTACATTATGTTGCATGCTGTTGATATCTATTTATTTATTTGGAGGATTTACATAGCACTCCTTCAGGACATCTACACAGTAGCGCTGCGACCCAACCGCAGCTAAAATGGACAGTCTTAAGATTGTTATGGTCATTCCCCAATATCAAGTCACATCATGCAAATAAATGCTATGCTATGATGTTCAATTAACATAACATGATAAAAATTATAACACATTGCTTCTCTGCATCTCATCGCGTCTCAGTCATGAAAACATTATGGAGAATGATAGAAAGCAAGTGTCAGATAAACTTATAGAGAATAGACACACGCACGCACGCACACACACACACACACACACACACACACACACACACACACACACACACATATCAGCATGGTAAACAACTGGGGATTCAAATAGGAACAAGTGACCCGCTATAGGTAGCATCACCAGAAGCAATAGTCTATGACGAATCCAGAAACCGACGCCTAACGATTCCAGTAAATTAGTTCATGGTATTGCAATTTGCATGTATGGTCCATATTGTTTCTTTAAAATTTAAAAATTACACAATTACAACTAAAACATTGGAGTCTTTTATCGAGACAACTCTTTGAACCATTTGATTTGCTTTCCCATCACCCGACAATTTACTAGTTAACATTTTGACTGTTGACGCAGGGAATTCTGGTATTGACAAGCTTATAAACAGTATTTGTACCATGGCAAGGCCCTTCATGCTATTCGTGTTTTGAATGCCTATGGATTGTCAGGCTTGTCACTTCACGGCGTTGTTCGTGCGACATCTCTTAACAGGATGTTACACGCCGTTCAGGTTTGGTGGGTTCTTGTGGATCAGAGGGAGAGGACACGCCCATAGTATACAGGCGTTGTTCCGGCGAAAGGTTCATCTGAGATATCTGCTCGAAAACAATCCATGCTTAGAATAATTACGCCAGACTGCCGATACCCGCCTCTTCGGAATTGTTCGTGCTAACCCGAAACATAGTTCTACACAACCTACTGCGACCATAAAACTTTTAAATAGCTGCTGCGTGAAAAGGTGCGCGAAGCCATGACATAATATCACCCAGGGGTAGCTGACAGTCTGGCACGAAAACCATTTATTATTAGAATGATTTACTTTATGAAAACTTATGAATGTACCAAAATGCGGTCAGCAAATGGTTTTCTATTTAGGATATACTTACTTTCTTACTTATATATGTTACAATATTACTTTACAGGAAGTCCTGCCTGTGCTCGGGTGTACAGTACTCTTCTTGAACGTCATCGGTTACCTCGGTGGCTTTCTGCTCGTCGACTTCAACATCCGTAACATCAGAAACCAATACGACAGTCGCCAACCCTCCCAACAGCGATCTGACCATGCTGCCCTTCGGTTTCAGGGCGACGTCTCTACCACACGTATCGTGTATGCTGAGCCCGTGTTGTCAGCTGGTCAAACGTCGACCACGACGAGTATCGGTAGTCACGGGGTGGTGAGGAGAACGACACCAAAGCCCTCTGCGTCGAGGAGTGGCAAGAGGACGGTGTTGTCGAAGAGCGTGGTACAGCACTCTGACCCTTGCGTGTACAGTGAAGGACGATCAGTGGAAGACGGACGATGGTACAACTTCAGCGTACCGTCGTACAAGTTCTACGCCTATTCGGCCATCTTGGACGAACGGAATTCGACGATGTCGGAACCGGTCATCCGTATCATCGGACTGGGAACGAAACCGGAGGACGATACGGACGAGACGAATCTCCGGCTGTTCTGCCTTCTGCACTACGCCGCACCCGACCGGATCGTTCACGTCCCCATAGACCGATCGGCGAATAAGATCGGTTACGGTTGGGTGCTAAACAACGAGTGGGTGCGCGAGTACGTCTTCACGTGTCCCGTGTACAAGTCGCAGGTCCCACGAGCTCTTGCGGTCGTCGAGCACTCGGGGGATGTCGTCGAATCGTGCATGCCTGTTGAAATACCCCCGCGGCCGAAGGGGAGGAAGGAGGACTTCGCGTTGTGCGTCCAAGTGGCCTTCGATGCCGTCAGTGCCTACCGGTTGACGGAGTGGCTCGAGCTGCAGTGGATCCTCGGCGTGCGACACGTCGGCATCTACAATCTATCGCTCGACAGGGAGACTGTCGACGCGCTCGCACCCTACATCAAGGAAGGCTACGTCGAATTGAGACGGACGGACTACATCGAGCACGGGCCGCAGCAGTACCTCCTCCAGGGCTCCCCTGTCATCAACGACTGTCTCTACCGAAACATCCAACGGGTCCACTATGTCGTTATCATCGACTTCGATGAGGTCATCATGCCGAAAGTTCATACGTCGTTGCGAGAGCTGGTCGACTTCCTCCGACAGAACTGCTCGACTATGAGCCCCTCTCCTGTGAACTACATCTTCTACAACAATTACTTCTTTCTCGACGTTTCCCCGGATACGTCCGAGTCGCCCTACCTGACGATGCTGCGCTACCGCAAGAAGGCCCCGGTCAGTCCCTACGGCTACTCGGTCAAGTCGATCGTCGACAGTCAGGCGTGCCTGGCGACGCATAACCATTTCTGCTGGACCGTAACGCAGGAGTATGCGGACCGTGGATTTCCGTACGTCGTCGATCATAGCATTGCCGTCAACCAGCACTACAAGAAGTGCCACCTGAACGAGACGGAGTGCCAGGAACTTCTGAACCAGGTCGTCCAAGACGACACCATCTTAAGGTACGCCCAACAGCTGCGGTCAAGAGTCGAAGAGAGGATACTGGCAATTAAGGGTCATAACATCTAAGCCCTGTTCGAGATCGTCCGTGCATATCGTCCGGAGAGTCCCACCAGTTTTCGGTGGTGCCAGGATATAGGCTTTTTTAATTCACGAACAATAGGCCAGTTGGCCCGGAATCGTTGTCTTTTATCGCTCGTCCGAAGGAAACATTTTTCCGCCGACGGTTGTGTGTAGGAAACTGTTGTATTTTGACACAATTCCAAGTGGAATTGTTGTCTGTTGTCGAGTGGTTTTATGATTGATCTGCAAGGAAAAGTTGCTATTATTAGTGTAGCGTATACGACTCTCAATGCAGCGCCTTTTCACTTACATTGACGGCGATTCTTAAGGACTCGCATTCAGTGTACACTATGATCCACATGTAGGACTACATGGACCCACTGGCTTCTGGGGCGCACGTGAAAGACTACTCTGTCTCACATGTAGGACTGTAGCTAGGACCAACATCTAGGACTACATGGGCCCACTGGCTTCTGGGGCGCACGTGAAAGACTACTCTGTCCCACATGTAGGACTGTAGCTAGGGCCAACATCTAGGACTACATGGACCCACTGGCTTCTGGGGCGCACGTGAAAGACTACTCTGTCCCACATGTAGGACTGTAGCTAGGGCCAACACGAAGCCCACGTGGAATACTAACAAATTCTGACCCAATTTTTTCAACATAAGGTATGTTGCCAGATTGCTAAAGTGTAATGTAAGATTGTATCAACTGCTTACAGGAAGTTATTAATTCGCCATGATTCGAAGGCGTTTAGCGGAGGTGCATGACGGATTAGCCTGAACTTCTAATAGTTACAGTCTTAGGAAATGAAGCTCCAGCACACTTAATACCACTGTTTCGCTTCACATAGTTTTTAATTAAAACCGTGCAAGGATTTTAAATTACTATTGCCTTAAGTAGATTTATATAGCGCAGGATCTTGTAGTCAGATGCGCTTTAGATATGCTGATCGGATGCCTTATAATAATGATAATAGTAATAATAATAATAATAATAATAATAACCGTTGGCAGCCTCGCAGGGCGCCCATTACGTTATACATCTCATTTTTAACAAACGCAGCCGCTAAGCAAAAATTGGAAAGAAGTCAACCTTAGGGGGATCCGGGTCTCAAACTCTTTTCCTCAGCTTTGCGTCCCTGCAGTTGTTCATTACTACACTACTCTGTAATGCGTTAAAATTTCAGTCAATAAATTCCTGCCTGGTTTATGGCCTTTAAGAATGTTTTTAATGCGGAAATCAAGCCGCCTCATCTCGTTAATTCGGAGAATCTTGACCACATTGATCTTATGAACATTCCAAAGGCGCTATATAAAATTATGGTAGGCTGCTTCGGTTTAATACCAAGATTTGCGGACAGGTATTGGGGCGCCATCTTTAAGAAGATTCTATAGAAATAAGCCCATTAGACTGCGGTGGATTTGACTGAAAAGGACTAGAAGACATCAGATTATTATGATTGGGTCAACCGGAAGTCGACTTCTGTAACGGACTATGATTTCGGCCGAGCTATAATTGCGCCCTGTGTCTAGCATCAATCTGGCGCCCCCACATTTTGAAAATAGTCCATTTTTGGAATAATAAGTTATTCTATCCTGAAATTTGCGCCCTTCCCACATTTGCGGCCCTGGATTTCGTTGAGGGAGTTCGATTCGATTTGAAGCGAGCGTGTATTATAATTATAGAATGGTGTTTTGGAATTGCGACAACGGTACAACAGAGGTCGTTAGAAATTGGTTCGATTAGAAAGAATTAGTAGGGCAGAACTATATTTTGGATCGTATAGAATAAAATAAAATTACACAACTTTTGATCAAACAACATTAGGGGTTACCATGACCATGGGGTTATCATGGAGTCACCGTGTGGTTATCATGGAGTTACCACAAAGTTACCATGTGGTAACCATGAGGTTACCATGATGTTAGCATAGGGTTGATCGGGTTAATTTAGTTTAGATGATACATTCGCGTGACTTCAGCAAATTCTCAACGTCTGTGACACGCTCATCTGTCCATTGTTGGACCATTTGCCTACAAAGAACATTTTTTCATTTCTGTTTTACTGCGAGTCCAAGACTTCGATTGTGGTTGAACACGCACGACTGCGACTAGTTTTGCTTACGTCCCATGCATTTCACGAATGCAGGTTAATTGATTCAAATATACTTTTAGCACTATTCCTGGTTACATGTCAGACCGTCATACCAATGCGACACTAACGCATTAATGAACGCAGTGAATTCACTTGCCGCAGGAATGGACACCAGTGAGGACCGATGTACATTCTTCAAAGCAGTTATTATATATTGCACTGAACTACAATAAAAACAATGATGTAACCTCTGTTTCAGCGTGATTTTGGAGTAGGATGATATTCGCCATATATGATGCAGGCAAAGATCCATTTTTGGCAAGAGGCGTTGATATATCGACAATAAAAAGCGACTACTGTGGCTAGCAGCCCAATAAATAGTGAACAAGGGACTGCATCGCCAAGGGGCAAGATTTAATGACTGTGTCCAATATTAATGTTTTAATTGACATATTTTAATCGTTTATGGCATCGCACCGTTTAGCAGCGTGTACTAAGTTGAACACAGTCGACAATTTTATTAAATGGCTTTGCTCGGTAGTAATTATTGTAATCTACAAATTTTACATGTGGGCAAAATCGTTGATGATGATGTGTCACTAAGCTTGATTTCCCCTGGAATGAGTCACGATCTTGTATTTATGGCTCGCTTGTCTCTATGGCTCGTGCGACATTCATCTGGAGACATCCGTTTCATTTCTCCAAATTGTTACTTAGAGCATAATTTTATTACCTCTATAACTTCGATTTATAACCCATTTCTCCAAAATAACAATGCTTGGAATAATAATCATGTTACAAATACTAGCTCAGTTTTTTTTATATTATCACCGTTTGCCATTATGAAAAGTAGAACCTGACTGCAGATCAGCTACAAAAATCGGCCTGGCCACAATTAAATTTTGTTGTTGATACCAGACACTGTTCGACCAATGCTCCTCTCCTCCAGACGTGTTTAATGTAACGCTGGCACTTAGTGCCACGCATTTTCTTCATCCGGGTCTATTTCGCATGGGCCAGGTGCCTGGGCCTATCTCCGTAGATGGAGCCGTGAATACGGGCAAGTTTTTAAAAATCACATTATCGTTTGCATTCAAACCTGCATATGTAATATATGGATGCATGCATGCATTTCGGAGACTGTGCAAATGTGCATGTGTATACATGCTGTAGAGATTAGTTAGAGTGTGTTCTCTATGCTGAATGCCTGTCACGTAGGGAAAGGCGGAAAGACGGAGATGCACGACAGTCATTCAAAGAAGTTTTGCTTAAGAGGAGGCATATGGGACATGAGGAGAATGAGACAACAGGCAGTTGACGAAGAATGGGAATAGGAAGAGGAGGCGATCAAGAAGAGAATGAGTTCTGAGAGGATGCAGCTGCTGCTGCTGCTGCTGCTGCTGCTGCTGATGATGATGATGACGATTACTTAGATGGTGGTGTTGGTAGTGATGGTATTGGCAGTAGTGGTGGTGGTTGTGGTGATAGTGGTGATGGTGGTTGTGGTAGTGGGGATAGTGATAGGCCAACGAGACAACGAAAGATGAGGATGAACTGAGACGTGAAAAGGAGTCATGGCTACAAACGAAGGATGACTGAATTCATGAAATGTACGAATTGAAATAGGGAAGACATTCTCGAAGTATTACAAGAAAGAGAATGGGAAGGGAAAGATCTTGGAGGTTTGGTGGATCGGTTAATCGATGGTCTACTCTCCGTTAATCAAATGGCCATTATTTCGTTGACCTAATCTCCATTACTTTCATTTACTTAATTACATTAGTGACGTCGCAGATTTACATGTATCCGCGACCTTATTACTGCTCATTGGTCACTCCAATTTCGTGAAATATGATTGGCCACATCGATTTTCCAATTGCTTACTATAGTCTTTGGTTTAAAATAGAAAACACTGTTGGCCTCACTGTCTCAATCAATGGACGGATGCTGGCCTTTAAATGCGCTATATATCAAATGCAATGTATTCAAACGCGTAATGGCTTAAATTATTTGACCCGTTAGTGGCAGAATGTTGCGGACAGTTTGAATGACCCTTTCAGTAGATCATGTGTTGAGAGTAAACGGCCCCGACAATAACTTATATATATAATATATATACATACACGACTATATTTACGAATACAGGCCTAATAACCGATTCAGCGACCGTTGAATACTGGTGTCACGGTTGCAATTCGTCACTCAATTGTTCCTGGTCGGTTAATGGGTAACAGTGTTACCCATTAACTTAATTGTTCCTGGTCAGTAACTGTTAATGGGCAACAGAGTTACCCACTATAACTGACAAGGAACAATTAGGTGACGAATTACATACGAACAACACGCCTCAATGACCAATAATCAGTTGATTGTTTTATTAAAATTTACTCAGTATTTGCACTGAGCCAAATATTTATTACTTGTACTGCTATTGTTTTATTATTGTATTTATATGTTATTGTATGACTATTATTGTATTGTCATTGTATTGTTATTGTATTATTATTATTGTATTGTCATTGTATTGTTATTGTATTATTATTGTATTGTCATTGTATTGTTATTGTATTATTATTATTGTATTGTCATTGTATTGTTATTGTATGACTATTATTGTATTGTCATTGTATTGTTATTGTATGACTATTATTGTATTGTCATTGCATTGTTATTGTATGACTATTATTGTATTGTCATTGCATTGTTGTTGTATTCTTATTGTATACTTACAATCACAAATTCAATTACCGCCAAACCGTAATAGGATCGTTAGAGCGTGCCCTCATCGGACAACTTTATCACCACGATCGAGCATAAATGGCTTTTGGAAAACAGAAAACAACAATGTAAATGAAGTAAGCCTCACGTTAGGGTCCACTTACTCCAGAAAAATAGGCAAGGCTAAAGAAAACTGGACCGTAGAAGTTCGTACCGATGGAGCAAACAGGTCACTATGTGAACCATTTAACGGAAAAATCTGTGGCCACGGACGGAATAAGACAAAGAATCACAGTTATTAAAGATAGCATGACATAACATAGGTCGATAACATGTCATAAAAATATGACTGGATAGGATGGCATCAAAGATAAATTTGATGAAAGATAAGATGAATGGTAAGATATGGCAGCATAAGATGAAAAAGCAATCTTGGGGATGCGTTGGGACGAGACTGGGAGGCGGGTATACGGATCAGAGACGAGCGCTGTGATTTGCAGACCCACACGAGAAGGAATAAGTAAGTGACTATTGAACTAAATAGGCCAAAATCCAATTTAATCGGCCATAATTATGATGCATTCCAAATTAATCTCTGTCGACTAAGAAGGAAGAACAAAGGAATAGCAGTCTCATAGGGTAGCACTGAGACGGCCACACGCATGGAGTGCTAGTGAATTAATTTTTTTATCCTCGGCACGTGGGGGCGAATGACCAATCCCTCCCTCGCCGTCTCGCCCTCCCATCTAATGTGTGCAGTCAACTGTTGGCGAAGAATTAATTGAGAAAATAACTATAAAATGAAGCAGTTTCCGAGGTTGGTTACAAAAACCCGAAGCACTATCATAATATCTATTTCAATAGATAGGCCTATGCATAATAGTTTCATTCGTCTTCATAATAGGTTAATTAAATTTGTTTAAATACTATCCATCTATAGCCTAATTTATTAGATGGTTTGATGAAAATAGGAGCATCTAAATTCACACCGACGTAATCGCAGTTGCAACCTTTAAATTTACGTAGCCGACCTTATAGCTAAGCGAAGAGCTACGTGTTATTCGCGAGAGCTGAGTCGCGTCAGAAAGATGGAGGTTCAAACTGTTAAGTCCACCAAATAACGTCGTTAATATAAGTCTCAATGATTTACATTTGACCTTCTACATTGACTATATAGTGTTAAATTAAATTAATCCTTTACATAAGAGAATGCTGAGAATAGAAATAATCGGCTCATATGGATTTGCGGTCGTGTTTATAGGTAGAACTGAATCGACATGGATTCTGCTTAGGGAATCAAATGGCAACTGGACAACAATAATGTATACGGTCTGAACTGTCTCATCCGTAAACATTCATAATAATCAGGAATAGCTAAGAAACCATAAGATCAGATAGATCTTAGTCATAGATTTTTAAGATAAACATAATGAGCTTCTATACCGTCATTATTAAAAAACCTCTGCGATTACAAGATATGAACCAGAAAGAAGATCTTACATAGGCCTACTTAACCCGACTTAACCTGGAGAACCAGTTCTTAGAGGAAGGAACTAAACATGAAACAATAACAGTTATTCGATGTTTAAATGACAGAATGTTAAGAAACAATTAGGTCTATAAACAATCAGTTCAGATGAACATGCAGTTGTGACTCCTCCACTGTTTGCACTCTGATGACAGTGCCAGTGCCAAGACTGTATAAAGAAGGAGGGCGACGCTAATATGTATGTTACAGTATGTATGCTAATGATCTCTATTATCAGAGTGTCTTGAAACAGAAACTAGCACATTCAGTCCTAGCTGCTTTAAATAAATGCATTTAAATGGTCTATTGGCATTTGGACTAGAGTAGGCCCCGTTTATAGTTGGACCGGATCGGTTTTAGCGCTGAAAACTGGAGGTTGAACGGGAAGATTAGACGACCTTTAGAGCCTGCATCATCAGTTTTTTTAGAATTACACTGGAGAGAACGGTCGTACAGTCGTTGTAACAATTGCTCTGGTACTTACACATGGCCTTCTGCACTTAAGATATGGTTTTGCGGGATCGTGTAACCTAAGGAAATAAGCGATTAGAATCGTTATTTAATTCAGTGTGCAGACACTCTTTTGCAAATGCAGTTCTCAAAAGTGTGGTCCTCTTGGTGACTGGTTAATCTATCGGATGGGGAGCACGGACAATAGCTGCAGCTGAACAAGACTAGACAACCGTTTGACACTTGCTTCACGTACAATCGTATACATATATACTCGGCGGAGAAGAACTGAAATCTGGAGCGTAGAAGTGAATGCACTATGCTACACGACTCCTTATTTGTTGCTCGTTTCGATGTAGGCTATGTTATATATCTATCTCAACCACATTGATTGTTTTTGTATTTCGGGATTCCATAATTGTTTTGGTGATTAGAGATTATAATCGGCAAATAGTAGAAGTTTTAGTAAAAGTAGTAGCATCAACAGCAGTAGTGGTAGTAATAATCAAAATAATTATACTGATAGTAATAACGAATATAGTAATAATAATCATCGCCTAGCAATATATATTTACGGAATAGAAAGTCGCCTCTCTAATTCTGTTCGGATCTGCACGGTCGCATCGTCCGAAATGAATTAAAAATCTGGGTCGTGCGGGTTTCCTTGCAATCAAGGAACCACCTGACTAACTCAGGAATGACGGCAAAGACCGGGCGGACTCTCGCTCAGCCAATTGCCATCGTAACCTGATCTGGAATGTCACCATGACAACACCGTGATTGTTTCATATTTGGCTGCCTCATCCGGTTGTGTCGATAAGTCATTGAAACTGACGGATTCTTGGAAGATATCCAGCCGCGACCAAAAGAAACTTTAATATAATTTTGTTTCGCTCTCACTGTGAAACTCAGGATCACATTAAAAACTCTGGGCTTGCCATTATCTCCGGCGCATGCATACTTGGAGACGAAAGAGAAACATTTTTTATACCGTCCTTTTCAGCGTCTGTCAATGTAGAATCAACGCTTTAAATGCTGTTGCCTTTCGCAACTTTTCTCCCTGCAGGAATTTGACGAGGTTTGGCCAACCCAGAAATTTTTACTTTTCCTGAACTCTTTTAGATCCCGACAGATCGTATGTACCTGAGATAGAAATAACAATATGCACTATAATTATTAAGGGTTCACATAATATATATATATATATATATACATGAACACACTTACGATGTACAGTTGTACATACATACACACGTACAGAGACACACACAGACTGACACGGGCAGACACACAGTCACAAGCACGAAAAAACACAATGACACACACAATCCACACATACATGCACACATACATACATACATAAATACAGGCATTCACACATACACATAAACACATATAAATACATACATGCGTATACACACATATATACATACATTTATACATGAATACACACACACACATACATACATGAACACACAAACATACAGGCACACATATATACAAGTGTAAAGCAAGAATATAATATGGTCTTAAGCGTGGAGCATTAATGCTCAAGACATCGGATCAATAGTCTCACTAAGAAGATTCTGACGGCTGCGTTCTTTATTATTATACAATGCAAACTAATTCTGCTCCGACTCTGGAAGTAGCGCAAATTGCAGCGCGTCAAATTGGCTAACTACCTATAGTAAGCTCTCGTGTAATATAGTGTGTCTTAATGGAGGGAATCCCGGACAAATCACAGATCTGTGTCTGAGGAATTGCCCGTTATACTCAAGAGATTGCCGGGATATAAGAATTATAATGAACGGGTGTGCAAGCAAGTAGTCAATGGTCGTAAGTAACATGAATGCAATTGAACCAGAATCCATACACTCATAAACGAATCAACTTTACTGATAGAACATTAGGTTGAACTACTTATTATATATATTTATTATAGTCAATTAGTCAAGCCGTATACACAGGCTACATATAGGCGTACATTATATAGGGCAACCTAATCATGGCCCAGGTAGGACCATGTAGGACTACATAGTCATGCATTTTGAAGGACTAGACACAAATTGACACAATGCACTATATATAGGACTTCGGTCGCATACACAATGTAGGTTTGCATAGGTGTACTAATTAATGAACCAAGAAATGTTACAGTAGAATTTTAGTTGACCGTTATGATTATGATGTTATCACGAAAATCCGGTTTGAGTCCAAATTGTAAATTTTTAAACATGGAACGACGCGGACCATTGTGGGAAGATCGCTGTAAACACGCATTGAACAAACATTTAACAATTCTGACGCGCCTTTTTCGGTAAACTCAACCTTTCGTCCCCTGGAGACATTCACTGCGTTAGATTCGCATTTTACCAGGCGTTTGTCAGATTTTATTACACATCCATTAGTTCAAAGCGGGTTGTAATGTCGAGATATTGCTCTCTAACGGACGCAGAGTGCGATTTAAATTCCACGTATCTCGCAATTCAGCGCCAGACCGTAGCATCATGAAAGAGAACTCGCTTTCTCCGAGAGTGCTTGATTATATTTCTGAGAAATAAATTAGATCGTAAAAACGTCGAAATTTTTCTCTGCGAATAATCAGGCATGCACATGTCGATCCAGCAACGTTGAGACATCAGGTTTTCGTAAAGTGCTCTTAACACTGTGTTTTATTACATACAACCATACAATTGAGGCTCCGTATAAATGTTATAAATGTCGCAGGAAAGAGGACTGATCAACAATTGAAGCACACCGGCTATCTCGATAGTGTTTTAACAACGTCTGTCGTGCTACTAAAACCCTCAACAATAAAAACGCTAAATATTGCACGTGAATGTTATTTAATGTAACGCATTGAAACAAAATCTAACATTGTTAAACGTGCTGTAAAGAAAGCAATTTGTTTAGACAAAAAAATTTGCAGAAAGGTCAGTAGCTCATCACAGAGACAGCGCAACAAGAAATGTTTAGCCGTCACGTGATTTGAGGAAAGGCACACCGATAAGATGACCTTTGAACCAAACGACAAATTAAGTCAACGGATTATCATACGGAAGCCATCAAGAGGAAAGCATAATCACCAGCTCGCGTTCTGGTCTACACAGCGCAATAAAAATCTATATTTTTTCATAAGTATATCTGATGCGCTGCGCTTTTGTTGGCCAGCATTTCTCAATGCGGTTGTAAAACCCTGCTGGTCGCATTGACGCAATCGAGGCAAACGTTTCAGGGACTCGGCGGATGTTCTGACCTGCAGTTCCCAGGTCGATGACGAATTTCCCCGATGTCCTATAGGCCATAAAAGAATTATGGTTACATACATCGGTCGCGTACATAGAACTTCATGGCAGGTCTACATATATACATATATACATACATACATACATACATTCATACATACAAGCATGCATACATACATATATACATACGCACATGGGTGATTGCTAACACTCCGTCATCACATGGAGCACGTGATGACGGAGTGTTAACAATCACCCTACCCCCTCTCAAAAGCCTCTTTGTACCATGTTAGAAGGTGAAGCATTCGCCATGTATATGTATGTATGTATGTGTGAATGTATACATGTATGTATGTACATGTGTGTATACTATGTATGTATGCATGTATGTATGCATGTATGTATGTATATATGTATGTATGCATGTATGTACGTATGTATGTATGTTTATATGTATGTTTGTATGTATGTATGTATGTATGTATGTATGTATGTATGTATGTATGTATATGTGTGTATGTATGTATGCATGTATGCCTGTAAGTATGTATGTATGCATGTATGTATGTTTGTATGTATGTATATATGTATGTATGCATGTATGCATGTATGTATGTACATGTGTGTATACTATGTATGTATGCATGTATGTATGCATGTTAGTATGTATATATGTATGTATGCATGTATGTACGTATGTATGTATGTTTATATGTATGTTTGTATGTATGTATGTATGTATGTATGCATGTATGTATGTACATGTGTGTATACTATGTATGTATGCATGCATGTATGTATGTATGTATGTATGTATGTATGTATGTATGTATGTATGCATGTATGCCTGTATGTATGTATGCATGCATGTATGTATGTACATGTGTATACTATGTATGTATGCATGTATGTATGCATGTATGTATGTATATATGTATGTATGCATGTATGTACGTATGTATGTATGTTTATATGTATGTTTGTATGTATGTATGTATGTATGCATGTATGTATGTACATGTGTGTATACTATGTATGTATGCATGTATGTATGTATGTATGTATGTATGTATGTATGTATGTATGCATGTATGCATGTATGTATGTACATGTGTGTATACTATGTATGTATGCATGTATGTATGCATGTATGTATGCATGTATGTATGTATATATGTATGTATGCATGTATGTATGTATGTAAGTTTGTATGTATGTTTGTATGTATGTATGTATGTATGTATGTATGTATGTATGTATGCATGTATGCCTGTATGTATGTATGTATGCATGTATGTATGTATGTATATGTGTGTATATGTATGTATGTATGTATGCATGTGTACATGTATGTATGTACATGTGTGTGTACTATGTATGTATGTATGCATGTATGTATGTATGCATGTATGTATGTATGTATGTATGTATGTGTGCACACGGTCATTTATATAGCGCGATACAGCCACGCTGGTTTACACGTAGAGCGCCACACCGAACTCGTTACTACTGAATCTACAGACAACAAGATCATTAAACTATGTGTTGTCACGTGCAGCAATTTGCAGTCTAAGACGATTTAATTAGAAACTAATTTTCATTCGAGTTAATGTCGACCATAGCAAATAAAGACGTTCGCTTTTGCCGGAAGTCATTGGGTGTACTTGCTGAACTCATTTGGAAATTAGATTGGTGCATCAAGACGGATACATGCGTCAGAATGCGTGACATCTGGTGTCTTGGTGTTGATTGTCTAACGCATGTACCATACCTAGAGTGGTATACGGAGCTCAGACCCGGTAAATGACCTGCAGCGGGCGCATGATTTATTTTATAACGGAGTGAATGACCCCAAGAGTGCAAGATATCGACGCTTCGGCATAAGGTCTCTGTGTCTCACTCTCTGTCTCTCTCTGTCTATCTGTCCCTCTATCTGCCTGTATGTCTGTCTATGTATGTCTGTCTCTGTCTGTCTGTCTCTCTCTATATATTATGTATATATAAAAAATTATATATAAGAGCGAGAGAGTGAGATATAAATTAATGGAGGCTGTATTCTATACACACATAATCATGTAGTGTAATATGACACTATATAATTATATAACGTTTTTTTATTATTCTTTCTTTCTCTTTCTCATTTTCGTTTTTTCTGTCTTCTATTTTATTCACATCAAATCTTAGCTCGGTTTGGAATAGTTTGCTATAATTTACATTCATTTATTCAATTATACAGCGTATTTTCAAAGTAACTACTCAACAGCGCTCCCAACTTTATAGATTACAATTCTTTACCATAATCAATTTTCCAGAATTCCGGAATTTAAACTCTCTAAAAAAATATTTGTAGTCATTTTTAGAGCTATATCCAGCGTTCCCGGAATAAAAACATATACGAGAGTCTTATTGCGCACAGTTCAAAAATCTAATAGCGCAATAATTCAAAGTCATACCTCACATGAAATATATTGCCCGGCCTACTACACAATAGCGCATTATATATAATAGCTATGTAAATAAAATAAAGTTCTGCATCCTGTGTTCCATGAATTAGGATAGTAATAATAATGATAATAACTGCTATTCAAACCCATAATTTCACTTCCGAATTTGCGGATTTCGTGTTTGAAAAATTTCCGAATTTCGAGATTTATAAAAGACCGAAATCTCCGGAATTCCGGAATTTCCGAATTCCGGAAATGCAATCTCTACTCCCAACTTCAGCCCGGACAAGAATTAAGATCGAGGAACTTGTATGTATTGAGGATGTTCGATCGCTTTCCCAGTTCTGCTTCTAACTTTCATCTCTTCTCGATTTCAATAGCATCCGACACAGCAAAGATCATGGCTCGAAGGAGCGGTGATGATTGATGATTTTATAAATAGAGGTCTATCATAGCGCTTGATAGCCATGCCTCTGTAATAATTATACCGGCAACAAGGTCTATCATTGGAGAATAGGAGCAAAGATGAAGGGTAATCTTTGGTCGGGATTTAGTACCCATTACGTCACCACGAATACGACGACGTTCACTTGTTTGTCGGAAAAGCCTTCGTGGCTGATCCGTAAGCATATTAGAATAGCAGAACTTATAATATGTAAGTAAGTACGTTCTTCATTGCAGACAATCTATGGATATTGCAGGTATTCTAAACATTCTTCGGTTCTAGATAATCTAAAACTCCATCAATCAAATAGGACGAGGAAAGTCGACGAACACCTTCTGTTTTATGTATATGACCGAGATCTTAACTAGCGTTTTCAGGGGAAGACAAATGTGCAGTTAGTAGCTACGCGAATCATTGGCCATCGCAGCGAGAAGTGATAAATAAGGCAAAGATTACTGCCTCGCTCGGACCCATAGACATCTTGTGGACTGTAGAGATTATTCGTTTGTATATTGTAGCTAAGCAGAGTGCAGAAGGCAAGTTATGGCCGAGTAAATGCGTGAGCACGTGCCGCTCATTTGAGTCATTATTATTCTCGCCACAATCAGTAACGCAATGAACGCCAGCTCTCGCTCCGTTTGGTACAATTGCGTGAATAACAAATCCACAAGGAAAAGAAGTGAAAGTAAGCACATTTGTTCTATATATATAGCACAAATATATATTTATATATATATATGGATCATTTGTATTTGCTCTCTCTGCCGCCATATTATTTATAACATACCAGATTTGCAGACGATGAATTGTGTGAGGAACGGTGTCGTCCACGCAGTCTAAAGGATTGAGCGCCTTGCAGCCTCCATGTGACGCGGACAGTTAAGGTGATACAAACCCCGATGCATGGACTCGGGCAGCCATTGCATGCGTGGGGACCTTGAGCAAGTCCTTCACGCACGGCTGCTCAGCGCCATCGATGTATTCTGTCGAGTGTGCAGTTCTGAACTGTGTCAGTAGGGTAGCATTCAATGCAATTATAACTGTTGAAATAAATGTGTGGGCTTTCACGAGATCTGCCATCTTACTGTCAAGTTATATTCTGGAATATTCTGTGTTTATCTATACTCTAAGCAACCACGTAATGTATAGGCCTTTTAGAGCAAACATAGACTCACACCTAGAATGTCTTCCACAGACCCTACACCTGGAATGACTAGCCCTCTCAGCTTCCCAGTTCCGGAGACGCTTTACGACTTAACCTGTTCCTTGGTTGCATGCACAGACGCCCGTTGAGTGCGCTGCTGCTTTGAGCGGCGCAATATAAATGCTTCATAACATTACATTACATATAGCTATTATATATATATATATGACATATACATACTCAAGTTTTATCTGATAGCAACATTTATTTGCACAACATTATAAATCACCAATGGTCCATTTGGAGAGAATATCTTGGTCGTCTACATGAAAAGCAGGGTTGCAAACATGTTGGTTTTTTGGTTATTTGGTTCTTTGGCTTTTTACAACAACAAAAACAAAACCAAAAATGGAAATTGTTTTGTTTTTTGTTTTTTTTAATATATATATTTTTAAAATTTACTAATGTTACTATTATATTACTAACTGTGCGTTATTCGGTCTGAAATCAAGCTAAATTGACTATATAAACCAGATGGGGAGCTCTTTTTCATGCTGTGTTTGATGTTTTTTTATAACAAAACTGTTATGACAAGATCCAAAGGAAAACTAAAAACCAAAAAACTAAATAAAACCAATATATATATATATATATATATATATATATATATATGAAATCGTCACATGCACTTTGCCCTCTAATCTGCCTTCCTGCGTCGTTGTCTTCGCGTTGTTCATAGTGCATTCATATGGCGCCCGATGTCCAGTATTAATCTCTCTATGGCGGTTGACATAATCGAATCTAAACGTCATCATGAATTGTCCACGGAGCGTCGGTCGACCCTTTGGAAAGGCTTCGCATGCATACGTCACTTAAATGGCCATCCGCAGCAAAGGGACTTTATACTATATCTTGGCTTCTGTAGTAAATACGCCCATGGCATGTACAACATTGTACGTGTTTGTTTTCTCTGTGTATCACTGCGCGTCTGTTTACATGCCTCTCCCTCTGTCTCTGTGACCCGGTTTGTCTGTGTCTCTGAGTGTTTATAATACGTATACGATATTATCCAAACGACGGAACCAGAAAGATACGTGAAGATATAATGAGTATACACATAGCCTACACATATATTATAAATGACTACATACTTACATACATATTCTATTCTATTCTATTTACGAATTTATAAAGCGCCTCTCACGGTACAACCTAAGCAGAGGCGCAAAATACATACATACATACATACATACATACATACAAACATACATATATGCATACAAACATACATACATACATACTTACATACATGCATACTTACAAACATACATACATACATGCATACATACTCAGTGCTTTTTTCTGGCGGAATGCGCCGAAGCGGCGTCCCGGCACCTTTTTTCCAATAAATAAATAGTAAAAATTGCAATTGTGAAAAAACTCTGGAATTTCTAATAAAACTTACAATTTCAATTTTTTACATTCTAAAGGGAATAAGACTGATTGTGTCCCATCAGATTAATTTTATTTGGTAGCTAATTTTAGGGTCATTTCTTTCGACAATAGGGCCTACGGATGCGTTCCGGCACCTTTTTCTCTAGAAAAAGCACTGTATATAAATACATACATACATACATACATACATACGTATAAACATGCATACATTGATGCATACATACATGTACATATGTACATGCACACCTTATACATGCAATCATATTTGGACGATCCTTATACACATGTCACATACCAAATTACCTTGCGGCATATACATGTACGATATTCGGCTGAAATGCCGGGTTATTTCTCTGCAATAAACGTTTGTGCGCGCATGGATGACAAAGGCCCGAATGTCGTCCATTCGACACCCATCGGAGCCTCGAAGCCACAGGCCAAGGCATCACCTGTCCATCACTGAACGCCTCTTTTTAGGACCGTGGACTCTTTTATCGGCGGGCAATGAAAAACGTGCCTATTCTCATTCCTTCCATTGAAAAGAGCGAAACCGTCATTTTCAGTCGAATATTTTTCGCTGCAGTCGCTCGTAAAGTTCGTTACA
>OY365814.1:25423483-25586258 GCA_959347315.1 Bimastos eiseni | reverse complement strand
AATTGTTTTGTATTTTATTGTATTTTTAGAATTATATATATAGCGGTGTGATTACAATATTACGGTGATTTTAATTAATCTGGTATACTGTAGTCCAAGTCTAACCTAATAATATAATATGATATCCACACAAGTTAAAAATGGAAACAAAAGATTCTGCATGTCAAGTGATTGGGCTAGTTGAAGACTTTTGTTTTGAACCGTTTTGGGCAACCTTTCCACTGACACAATCAACATGGCTCATTATCATCGTGGTTTATATGTTGTTGATTTTTTTTAACGACACTGTTCCATAATGAAGATGATTTGGTGCCGCCCTCCTCTCTTCTCCAGGCTTGGGACTGGCACTGTCAAAGTCCCAACAGTTTGAGGAGCTGTATCGCCAAGTATCTCTGCAACGCCGTAAAGTACTGGTACTCTACACGATCACTTTGTCTCACATCGTTAAACATTGCATCTTATCTCGCTCATTGCGACACGGCAATGATTGCTTTCAATACCTTTCCATTGCTTTGTCCAGACTTCCTCGTCTTTCTTTGGAATTGCATTTCAATTTTAATGCATTGTTTTTTTTATTGCATTTCAATTTTAATTTAATTGCATTTCAATTTTAATTTGGATTGCATTTGAATCTTAACGCATTGTCGGGTAATTATGGACTTGCCTTCCACAGTAATTTGAATACCTTCTAATGCATTGCATTTTAAATTGATAGCATTCCAATGCCTTGTCTTTTACAGTATTGCCTCCGTTGCTTTGCCTTTCATTGGAAGGTCTTCTAATCCATTGCATCTTAAATTAGATCGATATCAAATGCTTTGTCTTTTACAGTATTTGCCCTCCGTTGCCTTATATTCCATTGCATTGCCTGCACGATGCATTGTCTTCACCTTCCGCAGCCTTGCCTTTCAAAAGACCGGCCTTCATTGTGCTTGCCGCCAGTTGGACTGCCTTGTCCCTCTATCGGTTTCCTTTCCTTGCCGGTTTATTCCCGGAAGCCCATTCCACTGGCGCTGTAAATAATACGGGCGGATAGCTGGGGGAGGGCGGGGTACCTTGGACGATGGAGAGGGGCTTCAATTCCAGCTGTGGTTGAATTATTGTCCGATCGAAGTGCAGTGGCGACCACAACAGTCGTCCATCAACAACATGGATTTCGGCTCAATGTTATGTAGAACACGTGTGACGTTAGACAACGATAGGCGGTAAATAATTTCACTCGACAATCTCCGGGAATCGAACTACGAACTCTTCGTCGTTTGGTCTGTCTGTGAAGTCGACAGGGCATACATGTATCGATCATTGATTTGTGTATATGTATATGTATATGTGCCTGTGCATCCATTGCATTGTCGTGCATACATGTGCATACATACATTGCGTTTGTATATCCATACGACTGCATTGAAGCATATACAATGTATGCCCGCACGGTGTATTACACTCTTTATTGAGTATACATTGCGTTTTATTTTAGTGCCTACATTGCACGAGTTGTATTGCATCGTATGGGTGCGCATACATTTAATTGATATGTATCTTGCAATGTGTATATACTGCATTATGATCATGCGCATTGTGCATTTATTAACAACACCGCTGCATTGCATGGTATATGTGTGCCTGTATACATTGCATTCGACTTTAGCCACAGTGCCAATGGATAGGCGCACATTCATGCAATGCCCCCGATCGATGTTATATCCATGTCACGAAAAAGATATATGTGAATCATATCGAATATAAAAATATCCCTAGGCTCTAATACAATATCGAAGTTTGGAGAAATGTTGGCGACTTTTGAGACCTGTAATCTTTCACGTTCCTATCGCATTATTTTCTGACGAATGCCGATGATAAACCTCGTCCTCTGAGAGAGACCGAACAAAGAGACATAGGTCCTTGCTCAACTACACTCGATCACTGTTTTGCATCTATTTCAAAAGTGCGGATATTTGGAAAATGGATATGTCCTCAGTTGTTTGCGCATTGCGGGCTGTGGGGTATTGTTGACCCTCTGAGGGCATTCTGTATAGGCGCATACGAACCCCAGGACATAAGTCAAATTGTGTACATAAACTGCGAATGATGGATTTACCGCTAGTAGCAAATTTTAACAAACGTACCTTATAATATAAGATCTTATACAAGCTTAGCGTAAGTTGTGTAGAATGAAAAACCAAAAAATGTGAAATGTAAAACAAAGAAAGAAAATAATAAATCGAGGTAGCATATAGCTGAATATGTTCGCATGCAGGTCCTCGTTGCGTGTTTAATAGCCGATTACTACATTTTCGACCTTGGATATGGCATATCGCAAATAAGTCAACGCGTGCCTTATGCATTGGCGGTAAATCTTGACATTTTGTGGCGTTTTAACCGCCAGCCGCCAACTTTACGAGTACACCTTTCTGGATAACAATAAAAAGGAATTGTCCGACAACGAGACACTGGCCTTGCGACAGCGCGCGATGCTCTTTCGAGTTGAGAATGTCTTACCTATTCCTGGTTTTGCATTTTCCTAACCTCCGGTCGCTCTGTGTAGACCTATGTAGCAGTATATTCCTCCAGAGATATAGATTTTAAGAGAAATAAAATATAATCGGAAACCGGTTCCGGTTTACGATCTAAGAGATGCATCTGTTTTAGCGCTCTGAGTGACGTCAGATTAATATTCTGTCTGCAACTCACTCTAGAGAGATAAACGTATTAATGAGACACGACTAAGTACACACGGAGCCACATTTGAAGAAACGCTGATACTCATTTGCTAATTATAAAGTGCTAGATGAAACTTATAGGGGTCTATTCAGTGGATGGTAGGACTACGTGTTCATTTAATTAGCGCTTTTAAAGGAATATCTTGAATGCGCTGTTCGATAAATCCGTGGCCCGATTACAACATTCCTCCTCTTTGCTTTCCGATGATGATGGCGGGGTCATTGCCCACCCTGGGCAATGACCCCGCCATTGAAGACGCGCAAACACGTCGAACGGTTAATGAATGGTAGAAAGTTGGCCATCCATACATCGAAGGACCCACCCACCTCCCCATGATCGGCCATACAGTTTATCGACCAAAGCCTCAGCTGAAAAACAACAGTGGTAAGTATGTACACGTGGGGCGACGCTTTCCAGGCACGTACACATTTTCAGGATCCACGGAAAAACAAATTGATTGCATGTGCGGAGACAATGACTCAGTGGTCACTCGTTGCAAACAAATAACTGTCACGACATCGCGTGGTGTGCTCAGTGCTCACTCTGCATAGGCGCCAACACTTGGAAGAAACAAAGGGCTTATTATATATTGAGATTCCAATATCACTCAATCGTACAAAAAATCCTCCACTGCTCACACTTTGGCAGCGCCAGTCCCAAACCTGTATAACGGAGGAGGACGACGCTGACGAGCTTTGTTATTGCTCAGTGTCGATAAACAGCAACACTCCTCAGTCCTCACTCGTCCGTATTTATCGATTTGAGTTTTCATGTTTTTGTATGAATGAACTAAAGCGCACACTTAAAATCTCTTTACACTCAACTATTTACAGTGTAAGTCAACTGTTACAGTCCATAAAGTCTTCGCTAATAGTGAACCATGAGTATGAACTGCTGGCGACTTGACTTTTTAGCCTCAGCATTTGATGGCCGATGGATAGTCCTCTCCCTGCCGTCTGATAGTCCTTCACGCAGCGTATGGTCTTTGTACTTACCCAGCATCGCTTTCGGCGCGCGCAAACGAAGCGCAAGCTTTCCCATAATCAATTTGAGTCACAACCTCTCGGCTTGATCGTCAAAGACACCAAACATTAGACTACTTTGCTAAGTCTGCTGGGCCCCGTCAATCGCGCTGGACGCGAGTTCTTCATGGAATTGGGTCGCCGCATGACCCCGTAGGTATCAGGAGACTCAATAGAGTCTTTGCACTTGTTTCAACGTCTCTCCATAATAACAGCGACAATGGTAATGATAGCGATAATAATAATAATAATAATAATAATAAACATAATAATAATAATATTAATAAGTTACGTTACTAACAGTTACTCTCATAATAATAATAATAATAATAATAATAGTATTATTATTATTATTAATAGTAATAATGATAACAATTCTCAATTTATTGATTTAAAGTGTAGAGGGCATTGAATAACTGAGTGGAACAAGTCTCCAAGAGTTAAGCCACTCTACACTGAACAGAGAGATGTGGAGAGATGTGGTCAGATAGGTATCAGACGATAAGCCCATGGTTTCTGACTGATTGATCGATTAATTGATAGTGGAAACGGATGATCTCGAGTTATTACGGAAATAGAATATAACTGTTCGTCAGCCATGCAAGGCGGTCATCCCGTGGTATACATCTAATTTGAGAAACACGGACGTCTAGCGAATGGAAGAGATAGTCAGTCTTATAAGATGGCGAGCAACAATATCGGTCCCTATTGAACTTCACGTCTGTGTGATATATCCGTTACTCCACGTGAATTAGCGATTAAATTTCACTCGCCTAGAGTGTTGAACCATTTGGGTATTTTCTATGCTTCGTCATGGGTTGCTTCCACAATTCTCTGTGATACTCTCACAGTACAGGTGATTTCATTGTATCCTCTGCTAAGAAGGTTTAAAGCGCAGAACAAAAAGATCTTTCAGATCAAAGTCTTAAAAACTCTTGTACAATAGATCTAGAAGAATCACCGTTGGAAACACGATCCATTGTTTCATGACCAATATCCGCCAACATTTTGCAGCTAGAGGAGCCTAGCTATTGTCGACAAAAACTTAACGATCTTTTAAACTCGCCAACAGTCTTACTGCTGACATTTTGTCCAAATGTGTTGCCATCCATATTCCTTCCTATTCAAATCGTCTGAACTGTACCAGGCATTAATTTCTGCTGCATTATAAATCTAGTCATGAGAGAAAACTATTCAACAGATCAATAGCTTGGTCTCCTTAGAACACTTACACGTGTCTCGTGGAAATATATAGTACTTGGTTGTTGAGAGTTGACAATGGCAGGCAAAGCGCGATTCGATGGCATCAGACTGTGCAAAGATAGTTTCTTAGTGTATCCGTCCGCTGTTCCATTGAATTACTCGGTTGGAAAGAAAGTAAATTTAGTGGGAAATCGAATGCTTAGTGAGAGCAAAGACCTCGCGATTGTTAGCACGAATCAATTTCTCATATAATTACTCATTGATTGGATATGCACGGAATGTCGTCGTTTGGACTCTATTATCTCCAATGCCGGGTGATCCCTGCACACACTTCCGCGTTCACTTTAATGCGTCTTTGCAAATTTGCTTAATTACAGAGAAATGTATACAAGTACATTAGAATTAATTCATATATATATATATATATAAATATATATATATTTATAGGATGCAGCGTTGCAGGCTGGATAAAATTTGAAAAACCAAGACCAAGACTGCATGGTTGGAAATCAAGAACAATACCGTGTGAATTAAAAACAACACCAATTTCTATACCAAGACCGAGTATTCGAGACAAAACTTAGAGGACTCAAGGCAAGGTGTTTTCTTAGTTATAAGCATTATAAAGTGTTTGAATCACAAAGAATCCTCAGGTTAATATACAATGGATTTGAAGCATCAGAAATAAACAGCCTCGTCGTTCAAATCAGACTGTAATGTATTGAATTTATAGATTTCTATAGAGCCTCTCGAGATGACCGACCTGATTCAAATCTCTCATTCTTTCTGCACCTTTCATTAGAACAATATTTTATTTCTCCATAAACGTCCTTTTATGTGGGCATACTTCTGTCCAGCTTCTGTGTGTGTGTGTGTGTGTGTTTGTGAGTGAGAGATAGAGCCAATGTATACACTCGAAGTTGTTGTAGCGCGATATGATGCTACTCGCAGGCACTGCATGAACGTTACTCAAACCAAATGGCAGACATCTCTCATCGTTCAAATGGAACCAAGAGTCTTTGGCTTAAGATGACAACCTTCTCACATATAATAGTCTTTGGCTTAAGATGACAACCTTCTCACATATAATAGTCTTTGGCTCAAGATGACAACCTTCTCACATATAATTCTCTTTGGCTTAAGATGACAACCTTCTTACATATAATTGTCTCTTTACTTTGCAGGGCTAGTCTAGGGAGTCAGAGGGGTGTCCCATGTGAGTTCTGTTGAGAGAGACGGAAAGACGGAGGATTGGACGGATTAGGTTATGGCCACCCTATAACATGTATATAATAACTTGAGTCCACGGACTCATTTTAGAGGTCACTGATGCCAAAAACCTAACCTTGAGGGGTTAACCACATCCTATCGGGATTATCCGGAACGATACTTTTGCAATAGCTAAACTATGATCGGAAAACGATCTGTTGTTATCAGCGCCTTTCCGATACACTGAGATCAAATGACGTATCGAATGGAATTGACGTGGATGGAAAGATCGCCGGGTGGTTTCGTTATCGATGAAAACGGAAAGACACGCGATTTCTCCGTCACTGCGGCAGACGTTAGTCCAGTGAAGCGTATGTTCAAGGTTCTCGCAGCGGAGCAATCTATTCCACTTCCGCTAGAATTGAAACGGTCGGAACAGGTCACCGTTAAAGTCAGTCGAATTTCGAAATTATCTGATGCTGCGCTATACAAATGCTCCTTTTACACGCATCGAATTGCCCCCAAACGGACAAAGCCTTTGTATGACGCTGAAACATTCCGGCGTCATGCGTTTAAGTTCACCCATAAAAATTATTGTATAGTATTGGATATTCCAGCATCGCATCCGCAAATGCATGGTCCATAAATGACAAGACAGCACACATTTAAAAGTCAACATTAACGTCTCAAACATGCATTTTAATGAAGAGACATTCGTTCAACAACTGATAGACATAAGTTACATCAATGCCAACGAATGAAAACTAAATTAAATTTCAACTCTTGAATAATCCTGTATATTTATTTGAAATATATATATTTATATTTATATATATAAATATATTTGAAATATATATATATATATTTCAAATAAATATATATATATATATTTCAAATATATATGTATATAATTATAAATATATATACTATGCGTGTACAGAACATTCTTTTGCACGCTTTGGACAATTGTATGTGAAGACAATGTCGGCTAGCACACTGTACATTAGATCTCAAAAGCAACGATTTATATATATATATATATATGTATGTTGATATATATATGTATATATATATATATTGAACATATGAATACCACATGGCAGTGTTCTCCCATATTATGGGCTTCACTCGTCCTTCATAAATAGAATAATGTTCGTTAATTGGTTCCACACGATTGGTATATTTATACGAGGCAAAAACGACGACGATGACTTATTAAACGTTGCATCCATATAACTAATTACACTGTTTCACAGCTGCCAAAGCAATGTTAAGGTAATTTTAAGGTAATTTTAAGGTAATGCAAACGTAATGCAACTGTAATGCAAATGCAATGCTAAAGATAATGCGCTGGTGATGCCAAAATCATGCAAAGGTGATGCTACGATAAAGCCGAGAAAAACGAGAAAGTTTGATTCTCGGAGCATCGGATCGTTAAAGGTTTTTCGGTTGAATGACATACGCGACAACGAACACAGTTTAACGACAATGCGATAATAGAAATCATTAGCGTCATCCTCCTCCTTTATCCAGTCTTGGGACTGGCCCTGTCACAGTGCAAACAGTGGCGGAGAAGACATCCTTTGTGGGTGTACTGAAGGAACTGTAAATTAAGAAGGACAGCAAGGGCCGTACCAAGGGAGGGGCCAGCGGGGCCTAGTTCCAGGGCGCAACTGTGGAAAGGGCGCAAATTTCAAGCTAGGCCTAGAGTAACTTATTATTCCATAAAATGCACTATTTTTCAAAATGTGGGTAGGTGTGGGAGGAATTGATGCTACGCACAGGGCGCAATTATAGCTCGGTACGACCCTGAGGACAGCGTTCAAATTCAGGAGATTGCGAACAAAGAACATCGAAACGAAATGAATGACTGATTGGCTGCCTGATTACATGCTTGATTGAACGCTGCTGATTGATTACTGACCTTACAGCAAAACAGACGGACATAAAGATAGACAGACGGACAGTCAGACGGACGGAAGGACAGAAGGACAGAAGGACATGCAGATAGACCGAATGTCCCATTGTGTCCTCGATTTATTTCTTACTGATCGATCCTTTGTTATCGATCCATCGATTGTTATGATCGTGACGATCAGCACAGTCTTTGCATTGTGACCTCCTTTACCGAATAGCGCAGGCTTCCATAAGGCAGGACTGTCCTTCGTTCGATTCTACTACACGAGTGCATCTCAAGGCCCCCTGGTCCCTGGGTCGACACGTACGACTCGCCCCCTCGTCGGCCCTTGATCCGATTGGCGACGGAGTTCAGCTCCGCGCGGAAGTTCTCGTTCAGCCAACAGTAGAAGAGGGGGTTGACGCAGGCCGATCCAAGGGCGAACACCTTCAGACAGAGATCGATGAGCTTGAAGTGCTTGCCCTGAACGAGTCGTACGTCGAGCTCGGCCAGGAGAGAGAAGACGTTCCACGGCAGCCAACAGACGACGAAAACGGCAACGATCCAGAAGAGTATTCGGTTTGTCTTATTCGTTCTCATGTTGAGACCGACCGGTCGGTTGCGAAGGCGGCCGTAGATCTGACAGTAGAGGTACGACGTAATGGTCAACGGTAGGCAGAACTGAAGCGCAAACGTCGCCAGGGTGTACACCTTCCTCCTGAGTGGGGTTGGCCACTTCTCCGCGCAGAAGTACCAGTTAAAGGTGTAAGCATCGACGACGTGAAGGGACGTGTAGAACATGAGGGGAATGGAGAGGGCGACCGAGACGGCGATGTTGGCGGCGATTAGAGCGAGAGCGATGCAGGCGGTCATACGGTGGAAGAGCGGGTAGAGAATGAGGAGGTAGCGGTCAACGGCGATCAGAAGGATGCTTAGGGTGGAGACGTACATGGGCACAGCGAAGGCCGAGAAGATGACGCGGCAGAGGGCGCTGCCAAATACCCAGTAGTCGGTCAGCTGGTAGTGGAGCTGGACGGGGAGACAGAAGACGCACAGCCAGAGGTCGGACAGGGCTAGGTTGGCGATGAAGATGTTCGTCACGGTTCGCAGGCGCTTGCTGCGGGCGACTAGGAAGAGGACAGTGCTGTTGGCGATGACGCCGACTGTGATGACTACGACGTAGACGATGATGATGGTCACTCGGATGGACAGGCGATCGAGGTGACTCAGCTCCCAGTCGGCCCTGAACGATCTCTCTTTCGTCCAGTTACGGAGCGTCTGCTCGATTTCATCGGGTGAGAGGACGGGACGAGTTCCGCTGTCGAAGCGGAAGACGTCCTCCTCCGTCGTCCAGTGATCATCCTGTGAACTGGACTCGTTGTCGACGAGCTCCATTGAACTCTACAAGGTCAGATGTTGTTCCAAAGGAGAGATCGCGTGGAATGGGATGACAAGACGCGAACGACGTGACTAAAACATGACAAGAGACAATTGAGGCGATGCGGATCTGAGGCAACTGATGTGAAAACCGAGTAAAGTTATCTCTTTTTAATATTGCGATGGGGCCATCACATAGCTGCGGCGGAAGCAAACCTACGGGTTCAGGCCACAGTCAAGACATGTTAAGAACAGACGTACAGGTTGTGCATGCAAGTTTACAGGTGCATTTTAAATCAGTCCTTAATCAATTGAAAGTTCCATTTGGTAAAGTGAAGATTTCGGCCAAAATTCCGCCTGAAATACTGGCATGAAATCAGGTATAGCGAATAGTTTCTTATAATCTAAGAGAAAGTAGGAATAATCAATCTGTCAAGACTGCTCAAAACTATCTGAGTCTGAGTAGTCAGATAACCAACTTATTAACAAAAGCACACCATATCAGGCGGTCTTTGAAACGATGCATATAGTCTAGGCCTTGTGTTTATAGACAGCCCACGGTTGAACAGTAAACTGTTGAACCGCAAACTAATATTCTGATAGAATCTTTCTTTCTGGACCTGAACTATCAGCTTCTCGATCGTCAGAGTCTGTCGTAGAAGCATCACGCTTTACAAAAATCTGCCTCGTATTTCCGTCACGGAGTTCGAATTAAAGGTTCTGCGTTACCAGTTCAAAGCTACCCTCGGATATCGGATTTCTGACACGATTATAAATATATATATATATATATATATATATAACGTTAGAGTTGTATTCGATGCCTTTGAACCGGAGTCGATTATTCGGTCCTTCTTAACGGAATTAGCGCCTGGCGAAGACGCAGCACCTACAACTCAATCCGCTTTTGCCGACATGAAAATAATCTCAGCGAAGCTCATAAGAAATAGACGATAGATCGACGTCAGCAGACTTCTGAAAGATGCTTCTGTTGTGGCGACGAGTTGCCAAGGCCTTATGTACAGTCTACGAATAGTAAAGTCTGATTGCTGCAGATACTAGTGTGGCTACAGCGTTCGCGGTGCTCATGCGACATTAGGTCATTACAATTCAGAGGCAAACAGTAGCCAAAACCCTGCTGGCTGTTTTATTCGATCTATGTTGTTATTACTGATTTAGTTACTACTACTATTACTACTACTACTACTCCCCCTACTACTTCCCCTCCCCTACTACTACTACTACTACCCCTACTACTTCCCCTCCCCCTACTACTACTACTACTACTACTACTACTACTACTAGTACTACTACTACTACTCCCCCTACTACTTCCCCTCCCCTACTACTACTACTACTACTACTACTACTACTACTACTACACCCCCTACTCCACCCCATCCCCTACTACTACTACTACTACCCCTACTACTTCCCTTCCCCCTACTACCACTACTACTACTACTACTACTACTACTACTACTACCACCAGCCACCATCACCACTCCACTCCTTACTACTACTACTACTACTACTACTACTACTACTACTCCTACCACTACTACTACCACTACTACTACTACTTCCCACTAACACATAACTGGTTGACGTAATACTTCAGTCTCATTCAGCTTCCACCCACCATTCGTTTCGTTCTATAGACTTGATTGACCTCATTGTTTCCCGTACTAAGGCTGTCGTGGCACATTCTCGATCCTTGCACCAATTGCTTCCTATCTTTCGAACGTGCCTTCTCCGTCCGTTCCAATGGTTCTATCTCCTCTTCTATCGCTTTTCTATAAACATAATTCTTCTCGCGGAGCTTTGCGCACTGGCAGCGCTTCTGAACGGTTCACCCTACCAGAGACACTTTACAAATACAATGCAATACAATGCATAAGTAATGATCAAGAAGGGGTCAATGTTAGGATAAGCAATTAACTTTTCCTGTACCACAAGTCTTGTTGATTTGTAATTGTAACTGTAACACATGTTCGTGCAATAAACAGTCGACAGCAATGTCTGGATATGGGCGACACTACTTGTTCTCTAATGACGCAATTTCACTTCAAGGCCACACAAATGGTTCATAACAGAACGCAATCTATGTCTCTCTGCACTCTCTGCACTCTCTGTCTCTGTCTCCATGTTTCACTGTCTTACTGTCTCTCTGACTCTATGTCTCTCTGTCTCCATGTTTCACTGTCTTACAGTCTCTCTGTCTCTCTGTCTCCATGTTTCACTGTCTTACTGTCTCTCTGTCTCTCTGTCTCCATGTTTCACTGTCTTACTGTCTCTCTGTCTCTATGTCTCTGTCTCCATGTTTCACTGTCTCACTGTCTCTGTTTGTCTGTCTGTCTCACTGTCTGTCTGTCTCTATGTCTTTATGTCTCTGTCGCTCTGTCCTGCTTCCTCTATTCCTCTGTCCTCATTCCTTCCTATCTCTCATTCCTCCCTCCCATCAATCGCTGTCTGTCTGCGCATGTCATTTTCCACCTTCTCGAGTGCACTTTTGATTGACTCTCCCTGGTGGTTCCTGCACCGAATGATAACCGTCTTCCAGTTTCATCTTGGGAAGCATTTCAACAAGGGAACAGAAAAAATATATGCGCCACCCACCGACGCCACCGTCATGATAAAAGATCTCTGTATATATCATTGTCATCACTAGCATCAACATTACAGTACATTGCGAAATATATTGTTATTGTATTCACGTAACATATTAAATACTATATCGTACTATACTATGCTAGAGTATGTTATTTCCCATCATATATCGTATCTTACCGTATGATACTCATTATATTGTATTGTATCTGATCATTTTTAAAGTGCTTCTAAAGACATAAACCCTTCAGAAGCGCTCCCAATGAGATATTCCCCTACAGGTCTTTCTTTGTTTCAATCTCGACTCAAAGCCCTCATTTTCAGTTGCCATAACCTCATTAGGCTGTCTCTGTGTCTTGACGGACTGACCTCTTGGAATTGACCTGATTACGGTTTGGATTTGATGCGCCGTCGATTGATGCACCCAGCATTAGACACGGGCGCAATAAAAGTGATGATTTATAATAATAATAATAATAATAATAATAATAATAATAATAATAATAATAATAATAATAACAACAATAATAATAATAACAATAAGAAGAAGAAGAAGAAGAAAAACTAGGGCTGTATTCATAGAGAAAAGGAAGGTTATAAGGTGAGCGAAAGAGGCAGAGAGACGCCGTCAAAGAAGATGGTTGAGCAGAGAAGAGGTAAAGTCAATTTCATAAAGAGCGACCAATGACGTCATGTCATGAACGACACGCCACTTTAAAAAATAATTATAATTAAATAGTTGTAATTGAACTATAAAACTGCGCTGAATTAAACTAAGAGAGTGATAATGATAAGCAAGAGAAAAACCATATAATATATTTTGCGCCCGTGAGACGCGTTTTCAACATAATGGAAACCTGTTTTTATGAAAACCACTGCGAGAGTTATTGCATAATTAACTGGGGATTACCGTACGATGGATTCAGATAAACCAGTTCGAGGCTCGCACATGCGCAGATGGCCTATAGAAAATGGACGCTGAGCTGTACGGTTAAGCTACTTATATTTATGACTCTGATCGTCAGAGTTCATTTGGTTCTTTAGTTACTATACACAGCTGGTCATAAATATTGGTATTTTGAAACATGCAATTTCATGCGGTATTGAACGTCGTAGAGACACACATGGGCAGCTATTAACCATTCCATAAACAATTCGAAAAAAAATCCATACAGCATCCGTACAGTGTAAGCCAGAGAAGACCACAACCGCAACTCAAACCTCGGCATACCCAGTATTCCACAAATTATAGTCTACGCAAAAGTTTGCTCACTTCCATCCTAAGCCCTAAAGGACTTTCCCCTACGAAAATATTTTATCTTTGATCGAAGGAATCGTAGAACATGCCAGGTCTGTTGGTATTTTGCCTACTCCGGAAGATTTTTTATTTAATGACTAGTTTTAAAAGTAATGTGACTTATAATACGGCAATAAAAATGACTCAATTTTAATTGCATAGTTAAAGAAGAGAAAGAATATCATCGTCGTCGTCATTGTCGACATCGATATCATCATCATCATCATCATCATCATCATCATCATCATCATCATCATCATCATCATCATCATCATCATCATCATAACATAACACATCATAACATAGTATAACGTGACCTACCATGAAACACTACATAGCATGACATTACACAAAATAGGTAGAAACTGGTAAAACTGGTAGAAAAACATAAACATAGACCCTACCATAAACATAACACAATAACTGTCTTTTATTTATTACAACAACAGGTAATAGTCTATGATTCAAATATGATTCAAATCCAGTAATCAGAAAACGGGCCAATAAAGAAGAAAAAAGCCCTGAAAGGACTAAATCTCGTAGTCGGCTCACCCTAAAGCGATAAAATAAGTAGGCTAATCGAGTCACTGGTATGAAGTTGAAAACGATTCTTAACTAGTTAACTATGTGATTTAATGACGCTAAGTTAAGGTGATCAGACAGTCAAGCATTCGCTCTTTATTTTTTTATAATATATCGAGGTTTTTCAGGAAACGCATCTCCTCTATGGTAGGCTGTTCCAAACCTTTGGGCAGATTAATCTAATTGAAACCACTCTTTTATTAGTTCTAGAAAAAACTGATCTGTAGTTGGATGGCAGGCCTAGCCATTCGCTTTGATCATAATTTATACTAGAGTACGATGGATACATAATCTGCACACCTGGCATAATAATCGACGGCTATTGGCTTATAGAAAGCATAGTGACAGGGAGAGGCAGAAGGACAAACAGAAACGAAGAAGGACAGAGACATTAGGAATATATATGGTCCAGAAACAAGGTCAACAGATGGTAGCCGGAAAAGAGAGAGATGAAACCAAGATACGAACTCTGTGAAGTGGACAAGGAAGAAAGGAAAAGTGATATTCGTGATGGACGTAAGATGATCGAAGGAGGCAGTCTGCAATAGAATGAAAGAGAGATTGCAAGTTGAAGGAATAAACAGGCGCAATTCAGACACAAAGAGGGGAGTAAAACGGACGAGAGGCAGAACGGATCCATTCGCTTGTAGGAATTGGTCATCGGTTTTTGTCGCTTACAGTTTCGCAAGAGCCGGAAGTCAATTTTTCTGCGGTTTATTCACTGGCTCGGAAGCTACATTAGAGAACTTTTATTGACGTTGTACGTCACAAACATCAGTTTTCAATCACAATTGGTTACCTTGTCCCGAGTAATCACGGAAACGAACAGCCACGACACAAAGTATGTAATGTAATTTAAACGTATTGTAAATTTTCGATGCCCATACATTACACAAAAGCCATGTCAGAGATAGAACCGCAGACAGAATTACGAAGCCCTAGGCATAGCAGTCAGGAGTCTAAATTTGCTTTACGTTTAATGAGAGACTATACTGCGGTCTCAGGGCTTTTTCCTCTCTGCCCCCTCTCGGCGGACCTGGTCAGATAAGACCAGATTATTCACCGGCGCTATATCAAATCAAGTCCGCAACAGCCAATTTATCCAGGATCAACGTTGTAAACAACGCGCACACAAAGATTTGCTTGAACTCTGGAAGCACACGACTTCCCCAGGCATACCCAGACTACCCCAGACATCCTCTGATATCCTCAGACTTCCCTAGACATCAACCGCCGTCTTAACTATGGCCTGGTTTGGATAATTAGGAGATCGTGCTATGTATGAATGAAAAATGGAGGGCTCAACACGAAGCGATCGCTTCTGGTTTAATTGAACAATAGAAGCACCGATCATTGTACCCTGTGTACGTTGACCTGCATTGTCTCCATCCGTAACAATGGTCTACTGACGCTTTTTTTACTCGCAGACAATCGCGACGTGTAATCCGTCGCCAATCGATGTATATATACGCATCGTAGTGCATTTTTGTCAATTTATTTGGCGCCTGTGTGAGAACAAACTAGGCCTACTCAGATGTAAGGTAAGGGCTGTTGTGTAGTACTGTTAGTCGAATGTTAGGTCAGTAAGAATCACATTTGGAGAGAAAGAGAGAGTGACAGACAGACAGACAGACAGACACACAGACAGACATACAGACACACACACAGACAAAGACGGAGACAGAGAGAGACAGACAGACGGAGATAGAGATAGACAGAGACAGGCAAACAGACATACAGAGGGAGACAAAGACAGACAGAGACAGAGACAGAGTGTAAGAGAAAGTGATGGACAAACACAGACAGACATACATACAGAGACGGAGACAGAGACAAACAGACAGATACAGGCAGGCAGACAGACAGAGACAGACAAAGACAGACAGAGACAGAGACAGAGTGAGAGAGACAGAGAGACAGAGAAAGAAAGAAGAATGAAAGAAAGAAGGAGCGAGACAGAGACAGACACAGAAGAGGAGCCAATGCAAATAGAGAGACAGACAGCAAGAGAAACACAGCCAGGAAGATACATATCCAAGCTGCATATTATGTCTGCTCGCTGAGGTTGTCTCTGTCTCTATCTGGATTCCTTATCATTCACCTTCATCTGTTGTTAAGTCCACCCAATGCATAACACGCCAGCGCTCTATCAGTGGCAATTCACTGACTTAGCTAGCAATATCCTAATTATCAAAACGAGGTCACAAAATTACAGATCTTGTTGTTTGAAGTGGAGCAACAAAGCAATGATCTCAGTCAAAACAACACGCCAATCCACGATCGATGCGTCCTCCTCCATGATCCGAATTCTTCCACCTCCAGATAAACTCACGCTGTTCTTGCGATTGTTGTGTAAGGTTTGCAATAATCCCAATCCATCGAATGCAGTAAATAATTATCGGTTCTTGCCATCATACGACAAAGAAATCATCAGACGGCGTTTGCCATAGGTGAACTCACAGGGACTATTATGGATTTGGACGACTAGGTGTAGGGGACTGGGGTAAGGGGGTAAAGAAAGTACGAGGAATAGGCGGATTAGGGTGTATAGACATCGCCCAACCCCGTCTCTGTCTTATCGAGTCCAACCTTATAGATCCGAAATGACAATTTGAATTTGACCTGATTTTGGACTTGTTTTGATGCGCCGCCGGTTGATGCCCGATGCGTTACTATGGCGAGGCTATGGAAGATTTTTTAATCATAGTCATTTTAATCTCTGTTTAGAACTGATTGCTCTATTCTAGCCTCTATTTGGAACTGATTGTCCTACTCTAACCTCTGTTCTGACTGATTGCCATGTTCTAACCTTTGTTTAGAACTGATTGCCATGTTCTAACCTTTGTTTAGAACTGATTGCCATGTTCTAACCTCTGTCTATAACGGACTGCCCTGTTCCTACCTCTGTTTAGAACTGATTGCCCTGTTCTAACCTCTGTTTAGAACTGATTTCCCTGTTCTAACCTCTGTTTAGAACTGATTGCCCTACTCTAACCTCTGTTTAGAATTGATCGCCCTGTTCTAACCTCTGCTTCGGCCCTGTTCTAACCTCTGCTTCGAATGGAATTCTGGTGAAAGAGCCCGGAGTTTTTGTCGAAATTATAACGAAACTTAAGATTACACTTGGTCTAACGAATCGACGTAGATTGCCCAGTGTGCTGACGACAAGCCGAATCCCTACGCTGAAGAGCAATCGACGGAGTGGGAGCTAAGTGCGTTGAAACTCGGTGGTCTGCACTGCAGCCAGCTTCGCCTTCCTCTAATCTCTGTTTAGAACTGATTGCCCTGTTCTAACCAAATGCAAATGCTGTCTCCAAACTTCCAAAGCGCCACTCTAATGCCGAATGAATAAATGGCTGAATCTCAGTTCCTATTGATGTTGTTGTTATTGTTGTTGTAGCTGTGTTGTTGTTGTCGTCGTCGCAGTCGTTATAAATCCCTTCCTTCCGACTCGAAGGTGTCTACTGAGATCGATGGTCTTTCGGGATCAAGCTCTGCTGACTTAGAAAGTGCCGGATCTGCACAACAGCGTCGTTGATTAGAAATCCGGAGTGTCCAGTGACATCTGAATTATGTCGATGAGCAGCGAACCCTCTGGGAAGAGAGAAAAGAATATTTAGGGACGTCTTATGACAGCAAAGGCCTTTGACGTCTTACCATGTTGTTGACTCTTGTAGTAGATTTAAATCAATCGAAATTTATATAGCGCCCCTTCATGGTCTCCACTCAGAGACGATCCCGACCGATCCTCGGCATAAGAGAGCTGTCTTCAGCGGCTAATAAACCGCTGAGAGGGAACCCTGTCACTGGCGTTGTCTTGTATTTGTTCCTGTTATTGTCTATGGGCTAGTCTTTTGTCTATATTGGATGTTTCGATACTGGTGTTTGTTTGGTCGCGTTTGTACTTTGGACGAAATGTCTATAACATCATGCATCAGAGGATTTACAGCAGGGTGAAGATTGAAGTGTGACTCGCATTTACGTGTTGCTGAATAGTACTTGCATACAAACACATGCATTCATACATACATACAAACATGCATGTGCATACGTGCCTACGTGTACATACATACACAGACACATACGAACATGCATACATACTTGCATATTTATTAACGGACTAGCTGGGGTACCCGGCGTTGCCCGGGTTGAGGCAGGTTTCTGGCCCTGGATAGCAGGAAGACGACGGCCGGGCGATTCACCAACCCCTCTACTGGATGTCTCAGGTATTTCACGAGCGAACGGCGATGGTTTCGAGTGAATAGTTGTAAAAGTGTGCAAATGCATAAATGGACAGACAGACAAACATACACAGAATCTAGATATACATGTATCTTCAACTTTTACTCATCTTCCTATTCCTTAGTGTTCATCCTTACTCACCTTCCTCCTTTCTTCTTCTGATTCCTGCATCATCTCTTCCCACCACTTCATTACGTTTCATTCACCATTCCTCAGTCTAATCCCTCCTTATCATCTCTAATTCCTCTTCTCTTTCTTTGTCTTTTCTTTTTCTTTTTACTTTCTTTTGTTTTCACTCACCTTTTCCAAACTTTCTCCCTTTTCTCTTACTTCTCACCCTACCCTAACCGCTTCCTCCTCTCACTCCATCCTCCTTTTCACACTCCTCACCCTCTTCTCCAGTTCATCATGCACTCATCTTCGCACTTCTCCTTTCCCCTACTCCATAATCCGTCCCAACGAATTCCTCTTCCTCCTCCTCTTCCTTCTCAACAATCCTGCGTTGCCTTTCCTAAACCTCTTCATCATCGTAACCCCTCTTCTTCCTCTGATAACCCGAACGCTCTAAATTCCCACCAACTCGCTCTATGTCCCACGAAAGCTCTTTCGAGTGAATAGCTGTAAAAGTGCGGAAATGCATAAACGGAATTGTGTATAGACACTGATGCGTACAAAGTACATACCCACCTGACCGAACGTGCAAACGATAGCCAACTACTGTATACATGCTACCTGTGTCTCCCAAACCGCCCATTCGTAAAATAAGAAGAAGAGGTGTGGCAGAGAGATATGACGTGCACATGTCGACATATGTACAGTGCTTGTGTTTCGTTCACACGATCCTGGCGACTGAAAAGGAAAATTTCCTGGGGGATCCTGAGAGAGGTTTTTGGCTCTGCAGACCAGGAAGATGAATGCTGCTGGGTTCACCAACCCCTCGACTGCGTGTCTTAGGTAATCCCCGAGCCAACGGCGTAGGTTTCGAGTCAATAGCTCTAAAATTGTGCAAATTCATAGCCGGACAGAGGCACACACAGAAAGACAGACAGAATCTTCTGTCTATATATATATATATATATATAATTGAAAATGTTATGGCGTAAGAGAGTGAGAGAGCCTGAAATCGCATTGCATGATAAGGCGGTCAAAGGTGACTACTCAACGGTTTTAACCTCGAAACTCGGTCGACTCTGCGACGTGTTTGACTGCATGGAGCAGCCTCCAAACGTCAAGCAGTGGATAACAGCTGCACAGAATGACTAAGAAATCGATATGAAATCCACTGTTCTAGATTCTAAAATGCTACTAAAACAGTCTTCGTCGAAATTGAAGTTTCTCAGTGATCATCTGGGCGCGTATACACAGTTCGTCTCACATTGACAACTGACGCCTCAAGATAAGTATGTTCTGTGTCTGCCAGCTGCTTATAGGGCTCAGTGGCGTCGCTACCATTGATGGACAACGGTAAAGGTGCAAAGGAAAAGTCTCCTCTGAGATTTCTTACTATTTCCCATTGAGAGACTGCTGACAGCTTGTAATTACATAGGCTATTATGATTCCGCGGTGGCAGAAGTCTCCCGCGTGAAATTCGTTGCATAAACTAACTTGCATTATCCTACTGTACGCATGCTCTAGCGGTGACTTCCCGCTTTGAAAAGTACGCCACTACTTCTATTACTTGTTACGTTGTTATCTACACAAAATCTTGGGTTTAAGGATTATATAGTCGTTCCTTGCTCCTACAATCAAGCACATACAATCTGCCTCATCAGACCTCTAATCCATGCCACGCCAATTTGGTTTCAAAGATATTTAAATAACATGAGCCAAAAACTGTTCTCATTAGGTTGCCCACCCTTGAGATAATTCGGTCACGCAGTCTCTGCTTCGTGCATTAGGGATGTGGAAGGAGTGGATTCACCACCACACAGCCCTGATCAAGAAGGACAGCTGCAAAAAGGCAGCCGTCCACCGTTCTACATGATTACTCGAGGGTTGGGTTATCTTCAAGAAGATAATGCAATCATATCAAACGATCTATCGCTTACTGCTGCAGTCAACCACGCTTCTGCTACTCTGCAAAGCGTTACCATGACCGGGGTCGCATGTGTCATTCGGGCCACTCTGGTCATTCTTACCACAACATATATACATACTTAGTCCCATCTAATCGGGTAAATTAAAGATGACCAGACATACAGAGAAATGATAACATATGAAAGAGAATGGTCGGAGAATGAGGGAGTAGGCGAAGATCCGAGGCAGAAGGAACGCAGATGAGAGTGGAATCGTAATCTCCAAATTTCTAAAGCGCCACTTAAAGTCAAGTGCAGGGCACCAGCTTATTCACGAGCGCTGAAGGGTCCACGGAGAAAAGAAGAGCACTCCCTCAAGCTCCTCAGACGCATCGACGAGTATGAAGTGTGAGCGTCTTCATTTTCTCAGCCTCGGCATGTGAAGACACGCTTCCAGCATTCCTCTCCTTCGTCGTCTCATCTCCCCATCGACAGGGTGCGGTCGGTGCATCTGACATTCGGGAAGATGGTAGACGATGGATGAGGAGCGAATAAATAAGAATGACACGAGGATTAGGAAGACAAATGTCGTTATACGGTGAGAACTGAAATGATCACGTGAAGCTCATAGACGGAACATGATCGACGAGAGTCATGAAACCGGAAACGCTACGTCATTTCCTGACGGAGTGTAAGCGGCACTAAGACGTCGGACAGCGCAGAGGTTCCATTCCAACCATCATCATCGTCGTCGTCGTCGTGTTCCTGTGTGAGATCTTTTCTCTGCGATGAACGATTCTTCTAAATTTCTATCTTGTTATTAGGATTATTGAGTGCTACATAGGCGCCACCGTCTGATGAAACAGCATCATTCGATGGCGCTGTTGATTTTGTAAGTGAAGTACATATTGAAAGCTCCTACATAACTATCATCTCAGTGACGGATCGAACCCGCACTCCGCATTACAAGGCGAGCGGATGCTTATCCAGTCAGCTGCTGCTGCCCAGAATGTGTCCCACTGTGACCTAGAAAGTGTCCCACTGTAACCCGCAAGGTTTCTCACCGTGCCTGTCAAATATATCGCCTCTGGTAAAGCCAGGCCAACTATGCGGGTCTGTCTTTTTAGGATTGCCATCTTTAATCTACTTATATTGCTGCCGCTTAATTAATCCGTTGGATTTTAAATATACGGACTGACTGACAGACGGGTGCGCACATTACGCATCCAGACGTGAAGATAAGTCTTCCGGCAGACAACTGAACTGGCTGCCCTGAAATCAAAACATAATAATAGAACAATATTCTAATCTGTGCTTCCACTAAGTTGCACTGATTGCTTTGTTCTAAACTCTGTTTAGAACTGACTGCCATGCTCTAATCTCTTTTATATAGAAGTGACTGCCCTGTTACGACCTCTGTTTAGAACTAATTATCATGTTCTGACCTCTGTTTAGAACTGATTGCACTGTTCTAACCTCTGTTTAGAATTGATTGTCCTGTTCCCATAGGTGGGATCATATAACTTCCGTTCTTAAATCATTGCATTGGCTTCCTGTTGAGCAACGAATTAAATTCAAAATTAATGTAATTACCTATAAGACATTTTCTTCTGACCAGCCGGGGTACCTACGCACTTTGCTCCTCTCCCAGTGTCCTCATAACTCGACTAAGTCTTCCGATTTCGTGTCCCTTGCTATACCTCGTGTTAGGAGAAGTCTTGGTATGTGGACTTCCTCTGTTGCCAGTTCAAAGTTATGGTTTTCATTACCTCACGCCGTTCGGGCCTCTGAGTCTTTAGCTTCTTTTCGGTCGGGGCTTAAAACCTTTTATTTACCCTTGCCTATCCTCTTTAGACTGCCTTTCTGTCTCTTAGGACTGACCTTTTGGATTTGACCTGATTTTGGACTTGTTTGGTGAGCCGCCGGTTGATGCCCTGCCCATTATTATGGCTGACTGACTGATATAAGTTTATTTAACGACGCATCCATAACGACGATGACATTATTATGGCGGGGCAATAGAAGTTTTTATAGTCATAGTCATAGTTATTATAATCTCTGTTTAGAACTGATTGCTCTGTTCTAACCTCTATTTGGAACTGATTGTTCTGTTCTAACCTATGCTTAGAACTTATTGTCCTACTCTAACCTCTGTTTACACTGATTGCCATGTTCTAACCTCTGTTTATAACTGATTGCCATGTTCTTACCTCCGTTTAGAACTGATTTCCATGTTCTAACATCTGTTTAGAACTGATTGCACTGTTCAAACCTCTGTTTAGAACTGATTATCATGTTTTTACCTCTGTTTAGAACTGATTGCTATGTTCTAACCTCTGTTTAAAACTGATTGCCCTACTCTAGCCTCTGTTTAGAACTGATCGCCCTGTTCTAACCTCTGCTCGAATGGAATTCGGGTGAAAAAGTCCAGCGATATTGTCGAAATTATAACGAAACTTAAGATTGCACTCTGTCTGACTTATCGACGTGAATTGACCAGTGTGCTGGCGACAAGCCGAATCCCTACGCTGAAGAGCAATCGACGGAGTGGGAGCTAAGTGCGTTGAAACTCAGTGGTCTGCACTGCAGCCAGCTTCGCCTTCCTCCTACAACCGATGATGTCCACGCAAACGTCAAAGCAATCGTAATCGCAATTGTAATCGTAGTCATAACTGATTGTCTCGTTCCTACCTCTGTTTAGAACTGATTGCCCTGTTCTAACCAAATGCAAATGCTATCCCCAAACTTCCAAGCGAAGGCTAGGAAACCTAGTGGTCAATTCATGAAGCTTTCATATAGCATAGCGATATACCATTTCGAATTTCCTTATTGACCAAAGCAAGAAACAGACTAATACAATAATGAAGTAATGCAAATGCTGCGCATTACATCACGGTCGTTTTGCGGTTATATCCACTGCGTGTAAGTAGGCTTAGAAAGCGAAGCAACTTACCAACAAGTTTAACCTAATGCTATAAGAACTAGACGACAAACCAGTTGGCATTTGGTTACCTCAACTTGGAAAGGAACTGAACCAAGCTTGCCTAACATATTTCGTTTCTGACTTAGATCATGTGAGCTGATCGATGAAAGGTGCTATACATGTAAATCTGAATGAATTAGTGAATGCTTGATTGATTGAATGACAGTGAATGCATAACTGCTTGGCAATCCTTACCATTAAAAATTCGGAGTCTTCCGTTCGGAGCAGTACAGAAGACATTTTCTGGCCTATAATTGAAGACGCATTTATTTCAGATCTGTAGGCCCACGGTAGCCTCGGTTGTCCCCTCGTGAGTTTTTGTATGGTGCTCTATAAGTGCACATATACATACATACATGCATACATACGTACATACATACATACATACGTACATACATACATTCATACATACGCACATACATACGCACATACATACAACATACATACATACAACATACATACATACATACAACATACATACATACATACATACAACATACATACATACATACATACGTACGTACATACATACATACTTCCATGCGGAGTGGCAAATAACTGCCATTCAATGTTTTTATATTCTTTCGGCAATTCGACTTTAATAACGTCCGATGGGAAACGGAACTGGACACGAGGAGCAGCTGCAACTAAGCCAGATATCTCGCTAATAATAGATATGGGTTTTTATAGGGGACGCCAGCGCAGATGAGGCGTTAATAACCCCGTCAACAGAGACCTCGTTCGATCGTATACCTTCGGGTCTTCTCGGAACAAGATAGGCAGTAGCGGTCGACCCGATTGTGTCCAAAAGGGGAGAATAAAAACTTATTGGGGTGTATATATGACGGATCTGTGTCGATTCCCGTAAGTGCCTGTCAATATTTTTCCTTCGAGTCCAATTCCAATGGACGATCCAATCTTCTTGAGCGAGATTTCGATCTCCGCCCACACGAACTCACGCGCATGTCCATGCACACATACATCTACACGTATACACACGTGGCCTACTTGAGTCCATAAAAACATACATGCAAACACACATACATCAGCACAAATAAACACATACTCGTAGGCACACACATAATCTCATTAAGTACATAAAAACATACGTACAGACATATACACACATATACACACATACACACACATATACACGCGTACACACACATATACACGCGTACAGGATTACGCGCACACAGAAGCATTTACGTGCACAAAACATGCATACAATCATACATAGTGTATACATGCGTATGTGGTTCGGTTAGATGGACAACGATAAGAGGAAGCTGTTGTTGAGATAAAAACATAATAGATAGGCCTACATTGTATTTGTATGTAGGCCTATACAGGCATATAATATTTTTACGGTCAGAGAAATTTGACGAATTTACACTACAATACAATACAATACGCTGGTCGTGGGCTATTGCCGCTTACTCCACCCGATGCAATTGCGCGAGGTCCTTGGTAAACAGATGTGACTTGTTTTGGATCGAGGGCCTTCGTCTTCTGATAGCGGATCTAGTGTTTGGTTCACGTCATCAAAATCTCATTAAAAACGGTTCCCGGTTTAGTTCCACCTCAAGCAAATTCCTATTTGCTTCAAATAACCCATAAAAACACGGCTTTGCGTGCAGTATTTTTTTACCGGAAGGACATGAGCACGATAATCAACTTAGGGCTGATTGCCTTCAATCACTCCTAAGTCAGATTCTGCAGCTCTTGACTTTTTAAGTAAACGACTAAACATAGTTTTGGATTTTCTGCCTTCTAAAACGTGTTAAGCATTTAAATCGTTGGCTTTGTTGAGCACTTGAATGGATTTCGGACTGGGGTGGTTCCACACTCGCAGGCTGGCGGTATTCGAAAGGTCCGATCATTTCTCCTTGTGCTAATTGATGGCCCGATTATATAGGTTAGCTAGATGTCAGCATGATGTATGTATGTGTGTAAATATGTATGTATGCATGCATGTGTGCATGTATGTATGTATGATTGTATGCATGTATGTATATATGTATTGTATTGTATGTATGCATGTATGTATGTATGTACGTATGTATGTATGTATGTATGTATGTATGTATGTATGTATGTATGTATGTATAAGTGTCGTTCTGTCGGCATTATGCCTGCTTGGATAAATATACGCCTTGTATATATTATCAGGTAGCATGTCGATTGAGCCAGAAGAGAATGGTTGCTTGATTTGCAATCTCATGATTAATAATAATAATAATAATAATAATAATAATAATAATAATAATACCACACACTGCCGAGAGAGCTGCCGTTCCAGAAAATCATCAGTCACATCTCCGGATATTGTATACCTCGGGCAATATATACTACTACTACTACTACTACTACTACTACTACTACTACTACTAATGATAACAATAATAATGAATCATAAAAATGATGATAATTTTGAATCTTCAGATAACTTTGAATTTCCGAGGGATCATTGGAACCTCGAGGCAAGCAAAATAGTATTAGTGATAGATATGACAAATGACGATGATGACGACGACAACGATGATGATGATGACGGTGATGTTAACGATGTTGCCGATGAAGTTGCTGGTATGCATAATGATGGTGACAACGATGATGACGTTGGTGATGACGATGCTTGCGGCGATGATGAAGATGATGATGAGGATGTTGACGACGATTGTGATGGTGTTGATGTTGTTGTTGCTGATGATGATGACATAATTTTTGTCGATATGATCTTTTTTCTATGTATCGTCATTTTCGGTCTGCTTAACCTTGTTTTGCGCGATCTGCGTCATTCCACTTCATTAGCTTTTTTTAAAATCTATTTCACTGCTCTGCCTCTGTCTCTGTCTCTGCCTCTGCCTCTGCCGCCGTTCTAATGAGTTGCGCTGCTCAGTCCGTTCTCCTTCCGATTACCTCAATCAGAACTATGCTCGACCTGACATATTGCATGCACCCAACCGAGTGGCAGAGATTAAAATTTTATGTAAACATGTATTTCTGATGCTAGCTTTAGACAGACGTATACATGACTAGAATATTATTATTATTATTATTATTATTATTATTATTACAAATACTATTATTATTATTATTATTATTATTACAAATACTATTATTATTATTATTATTATTATTACTAATACTATTATTATTATTATTATTATTATTATTATTATTATTAGTATTATTATTATTATTATTCCTAAACCATCGGACATACATACAGACTAATTAGAAGGTCCTTAATCGTTTTCAATATTCATTAGGCGTTGGCTTCATGTTTTATTATTATTATTATTATTATTATTATTATTATTATTATTATTACTATTGTCAGTATTATTATTATTATTATTATTATTATTACAATTATTATTATTACCATTATTATTATTATTTATTCGTAAACCATCGGACATACATACAGACTAATTGGTAGGCATACCTATTCGTTTTTAATATCTGATTCTTATTATTATTCTTCTTCTTATTATTATTATTATTATTAAGTGTCTTTAAAAATCATGTTGAGATGAAGATGAGTATAGTCCTCGTCTGATATGGGGAGATTAGTATAGGGCGTAACAAGTGCGGACACTTAATATTAAGAAGTAGATGAATTTGTGTATACTAGGAGCTTTTGAAAGCAGATCTCGAAATTTATACGGGTTTGTATAATGGGAGGTCAGCGAAATTGACGAAACTTGGAGGTTACGTGATCACGAAGAGTTAAGTTGCGACAAGCTTTGCAGCATATTGGAGAACAGCGGTTAGTAAGCAAAATAACAAATGATGATGATGAACAAGAAGACGAATTAGAAGATGATGATGATGATGAAGAAGAAGATGATGATGATCCAACCAACCGACCTCTAAGAGGTTGGCGGGTGGATACAGAGAGGTCATTGGGGATAGATGATATAATATGCAGACTCTAAAGGAAAGCGTAAAAGACTAGCGCTCCGTTTCGTGTTAAGTGCGGCCAGATGTGGTAATTTTATGGCGAGACAAATTAATTAGATTACTGGAAACACGTAAATTGTTTTTGCGCTCTGCGTAGCACATAGCTGTTTTATAGCCATTGTTTACTTCTAAGGCGCTAAGAGAAGTATATATGCATACATACATGTAACATATGTATATATATATATATATATACTTCTGTATCACGCTAACAAGCTTATGCTATGAGTGTATAGCACCATAAACTGGGCAAGTAATGTGCCTGTTTGTCATTCAGTGCCAAATCCCACACTCCGTTTATTCCACTTCAACTCGACGGAACACCTGGAACGTTCTTGGCTGTAATGTTACACAGTTTATTCCGCGAGCAGTCTGTTCTTTCCCGGACATTCACTTCGAGTTTTCCTATAAAAAAAAACTCGTCCACGTTTCGAAGCTTTGGCTACGCTTGTTCCGCTTGTTCCGCCTTTGGAACATAAAACGAGACGAGTTCGGCAACAGTGTTTGCCGATTTCTCGTGCAAATATTTGCCAGAGAGGTTTATGGCGGAAGAACAGTATAATAAAACGACATTGACTGCATATCGCAAGAACCGCTCATGATAAAGCGAATCAGAAGCCATTTAATTCAAACCGAGACGCCGTATAGAGTCAGCGATACTGTCATCCTAGTCGCTATTTATGAGATTGACTGGCGTGCAATCATTCCCTTCATGGCGTCATCTGATTCATCTTCCCCTCATGGTGTCATCTTCCCATCCACCGCGCAATATAGAAAGATTTAGTTTATAATAGAGTTTGCTAAAGGGCTTTCGTAAAACAAAAAAATAATATCGATAATCTGTTGTGCCCTGCCTGAGTTTGTAGCCGCATTTCTGTCCGCTATAGGCTGGCAGTCTAACACGCAGACCCATCCTATCCAGAATCGTATGGCATAGAGATAAACTGAGAGTAGATGGCCGACAAAGAGGTCTGATATAAGGATGCTCGTTTCTGTCCAAACAGACCAATACTTCTGTCCCAAATAAAACCTGCGCTAGATAAACCTGTCACACCAATTCAGCGTAATAGCGCATTTCGTGCATATTGATGCAATAAAATGCAATAAGGACATGCCTACTTGTATGTATACATGTATGTATACATGTATGTATACATGTATGTATACATGTATGTATACATGTATGTATACATGTATGTATACATGTATGTATACATGTATGTATACATGTATGTATACATGTATTGTATGTGCGCACGTATCATTATGTACAAACGGTGTTATTGCAACTGAATCTGAGGAAGAAGCAATTGTTGAGTGAAGAACTTATACAAGGTTTCAACAAAGTTTTTTCAAAGGAAACTTAAACTGGAGCAGTACCGATATCACGCTTTTGCTGATTATGCCGCTAACAAGTTTAACAGATAATTGAAACAGCCGATGTAGATAAGGATTTCCATGGAAATGATCACCTCTGGTTTGAGTTTGACCTGACATCTTACTACTCTTAATTCATTTTAGAAACAATTTATAATTCGTATTTTGACAAAACATGCACTTTAAAGTCGCATTCCCTAACTCACTAACTAACTGGCATGGATAATTAATTCACTGATTAGCTAGAACATAAATGTGACCAGCTGGCAGAAAAGGTATACATCATTTGTGGGATTGCTAATTAGGGAGTTATTTCAATTTTTGTGTGGAAAATGATTTTTTGAGAAAAAAATTATTATTGCTGTTTTGGACCTTACTGGTGTTGAACTTCAAAATCATGGCATCAAATTTTAATATATTTATTATCTTGTTGCAAAAAAATCAAATAATTAAATGTTAGGTAAAAGGTATCATTAGTGGGTATGCCACAACTAGGTAATATTTCTTACTCATCAAGGCAGCTTGAAGTAAAATGAACAATTGGAGAGGTGTAGCATAACCTAGTGTTTCTGACTAATAATATTTATTGATACATTGTGATAGATTTGCAAAGTTTCATCTGTAACACTTGAAAGATTTTTAATTAATTGCATATTATAGTGTAGCAACTTTTCATGGTCAATTTTCTCGAAATTGGCGCTTTCACCATGTCTCGTTCAAAAGTGCATATCTGTGGAATGGTATAAGATATCTCTTTAAAATTTTCACCATTTGATGTGGCTTTTAAAAATGAACATATATGTCAAAACTCCAGGAATGGTACCTTTTCTGCCATCCGGTCACATATTATTATGCTAGAGAAATGAACGTATGTATTTACGTAACCTATACGCAAGCAGGCCTCTGCAAGCACTAAGCAGGCGCGCATAGATGCAGATATCAATGACTCACTATAGGACCAAGTGCTACACAAATGACCGTCGAATTTGTCCAACCGAGCGCGTTTCAAGGAAACATTGTTATGTGACGTAAGTGTAGTGTAATGTTATCTCATTGGTGACTTGTTTCGCGACAGTTTTTAAATACGCCGTAACCAAGTCAGTAGCAAGAGGAGAGGAGAGTCACGTGGTGAGTGCAGGCCTTACGTAGAGGACAGACCATAATATTCTATTTAGAAATGGACGAATGATTTGTTCACATTGCGTCACGCATTGCGTCATTACGTCACGCCATCATGGCGACATGTCTGCGCCTAAACAGCACAGTTCGTGGGTTAGCTATTATCAAGAGGTCCATGCACGGTTGCATTTAGACAAAAAACGTCGCTTAATGGAAATACTTCCGAATGTTATGGGCAACCATATTCCAGCGGAATGCGTCACAGTCATACGTTAATGACAGAAGGCTTGGCCCAGTGTCTTTCAAGGCATGTTGATTAGTATGTAATTTCGACCGTTCGTAGAAGATATTTGGCTTACAAATGTATATCATTTTTGAAATTTAAAAATGGAAACGTGGCAGATGAGATAAATTTACATGCTTATTATGAAGGCCCCCCAGCGAATATATCTGTAACACAGATTAACTGACAATTTAACGACGAGAGTACACGAAAAAAGGAGGAGGAGCAGAAAGAGGAATAATAATAATAATAATAATAATAATAATAATAAAATGCGACCACGCCAGGTATTTAGCCTCAACAGTTGCAAGCAAGCTGGAGGAAGGCAATTTCAAAGCAGCCATCCGTCTCATCTGCAGCGAGGATAAACCGGCGCTGGACACACCGGAAACTCTGGCCGCGCTTAAGAAAAAGCACCCACCTGCGCCAGTGGACAGGAGAACACCGTGTGATCCAGAGAGTTCGGATCGCTTCATCCCGCTTCAAGTTTCTAAAGAAGATGTCGCTAGGGCAATCTCCTCTTTCCCTGCGGGTTCGGCTGGTGGTCCAGATGGCATAACTCCACAACACTTAAAGGATCTGATGGCCTATGGAGTAGATGACAACATCGGGCAACATCTATCTGACCTTGTCAATCTGCTCCTAAAGGGAGGTTTATCCGAAGAGGTGAATGAGGTCATCTATGGGGCAAACCTTTTAGCCCTGAGCAAGAAGGACGGAGGCATAAGACCGATCGCCGTGGGCTACACATGGCGTCGTCTGGCGGCAAAGTGCGCTAATTCGCATGCGGTAACAAGGCTGTCTCAACTGCTCGCCCCCATTCAGCTTGGGGTAGGCATTCCAGGAGGCGCTGAGTCAGCTGTCCATGCGACACGTCGTTGGATAACCACATGCCTGAGGACAGCGTCCTAGTGAAGCTCGACTTCGCCAATGCCTTTAACACTCTGCGCAGAGATTGTCTTCTAGAAGCAGTTGCTAAAGAGATCCCAGAGCTCTACCACTTTTCTCACGCTGTCTATTCAAACCGTCCACTGTTGCGCTATGGTTCAAACACAATTCGATCCGAAGAAGGAACGCAGCAAGGCGATCCTTTGGGACCTCTGGAATTCTGTCTTGTGCTGCAACCGATTCTGATGAAGCTTCGTTCGGATCTGCGTATCGGATATCTGGATGACCTGACATTGGGAGGTAACAAGGAAACAGTGGCCGACGACGTTCAATTAATCGAGCAGGAATCAAAGAATCTGGGATTGCTATTGAACCGCAGCAAATGCGAAATCGCGTGTCACAACACCCAGATGCCGAACAATGACCCTGCGTTCCAAGAGTTCACGAGCATAGCCCTCGAGGACATGACCTTGTTGGGTGCACCTCTGATTCCAGGTACAGCTGTGAACATGGTCGTTAATTCAAAGGCCAATGACCTCCAGAGGGCAATCGGGAGATTGTCCTTGCTTTATACACATGACGCTCTGGTTCTGCTGAGAAACAGTCTAAGTGTACCGAAGCTCTTGTACAGTCTGCGCACAGCCGTCTGCGCTGATTGCCCGGGCTTGGCTCGGTTTGATCAACTGCTGAGAGAAGGACTGTCAATCATTTTAAATGTGGACCTTGACAATGACCGCTGGCTCCAGGCTTCTTTGCCGGTGAGAGATGGTGGTCTGGGAGTTCGTTGTGCATCTACGCTGGCACTTTCTGCCTTTCTGGCTTCTGCTGCTAGTACAAGCGAACTCCAGGCATGCATCCTACCAACAGAGTCTGCTGAGGAACCATGTGAACTTGCGAGTTCAGCACTCAACGCTTGGAAGACCCTGACAGATGCAGAACCACCAACAGGAGCAGCGAGTCATCGCCAGAAAGAATGGGACCTCCGATTCACAGACAAGGCATGGAAAGGTCTGCTGGATTCCCATAACAATCCATGCGACCGTGCTCGCCTGCAGGCCTCACGAGCACCTCATTCTGGAGACTGGATGCTAGCGCCCCCTGTGACTGCCCTAGGCCTGCGCCTCTCAAACGAGGATGTACGACTGGCAGCCGGGTTGAGGCTAGGAACGACGCTCTGCGAGCCACATTTGTGTCACCAATGTCAAGAGAGCGTCGACGCAAAAGGGCTCCATGGACCAATTTGTAGAAGAGGCAGCGGAAAACATCAACGACATAGCATGTTGAACGATGTCATCTGGAGAGCTCTTGGCATGGCGAAGATTCCAGCGCAAAAGGAACCTCTCGGCTTGCTAAGAGAAGATGGAAAGCGACCGGACGGCGTCACGCTCATTCCTTGGACACGTGGTCGATGTCTGGCATGGGATGTGACAGTGCCCGACACCTACGCCAAGTCACATCTTGTCGACACATCTATCAGAGCTGGCGAAGCAGCCGAACGCGCAGCTAAGACGAAGAGGGCCAAGTATTCCACCATAACCAACACCCACGACTTCGTAGCCCTCTCCTTGGAATCCGGCGGCGCTTGGAGCAGTGAAGGACTGCAGTTCATCTCAGAGTTGGGAAGTCGAACGAGTGCTGCAACCCACGATCCAATGGAGACGTCATTTCTGTTCCAACGTATCTCGGTTGTTCTTCAGCGTGGGAACGCCGCCTGCCTCTTCGGGACATTGCCAACACTCTCTTAGCTCATCATGGGCGATAACAGCATAATGTGAAACATATATAATAATAATAATAATAATAATAGTAATAATAATAATAATAATAGTAATAATAATAATAGTAATACTAGTAATAATAATAGTAGTAGTATAAAATAATAATAATAATAACAATAATAATAATAATAATGATAATAATAATAATATTTGTTCAATTTCAAACTAACAAACCGCGGTATTATTACAAACATAAGTTGTATTGAACTATCTTCAGCCTTGCAAGGCTCCCATTAAGTTATAGGCCTACACCTCATTATGACAAACGCCGCAAAAGAAGGACAGAAGTCAACCTTACGGGGAATATGAGTCTCGAACCTGATTCCTCAGCTCTGCGCGCCAGTGTGTTCACCATTACTCTTCGCCTCCCAGAAGAGGAGGAGGAGGAGAAAGAAAAAGAAGAGGACGACGACGAGGAAGAATAAGAAGAAGAAGAAGAAGAAGAAGAAGAAGAAGAAGAAGAAGAGGAAGAGGAGGAGAAAGAGGAGAAAGAATGAGAAGAAGACAAAAAGAAGAAGAAGAGGAATGTGAGTAGGAGGCAGAAGATGATGAAGAAGAACAAGACGAAGAAGAAGAAGAGGAGGAGGAGGAAGATGAAGGAGAAGAGGAGGACTAGGGAAGGGAAGAAGCAGAAGAAAGAGAGAAGTAGGAGGAGAGGAGGAGTAGGAGAAGGTTTCAGAAAATTGAAAGAGCTTCTGAATGAATAATTACACATTCAGAAATTGTTTCAATTTCCCTCCAGGAACTCGTAAAGATAATCCGCGTCTAGCTATGATTGTCGCTCGGGAGGAAAATCATCTCTGCATGCGTCGGCGACAGTCATTAAGGCTAAGCATAGAAAGAATCCGAAATGTACAATCTACCGAACTGTTTCCTGGACATCTCCTTGAAATTGGACATCAATAATGAAGCGCAAACAAGAAACAAATTCTTAGAATTTTTAAGTGGACTTAATCGCTATGTTTGTCGAAAACAGATGCTATCCGCGCAACTCATCATTGACGAAAACTTAAAGCCTACGCTTATAAGGAACAGCGCAGTTGCCAGTTGGACTAACCGTCCGTCCTAATTCATCCATTCCAAATGGGGGGATTGGACGGAGAGGCAAATATAACTGCAGTCAGTAATATGAAAACATTCGAGTCTGAACCATACCGACCCTGTGAGCCGCCTGTAGCCGGGTGTTTTCGTCTCCGTGGATGACGACCGCTGCGATTCATTTCAGTTGCGCTTCAATCTACCGATCGACACGCGACGAATGCCTCTTCTAACTACATCTGGCAACTAGATGAAGCAGTAGTTTCGGCTTAACGACTCTGTGTGATCGTAACAGAGATCATTAGTATCTCCCTCCTCCGATGCCCAGGTATGGGACTGGCGCTGTCAGAGGCTAAGTGTCCTTGATGAATTATCCCGACTTGGGTCGTGTGCCAGCGAGGAAATTCCTGGCGGTTGAGTCAGCTTATAATACGAGCGCTCTAACTCACTCTACATTTTCGACGCAACTTAATCCAGAGACCCTGAACATCCATATCGTCTGTCAACTGTCGATGGGAATCCGCTGATTGGCTCTACGTGTTGGCGTGGGCACTCCACTCACTAATTTTTGTATCATTACACTGTTTTGCAAAGGGCTTGAAGGTGGTGCCTGTAGTAGTAAAGCTCCATACGATCTTTAAGACTGTATGAGCTAGCGCAAAGTGAAAGAGAAAGAGGACGAGAGAGAGAGAGAGCGAGAGAAAGAAAGAAAGAAAGAAAGAGGGAAAGCAAGAAAGACTGAAAGAGAGAAAGAGATACAGGCATGGATAGAAAGAGAGAAACAGAAAGTAAGTGATAAAGACAGAAATAGATATAGAGATGGAGAGAACGAGAGAAGAAGAGTAAGAGAGAAAGAGAAAAACAGACAAAGAGACAAAAAGAGAATTTAGATAATTCTGATTTATTTTGTTCTTTGAGCGGCGCTGTTTAAGCGCATAATTAATTCACAATTATTGCAAGAACGAAATATTTTTCCTGCTCAAAGATATTATTAATACAATATTATTTATGTAAAGGGGGTTAAAATCTTACTGCAAACCCTGCGCCTATAATATTTAGAGGACAACACGTGTCTAGCAGCCTCATACAAGTTTATGTCCATGATTAACTACACTGTACACATATGCTAATTATGAATGAGGACATACACCTAGCATCACTTGGTGTAACAATAACGGCAGAAATGGACTAGGCAGACGGCAAGGGAGATAATTTATTCGTACACATCGCCGCCAAATGGCTTGCGTCAGGAACTGGCGATAGAAAAATTCTGCCAAGACTGCACGCAAACTACAGTTAGACAGCATCGCGCCTTCTCTGTTGTTGGCCCAATCGCATGGAATGGGCTACCATTATCGTTGCGTCTTATGCCTAGGGTTCATTCAGATGCATTTTACAGTAGCCTTAAGACCTTTCTTTTCAGCCGGAGTTGAGTCGGGAGCGCTCCTGAGTAGTAACCTGAAGGGACGCTACATAAAATTTCGCAATGAATGAATATAAATTAATTATCTAATGTAATCTAATCATACTCGAATCTAATCTGACATTTAAAATCCAAAACTAGATCACTTTACCGTTATAATTACATCGTCAATGAAATGGTCTCAAATCTTGCTATGATTACAATGCTGCAGTCAAGTGTAACGTAATCTGCCACAATGTCATATTCGAAAGTAATCAGAGAAAAACATATTTACAAGGCAAAGACTCGTAATCGTAATCTTCAAACTTCTAAAGCGTCACTCGAAAGCCAAGCGCAGGGCACCAGCTTATTGACGAGCGCTGCGTCATGTCAACGGAAGATCCTAGCCCCGTTGCCAGAGACAGGATTTCGAAGGCGCTACATATTAGAGGCGTTACATAGAAATAAAGAGATCTATTACATAACCTCTGTAACTCATCGTAGCGCTCGTTATTAAACTGGTGTCCTGCGCTTGGCTTTCGAGTGGTGCTTCACGGTATAGAGTGCTGGGGTGGTTGGAAAGAGGGTGGAGGGGTGACTTAGCGTCATCGTGACGACGTATTCAGATGGGGTCGTTCCGATGCTGGTAACGTTCGTCGGTGTCCGTTGTGTGCTGTGACCTGTCAGTGGCAGACCTGACCACAGACAGACAAGTGAACGTCTGAGACAATCAAATAACCGCCGTCAACCCATCCCTTTGGTTAATTGCAATTCCTCGCCTGAGCCAACCAGATGTCGTTCTACGGCATTTATGCAAACAGGCGGTTAATCACACTGAGACAGACAGAGCGCTTACTATCCCTCTGTGCCTGTATGTCTCTATCTATCTGTCTGTCTGTCTGTCTGTCTGTCTGTCTGTCTGTCTGTCTGTCTGTCTGTCTGTCTGTCTGTCTGTCTGTCTGTCTGTCTGTCTGTCTGTCTGTCTGTCTATCTATCTATCCGTACATCCATCCGTCCATCCGTCAGTCTATCCGTGCGTACGTCCGTCCATAATAGATAAATTATAAGCACTGTTTTAATTTCACACTCAAAGTTCGTACGAAAGTATTTGTCTGCGTTGAACTAGCGATTTGAAAGACATCAATTTTATGTCAGCGAGGACAGTATAACACAGTATAAGATTTTCAAGGCAGCATGCGAGTGGTAGGCCCCTCATTAATTTTGTGAAATGCTTCGTGGGTGTGGGTCCGTGTACCCCACCAAAGCCAGTGTTGGGCACGAGACCAAAACCTCGAGACCAAGACCGAGACCAAGACCGAGAGGTCCAAGACCAAGCCCAAGACCAAGACCGGGTGGTCCGAGACCAAGACCAAGACCGGGTGGTCCGAGACCAAGACCAAGACCAAGACCAAGACCGAGGGTCCGAGACCAAGACCAACACCAAGACCGATGCTCTTTTTAATAAACAATTCAATCTATTTAAACGCTAAAACGGAATACCACGCTTAAAACATTAATTTGTTTGCTGACGATTACTAACCTTAATAATGGCACAGAAACAGTTTTACCGGTCAGTCTGAACTTTTGCGGGTTCAGCTCTTGGCTTCGGCCGGAGAATATCACACTATAAATTACTTACAGTATACGATTTAAGCACTAGATACTTTAAGACAAGTAGATGAACGTTCAGTTTGAATGATGTAAGCCTACTTGTACTCGGAATTGTTGGTCAATAGTGACTAAACGAGGCTGACTACATAATTATTAGATTGTTCCAGAACCTATAAATTTGTGAAAGCAAATTTTGAAATGGCTGGTTCCGTTCAAATGCATTTTTGCCCATAGTAACATGTATATATATATTATATATATAGATAGATAGATAGATAGTCTAAACGCCGGTGTCTCTAATCGAAAATAACTGACAAATATCAAAGAAATTGATCTGATACGGCAATTGACCAAGAACGCTAACCTAAGACGAAGACCACTCTCAAGACCGTTCCTGTAAGACCAAGACCGACGCATCCGAGACCAAGACCAAGACCCATGCCTTCGAGACCAAGACCAAGACCAAGACCGCAGTTTTCCGGTCTCGAGACCGTCTCGAGACCACATCCCTGACCAAAACCGTGGCTAATCCAGACCTGCCATCTGTCCGTCTTGTTATTTCCTTTCCTTCTTATTTATTTGCGTCTGTTGGCTTTATCTTTGTGCCGCTTATCTTGATGTTTAGAAATACACGCGAAATGTGCGACCACATATGGGACTGCACTATGAACGCGAACACCTACGAGCATCTTTATGTAACGAAGGATTTATTAGGCAAATAATCGCCCTAGCGGTGTAGGGAGTGAGTGAGTGAGTCAGTCAGTCAGTCAGTGACTTCATGGCCAAGTTTTTGTTTTGCTTAATGTCGGACAATAACGATTTTATGGATGACATTTCGCTATCAGAAACGAAAGGAAGCGAGAGGAAACGAGATGAAAGATCGGAAATGCGAGAGAAAAGGCGGACGTGAAGAAATAAGCCTGGGAGCCAGTTGATTACGGATTACTGGCTGACTTCATTGGTTCGTGATTGAGTCGTTTTGAGTATATTTCTAATGGCGCTGCTATCGATTTCTTATCTTATCCTATATGGCTAATCGTTATTTAGTCTATTTTCATTCGAGCAATTATGATATAACTTCTGATGTTCCTCGTCGCGAGAGTAGCTATGAAAATCATTGGCTTAGATTAGATTAAATTAGTAATCGCTTAGATTAGATTATACTCTAGATAAGCTATTGATGCAATTGAACTATATCAGATTAGCCACAGAAGCCATAATGGCTCAGATTGGATTAAATTAGCAATAGCTTAGATTAGATTATAGTCTAGATAAGCTATTGATGCAACTGAACTATATTAGATTAGCCACAGAAGCCATAATGGCTTAGATTAGATTAAATTAGCAATAGCTTTGATTATACTCTAGATAAGCTATTGATACAACTGAATTATATTAGATTAGCCATGGAAGCCATAATGGCTTAGATTAGATTAGGCTAGTAATACAGTTGCCGGGACAGATCGCTTACTAGAATGACTGGATAAGTGAACAGACAAAGAGTGATGAGATCAGATTCAGAGGTTATGATTCTAGAGAGCTTAACCTTCTGCAATCGCATTATAAACAGACAGGCAGACAGCCATGCTAGATTATATGTTTATATATGTAGACAGACAGACAAGCAGGCAAGCAGGCAGATAGACAGACAGAAAGACAAACAGAAAGATATACGGACAGACAGATATAATAGACAGAAAAGACAGATAGATCGACAGACAGACGGACGGATATACAGACAGACAGACAGAATAGACAGACAGGCAGACAGCCAAACAGACAGACAAACAGACAGACAGACAAACAGACAGACAGACAGATGGACAGTGAGATAGAGAGACAGGTAAGTAGTGAGCATTGGACAATGAATATCGGGAGGCAAGAGGAAAACATACGGATCAGACTCACGAGCGATCTGTCTATACGTAGACTTTACAAAGCTGCTGAGAATGGCACCAGCAGATGATGGAAGCAACAGGTCGCTCAGAACATCAATACTGATCAGAACAATAAGCAGAGATGATAAAGACGAACGGAGGGTGGACGACAACTGGCAGCAGCTGCACTGTCTGACTGGAATATCTAAGTGCAAGACGACACCTCCAAGATCCGTGATTGATGGTTGCTGATGCTGAGGCGACGTCTATGATGATGATGATGATGATGATGATGATGATGATGATGATGATGATGATGATGATGATGATGATGATGATGATGATGATGATGATGATGATGATGATGATGATGATGATGATGATGATGATGATGATGATGATGATGATGATGATGATGATGATGATGATGATGATGATGATGATGATGATGATGATGATGATGATGATGATGATGATGATGATGATGATGATGATGATGATGATGATGATGATGATGATGATGATGATGATGATGATGATGATGATGATGATGATGATGATGATGATGATGATGATGATGATGATGATGATGATGATGATGATGATGATGATGATGATGATGATGATGATGATGATGATGATGATGATGATGATGATGATGATGATGATGATGATGATGATGATGATGATGATGATGATGATGATGATGATGATGATGATGATGATGATGATGATGATGATGATGATGATGATGATGATGATGATGATGATGATGATGATGATGATGATGATGATGATGATGATGATGATGATGATGATGATGATGATGATGATGATGATGATGATGATGATGATGATGATGATGATGATGATGATGATGATGATGATGATGATGATGATGATGATGATGATGATGATGATGATGATGATGATGATGATGATGATGATGATGATGATGATGATGATGATGATGATGATGATGATGATGATGATGATGATGATGATGATGATGATGATGATGATGATGATGATGATTATTTAGTTTTTTAAGACTCGCTGCAGGGATAGCGTTTGATGTGATGGGAAGCGAGGCATGAGACTGAGGTGGGTGACGATTGTCCGATGGGTTGAGTTGAATGTGGGAGGCTGCGATGTGGTTGGAGTGATGGGAATGGACGAAGAGAATTTGGGGGAAGATGAGCTGGGAAGAGGAAAAACGGGAAGACAGAAGAATTGTGATCATGGGACACGACGGAAAGGAATGGAAAGAAGCTGGATGACGCTCTGGAGAAAATAAAAGATTGAAGAAGGGGGAAAATGGAGTTGAGATGGATGAGACTGACGAAGAAATTGAGGAATACGACTAGATGAACAGATGAAACCCCAGGATCAGGAGAAGTAATGAACCGAGAAGAGAGGGAATAGAAAGTAGAGAGAATTTGACGATACACGAGAGATGGAAGAGACAATAAAACGCAGCTTTTGCTACGACAATTCATGCATCGACCTTCTTCCAGGTTGTTCTCGGTATCATTTTCAAGCACAAGGAATGAGATGTAAATGAAAATACTTTCTGTTGGTTTTTAAGAGTTAAAATCTATGTTTCTGGCAGAGAACGAGGAAGACGAAGAGCGTTTCTATGAAGATTAGTGGCACGAACAATGGTCCCACCGAACCCATGCCCATGGAACTAAGAAGCGGAGGTAGGGAGAAACTGGAGAGAAAACGAAGGGCTATTAGTTCATCTACTCCCACATCCAACAATCGGAGCCGCGGAAGTATCGCTGGAAGGCATTTCCACTTAAGTGACCTTCTTCCGCAAAAATGGTTCTCCAGGACTGCATCACGTTCTCTCATATTTGCTGAGGAAATGAAGAATGCATCGATTGGGGATCAGAGGGCAACATCGAGGAACCAAAAGTGGATTTCAGGTTCCTGTCTCATCCATTAGAGGGCGGCTACTCTGGCTCTGATGGTACCAGGGAAGCGTCATTCGGAGAAAGAGCCTATCCATTTCCAGTCTGTATTAGTTGAGAAGCAACTTATATCAAAATGAGCTCATACATATATACACACACAGGCATTCAATGTACGCATTTGTATAAATTCATACATTTACTCCGGTATCATATAGTTTTCTATATGTGATAAACCTTTCGGATCTTTGCGCTAGTTCTAAACCAATTCCGAATATCATCTACATGTAATTTGGCAGGGGACAGTAATCATTTTCTCAAGGTGCAAGTGCAATACAAGGCCAACATGGCCAATATTAATCTTCAAACTTCATATTTTAGACACACCCTGCTATGTTTATACATTCATACATGCATATAGACATGCACACATAAACACGAACATACACGCATACATACATACATACATACATACATACATACATACATACATACATACATACATACATACATACATACATACATACATACATACATACATACATACATACATACATACATACATACATACATACATACATACATACATACATACATACATAGCTTCGTATGAATAGATGTACACATATGCATACATATGTTATACACATATGTTGATATTCGCGCATGCATACATGTATAGACAATAACTCTGAAGATATAGTCTTATGGAACGATAATAACATCGGCTTACAAATAGCCCACCTAACATTTTTTCCGTTTACGTAATTATGTAATCTAAATGATCGATGTTTTCTGGTGATTGAATTGAATAAGTAATTATTATCAGAGCAGTCAGTCGATGACATAGTTCCCAAAAGTCACACCCGCAAGAAATATTACTGGAATTATCTGAAATTCTAGCTGAAATCTGTTGACTAGGTTTTGCTATCGTGCGAGAACGTCCCACTGGTAATTGTTTTATCTATACCTCGTCTGAACTTCCAAATAATTAGCGGAACTTGTTATTCTTTATGTTCTCAGCACTTGACGCCTACTAAGATACGTTTTCTGTTAATCCAATCCAACGCCCACTAAGATACGTTTTCTATTAATCCAATATAATGTCGATGCTGTTGGTTTTCCTTTGAACGTAAAATTATCAGTGGTTATCAATCACCATGATTTCTATTTCAGGCGGAAATTGAAATTGTCGAGGCTTGACTACGCCGCCGCTTTTTATTTCTCACCTGTCTTTGCCACATAATTTCGTTGTTTTGCAGGATGCTGCGCATAGTTCATCCAACCGCGTCTGTCTGGCGGTCTACAGCTAACGTGTTTGTTTTCACTGCATGCCTCTGCTTGCTAATTTATATAGCGTCCCTTCCAGATTCTCGACTAAGGAGCGCCCCGATCCAAACCTAGCTGACGGGATCAGTCTTTGGGTTAGAATGGAACGTGGCCTCACGGGTTCTAGGCATTAGACGTAGTGCCAAAGGGAGCCGGTTGAAGTCCGCGACCAAGGGACAGAAGCTCTTAGACGGGCGAAGAGAACTACGGCGCTGGACCCTGAGGATGGAGCAGTAGGGCTCTTCTAAGAAAGTAGAGACCAAAACCAGGGCCAAACGAGGGCAGAGATCTGGTAAGCGATCCACTAAGAGAAGGGGAGTCAACACATATGAAGTGACGTGGCCGAATCTTGGGAGGAGATCAATTAGGCGTTCGCCTGTGAGCAAGACCCGATGGAAACACTCAATCGAAGCCGCCGGGAGACACCATAAAGAGCGCTGCAATGATCCAGACGGAACACAACAAAGAAGTGGCTAAGTGCTAATTCAGCATTAGAGGTTAAGGAACAGCGGACCACTCTAAGCTGACGCAGCTGGTTAATACCAATTGCGGCATAGCAGGCTAATTAATTATCTGCGTGATGGTTCGTTATTGGTCCAATGTGATACCAATTATACCCGGACAGAGGATGAGAATGCAAACTGGGGAACCTCTTGGTAGAGGTTCCCAAGTTCATCTTAATAATAATAATAATAACAATAATAATAATAATGAAAATAATAATTTTCGTTTAATTTCAAACATACAAACCGCAACATGATTACAAGTATAGTATGAACGAATTAAGACGAGTTATTACAGAATGATCTCGTGTATACATGTGATCCAGAGGTCTTGTATTGTCTTTCCGGATCAGGGACGAAGCAATAGTTCCGGAATAGGAGACGTACGAGTCACTTGTGATTGACATGATATTTCATGGATTACAAATATTGACAACAGGCGTCTTAATTACCGAACCTGGGCAGCAGCAAATACTCTATCAACATTATAGTAATATATTACCATTAGTGAAGTATAGGGTCTATATCTCAGTTTGCGTTTTATCAAAAAATGTGCCTCCTACCTGTGTCTGTGTCACGCCTGAGAAACCAAGAAACCAAAACGGGTCGTTTTCTGCTCAGCCGTTTGTTGGCATCTACGAATGGGTGTCTAATGGAGGAGGCGCTTACGTCCACGCCTCTCAGCGGACAGAGACGCTTTATGCGTAATATTCTGCTGACAGTCAATCCTCCTAGTCTAGGATGGGTCTAAAGAATGAGAGCCGAAGATAGTCTTCGACGATATCGAAAGGTGCAGAAACCGACCGCTGCAGTTTCATCATCGCAACCAACGTTTCCGCGGCTTTAACCGTTAATATTGCCCGTCTCCGTCGACTGCGGCTCATAGGCTCCAAACGCTGATGGTTGCATGCGAGCGACTCCGCTCCGCTCAGGGATGAGACACGCTCGCTCTCCAGATCAATGCGTGCGGGTTCACGGTCAAAGGCAGAGACCGTGGATAAGATCAGACTCATTATCTGCGAATGATCCGCATGGACGGAATCGATGCCACGGCGTCTGTAAGACGTCCGCCTTTGCTGTCCGACATTTCCGGACGTTTAGCATGACACGGAATCAATCAACATGCCATAAGACATGCAGGAAAATAAAAATCAACTCAGTGAACCCGTATCTGCATTCATGTATATGGGCCTCTATAGTTGTGGTGGGCCTAAGGATAGAGGAACAAGCACGTGATAGGGTGCCAATGTTACCCCATTGACACGGAAGACGAATTGGAATTGAATCTCCGACCGATGTCGACCCTACAAATCATGAGCAACGCTTTCAGAGTCGCTGAAAAGTCAACCGCACCGCTCTGCTCCTTTTTGTCTAAGACATATAATGGGTACAGGCAAAAGAAAACTCACAACAGGTGCAGTAAGCATTAGGATTAAGATGCAATAATGGACGTGATTCAGCGCGTAACGAATGCGATAAGCCAGAGCTCTTCCAAACCATTTCAGTGTGACAAGAGGATTTTTACATTGCAGTCGGACAAAATAACTAATTGCTTTCTGTATATGCTCCTAAGTCACCTTATGTGTGAATTAAAATTGATTCAAATGCATGTTTGGACAATTCTATGATTATTTTAAAATATAAAATGAAAGCCTTGTAAGCATTTGCTATGTACATCTATACAACCAATTAAACCGCATTTTCAATCAAATTCAAGGTTTACCGGGATATATTTCATGTAATCTCTGAAAATCACAAAAATAGCTAAAGCCTATAATTATTCTATTCCGTATTTTCAGGAGAATGGACAATCACTTGTAATTTTCCACTTAAAATAAAAATTTTAGCAACGTTCATTATGAATTCAGAATCTGCTCAACAATTAGTCTCAGGACATGTTAGAAGTATCAACCACCATGCAGCTTAAATCCCACAATCTCTTTTTGTGAAGCTCAGTTTCGCCTTAAAAGTTGATTAAGTCGCTGAAAAATTGAACATTCATAAATCGCATCATTGTCGGTTTGCATTTCATTGCATTCCAGCTCCGATAATCTCAGAATACTATGTCAAAAAGCTTTACCCAAACCCGCTGGTTATATCTAAACGCCAGAACTCAGCACGACTGTGTGTGGTCTGCCGACAAAGATCGCGATGTTCACGAAATTCGTGGCTCAGAATATGAGAAAACCATGGTTTCTGTTGAAGTAGGCCCTATCTCATAACATGTATATATCCCTTACCACCTTAAAACACTTACTAAATGAAGACTACACTTCATTCCAGACAATGCCAAAATGAACAATAGACCTTACGTTGAAACTCTACAAGACTGATCGATAACTGAGAGCCTGTTCTATCGTTTGGTTTCAGTATCAAGCAGGAAGATTACGCCTGCTCAAACGGCTCATTGCTACAAACTGCAGCAGTGAATTCATTGGCATGATGAATAAAAAACAACAAACTCGCCTGACCCAAACCGTCTTGATTTTCGCATCTGGGGCGCAATGCTTCAACTCCACAAGTAAAGACATTTCATCCCAGACCGATGAACATTGACGAGCTGAAGAAAGAAAGTCTTGCAGTTAACATGGGACCAGCTGCCGCAGGACTCAATCAGCAAGGTCATACTGAGCTTCACCAGAGAGTTTTTGTCAAACCTGGGGAGAAACACTTCGAGCATGCTTTGAAATGAACTGTTTAACAGATTTCTGATTCACAATGAACAGAAGCAGCGACAGAAATTCCGATCTCTTACACAGAGCAGTCACAGGCCTCTAAACTAACTTTAAAAAGTACCTATTCTGGGCGTAGCTTCAGTCAAAATAATTGTCAATAATACTGCGTATGTTTATTGTAGGTCCGGTCTGGGCCCATGAAAATTGTTTGGTCCCTGGACGTCCTCAATGGCATTTCCCGGCGGATATGTTATGAAAGATAAATGTCATTAAAATTGAAAACTAAAGTGACGCCATTTCTGCGACATTCTTGAAATACCAATTAGAATAGTTAAACAGCTGTAATTTCTGAAGCAATGAAACCATCTCTGTCAAATTTCCAGGAATCGTTGCAATTTCTGTCCAATGTAAATCATAATACTCGTATCGAACCTTTTATATTGGTTGCAAAAGAAATTGCTTTGTCGAGTGGGACAATTTTCATTTAGCCATTCTGTATATATAATTTTTTATAATATATACATAGGCTTAGGAATGTCTTAAGCATATCTTTCATACAACTTAATAGGCTAACAGTTTCGAAAGCATTACAAACCACATCGTGTACGCTAGAGTTAATTTCAGAGGTTAATATGGATCTCCGGTAGGGCTAGCAACCCAGCACGCGATGCGATTTGCAAGTTTTCCAAGTCTCGGATGCTTGGAAATCTCTTCAGGTCGAGAGAGAACGCCAGACGCTTTTTCCGCCAACCACGCGATCGAACGAGACAACCAAAGACGATAGATTAAACGCATCCAATCGCTTTCCGACTCTCACACGACGTATATTGGCGCCATCTGGGCGATTTCGTACGCGGTTTATAAGCTTAAGACTGCCTATACGCTGGTCCGCTGATGGTAAAGGTCACGCAAAAACATAAAATGAGGATTATATATCTTCGTTACCAGGCCGGGCAGGTTTTTCATGAAATAACGAACTTGCTTTGAAAACATTGCCAGTGTCATACTGTGGCATCAGAGGCGGCGCTCTCGTTTGACAGATAGGGGTACAGCCATGAGAGGGGTAAGAAATGTGGGGGAGGGGTTGACAAACGTATAGTGTATCTCCACTCTGTAAAAGGTGAGGGAACTTGTCCCCCTCCACCCCCGCGGGATCGCCGCCCTGAGAGGCACCTTCCTAAATTCTGCCAAAAAACTGCACCGGAATACCAAGAGACAAATACAAACTATAACTATATTAACAATAGGCCTAATTGTTTACGTGGTAAGGACTTGGGCCAATTATAATAAAGGGCTTGCAGAAGTTGCGAGCGCCAATGATGTGTTCTATTCTTGAAGCGGCGCTTTATGAATTTCAGCTTACAGTTACAAGTTCAGCTACAATTACAATTACAATGACAATTACAATTGTAGACATGTACAGTTACGGTTGCAATTACAATTAGGCTACAATTGCAATTGCAGCGTTTTTATGTACGAGGCCGCCATCTATCGCTTTCGTAAGTAGAACGGTTGGCGTTGCTTAGCTATTGATGAAGCTGCCATAACGATACTAATTAGACGGACGTATTTACAATTACAAATTACGACTCAATTAAGCCGATGCTTAGTTGTGCATTTGAAGTTTGTTGATAGGCCTATAGCAGTGGGGAAGAGAGGCAGGCGGCGCAGGCCTAATCTTTATGGATAAGGCCTATATGGGTCTTATATGGGTTCCATTCGGGAATGGGCCTATGTCTCCATGTGGGTATGTTGACAGAATGGGTAGTTTATGCATTTAATAGCGGGGCAGTACCATACAGAGATGAATAACGTCACCCTCCTCCTAGATGTAGAATTGAGATTGGCACCACTCGAGTACGACATCAGTGGGCGAGCGCTTCAACGGTCGTGTCAACAGAATCGACATTAGGCGGACCGGAAGCGATATAAAATGCGCATTTCCGATGCGATAGGCCTATTGCTGTTATTTCCAAGCTGTTTGTATCGATTGATGAAAACGGATGTTTCACTCGTGTCCGTGATATGTGCTCTTAGCAAAAGCGAGGGCGGTACACGACGTCTGAATTATGACTCCCGAGTGTAATAATCGCGACAAGTCTGCACGGCTTTGTAGGCACAGTATAAAGTGGGTCTATAGAAGGTCGGTTAAATTCGTCGTTGGATTAGCGTATTGAATTTGGTTCAGTTGAATAACGTCAACAAGTGATCGGATTTCACTGGCGAATATAAATTCATGTGTAGAGCTCCTGTTCAGCGATGTTATTCACTCAGACTGGTGTCTACTCCACTCTTAGGGATGTGAGCCACAGACGAGTTTATTCTCTACTAACCTTTTTGTTTACTAACCTTTTTGTTTAGTCTCTCTATTTTAAGTCTAACCTAGAAATTTCGGTGTCGCAAAGATTAGGACCTAATCGGGCTGCTACCTTTTGACTTAGGCCTACCGCCTGCACTGAGGTTGTTCTCGTGCGTTAAAAGATATCTTACAGCCGTCATTAATGTTGCACAAGTTTACTTACAAATGAGTTACGACTTGCATCAATACTGCTTTCGTTTTTGTCGCAGGTGACTTTAGTCAATAATATTATTGCCTGCGTTTAAATGCGGAGTCCTCGAAATTCGTTACAGTTGTTCAATGTCTGTAGATTATAACTGCCTTACCCATCTGGCCCATGGAGGGACCAGACCCCTATAATATCCTTATGATATTCGTTCACGTGAGGAAATTCGTTGTAACAGACGTAGAATCAGCGCAAACACATCATGTAAAGGTCGTTGTTCATAACACAAGCCGCGTGTTCATAATAATATTACTCTACGATATTTTTCCGAGAATGGCGAAACTCAGGCGTATACACAACTATACCAGCACATTCACGAATGTCCAGTTCATCAACGCTCAGTCGACATAATTGCGCAACGAACGCGTTCTAAAATCTAAATCGAGGCTCGTACAGCCGAATAACTGCGGAAACCTTTCAGCGAATCGTCGGTACATAACGACTTCCGGAATGCATCAGTGTCTGGAGCCGTGATAGGGACATTCATGACTTCTTCAATAGTTCTGCCAAATCAAATCGCGGTGCATGGAAGTGGGAGGAGGACCCAGCCCATGCATTGGCTCTCTTGCCCCCCGACACTTCCCTTCCCCGTCGGCCATGTTATGATTCCCTCATCTTTTTAGCGCATATTTGGAGCCCTTATTACAGCCAACACTCTTTTTCTTATTACCGAAATTTGATAGCGCCCTTCTTCCCACATCTTTTTGCTCAGAAGTGCACACGCCTCGGCGGCGCAATTGCAGTTGTACTGCAGGGCATTGGTACGCAAAGGACTTGCTCAAGGTCCCTACACAGTGACTGACTCCCCGGACGAGGCTCGAACCCGCGCGCTCAGCACACACTGAACGTTACGGACTGACCGCTCTAACCGATCGGCCACTGTGCCACACCAACGGCCGTTTAGCCTCTTTCTATATCCTTCATCCCATAACGTTTCTTCTCCTTTTCCACTGTTATGGTTATAATTATGCTTTTATTAGAGTCGAATATCGTAATCCTATATCGTATTTTTAGATTTATATAGAATATATCGTAGAATAACTCTTCAAAGTCGACTTTCAGCGCGGAAGCTTAGGGGAAAAGAAACGCCTTTAGACAGTGAGTAGAAGATGGAGAGAATCCAGCCATTGGCTTAGTCCTTAGTGATGGAGGAAGGTCATTCTAGGTAAATGAACCCACAACAGCACACGCCTGGTGTTGGGTCAAGGCAGTCCAAGTCCTAGGAACGAAAAGATCAAGAGTGCAAGGAACGAGATGAAGTTGGAGACAACGGCTTTCGCAAATAGTCAGAGAGATATCTCTGGTCACACGCAGCAGAGTTGGGCTTTGGAGACTAGAACAAGGATCTTGTAGTAGGCCTATAGTCGCATATATATACATAGGCCTATATATAGCCTAGTAGTAGGTCTGGCCTCAATGCACTGCACCGGGTTAGACTAGTATACAGTAACATCATCACCGCATTCCGATGACTGGCAAATAATAATAATAATAATAATAATAATAATAATAATAATAACAAAGAATAGCAATAATAATAATAATAATTAATAATTATAATAAACAAATAAAAGTAATAATAACAACAACCGAACTAATTACAGTAATATTTAATAGTAACGATGGAGATGGCGATGGTTGACGACGGTGCTGCTGCTGCTGCTGCTGCTGATGATGATAGTGATGATGACGACGACGACGATGATGATGATGATGATGATGATGACGACGACGATAATGATGGTAATCGGCTAATTGTCGTATGTCTTGAGGGTCAAAGTGAAGGCCTTCCTTCTAGAAATTCAAATTCTTGTCCCCTTCTCCTCTGCTTACGTCTATGATCGATGGCGCTACAGAATGATTGTGCTGGAGGACCCTCTGCACAGAGACCGTCTCTGGAGGGACTCGAATCTTCACTCTCCGCGTAACAAGAGGCGACCGATCTAACCACTCCAGCAACCATGTCCTGAAGTTCCGGTTTTCCTCAGAGCCACCTTTATATTGGGCCCACACGTTGTGGCCATGGCAGACTACACGCTGGGCCCGACTGAGACACTGGGCCAAATAACGGTGACCATCGACGCACTCGGCTCCGATTTATGAAACGGAACACACAGTGTAGAGCCTCAGATAAAAATTCTCATTTCAACGCTCATTCTCTTTTTATGTTGGCTGTTAGGTTGTAAGTGCCACATTCCAGAATCTGGATTCGGTAACGATGTATCTGTCTCTGTCTCCTTCTGTCTATGTCTCTCTGTCCCTATCTGCATCAGTCTGTCACCGTGTTTGTATCTGTGCCTCTCTGTCTTCTTCTGTTCTGTTGAAATGTCTGCTTTACGGCTCATAGAAACCGATTCGTTATAGAAATGTATTATGATTGACAGAAAGACCCAGGAAGAAGAAGATATCGGGTATAGACGTAAACTGGAAATGAAGCTCAACGGAACAAATGGAGACACATTCGCTGAATTTCAAAATAGACGACAGGCGTGTATAGGCGTCTCCTATGCGAATTCTAGGAATAATCAGTTGCGTTCAACTTCAGATGACAAATCATCTAGACAAAAGATGGCGTGACATGGCAGACACTGAAGCGAATGAGATGAATGCAGTTCCGCAGACAAGCATTAACCTCATTCGGATTATCAACTTCAGGTCAATGATAAAACGAGGCCTAAAAGACTGCGTAACCAGTGGCGCGTTTACCTGTAGGAGCACTAAGCGCGCGCCTAGGGCCCCAAATCTCATAGGGTCAGGCCCGGCTCTAGAGATTTGACGACCCTAGGCAAAGCTACCTTTTGTCGACCCGAGAACCCGTAATATTTAGGCCTATACCTGCGACTAAAATGTTGTTATTGGCTCTTTACTTTGGGTTGTTTTTTGCGTTTCTCATTTAAATATTAGTAGGCCCCTATTTTATAATAATGTAAGTATTAATACTGTGGCGTTCTGCCGCCCGAGCGCCTGCCTAGCTCTCGGACGGTGTCGACTCCAGCTGGAGTCGCCCGAGTTACTTCGCTGTCAAATCTCAATGCCAAATGGTTGCTCTCGATATCTACCAGGATGATCACTCTCACCAGGCAAGATTAAGAATGGGTCTCTTCTCCAAGACAAGTAGCTCCGTTCGAATTAGTCACGAGGTCTGACTCTGCCTATTCCGCGGTCGCCAGATGGGCAACGTTCTGAGGATGGCCGTACTCGAAACAGGCTTCGTAAGCATACCGGCAGGAGTCTTTCTCGCCTTCTCTACCTTCCAAGCTACAAGCCCCTTCTTCTTCTCTACCTGATGTCGTATCATTCAGCATCTTGTGACTCTGAAATTATCGCCAATAAGGGACACCGAACGTTCTCTTAAGTTACGAGGTTCAGAATGATGTACTTGAGACAAGTCCCTAAGTCATATCGGTAGCTAAGTTCAACGTCTTGTACTCCTAGACATTGCTGTTCGCAACTCTCTAAACTCTGTCGTCCTAGACGCTACCAGTCTCACAGCTCTTCATCATATCACGCTAGACACTTAGCTATCACGCCTTCTACTCAACACGTATCTCTCGATCTATTTACGTGTATGGCATAACGACCGCACACGTATATTTTATCATGCACCCAAAATTGACGGAGTAAGTTCCCGTCCTCTGTATTGGCAGTTACCAACAGTGATATAATCTGCTTCGATAAAAATGACACTGGCATGGTAATCACGGACTCTGATAGTGAAGGTCTTCTGTCTATAACCTTCGCTATCTGCACACAGATCTTCGATCCGACCTACGCACGAGGGGGCCCGGCCTCGCACTTCAGTCAGTTCTCGGAACTGTGTGTCACGACAAGCAACCATGTATTCACCTGGGTACCCGATTACCCAAACGTACTCGTATCGATCACTTCGATCAGACACGCAAGTAGATACACTTCGGAAAAACGGGAGGAGTATCTATGACAGACGTAGGTAGCCAACGGTAATATTTACGCATCGATCAATTCTTCGTCTACTGGTCTACTTGTTATCTCAAACCTGGGTTTCCGACTACCCAGACTTTCACGTGCCTCTTGGTCAATTTCTGTGTGCGGCATACCGGCCTCACGCATAAGTTATCATGCACACGATTGACCGTCCTCTGCGTTGGCAATTGTCCGCCAATACCGTAATATTATCTGAGACTTCGGGAAACCGGGAGGAGTAACTATGATCAACGTAGGTAACAAACAAGAGTACTTATCGAAAGACCATAAAACCATCTAGAGGAGTTATTTGAGTTGTAACCTGCAGGTATCAATCGGCACCAGTGTTTTCTCTTGTTTGTAACGTGCTCTTCTAACGTGTTCACCCTCCACGTGTAATTCCAGCGGGTCCTTCGGGAATTTCCCGGTATTTCTATCGAACGGCCACCCGAACTCTGTTACTGTCTGTACCACTCTCGGCCCCCGGGCCTCTCTGACTATATGCGGTCGCTAATCTTGGGCCTCACCCAGTCTGTATCTATCACGGCCACCCGAATGTTAACGATCTCGGCTACCCGAACTTCCACGGTCTCCGACAACCCAAGTGCTGCCGGAAAACTCCGTAGGTAACTATGACAACGTTAGGCAGCCATGTATATATATTAACGAAACTGTACAGGGAAAAGAATATGCGGAAACACCTGCAATTATTGAGGTCTTCGGCACCAGTCACGACCGTTTCTTGTAATCGTCGAACGCATTAACGAGATCACCCTCACCGTATTTTATCGATCGTATCAACTGGGATCACCTTCCCCGTATTTTATGGAACGTATCCACTGGGGAACTTTCCTCGTATGTGCCAACGCTCCACCGGCAGCTCTCTCTCGGTCTGTACGGCTGCTACTCCGGGAATCTACCCGGCTTGTATCTCTTGCGGCCACCAGAATTGGACGGTGTGCGCGTGGTTCTGTTGATCGGTTTATTGGGCGGTGTGCGCGTGTGTCTGTTGATCGGTTTATTGGGCGGTGTGCGCGTGGTTCTGTTGATCGGTTTATTGGGCGGTGTGCGCGTGTGTCTGTTGATCGGTTTATTGGGCGGTGTGCGCGTGGTTCTGTTGATCGGTTTATTGGGCGGTGTGCGCGTGTGTCTGTTGATCGGTTTATTGGGCGGTGTGCGCGTGGTTCTGCTGATCGGTTTATTGGGCGGTGCGTGCGTGGGTCTGCTGATCGGTTTATTGGGCGGTGCGTGCGTGGGTCTGCTGATCGGTTTATTGGGCGGTGCGTGCGTGGTTCTGCTGATCGGTTTATTGGGCGGTGCGTGCGTGGTTCTGCTGATCGGTTTATTGGGCGGTGCGTGCGTGGGTCTGCTGATCGGTTTATTGGGCGGTGTGCGCGTGAGTCTGTTGATCGGCTTATGTGGCGTCTATGTGAATGAGTAAAAGTGCATCTAGAATGACAACTGGTGTCTATAAGCCATTTGATATCAGTTGTCTAGCAAACCCTAAAATAATTAAAATGCCCATAATATAATTGCGCCGATAATGAAAACGTGTGCCCCCCGTGCCCATAAGTTGTAGAAAGTGCAGGGACACACACCCGAGTCAGACACAAGGTTCAGGGGTCACTGAACACATCCCACAATTGCTGATAATTACTTTAACAATGCCCCATCTTTCGTATGCGCAAATCAATAAATCAATCACAAATACTTGATATAGCGCCCATTTAAAATATCTACTCAGAGGCGCTTGCCAATTCGGTTATAACCTGCCCACAAACCGTCTGTGGTAAGATCAGACGGCAAGGATAAGAACCGACCAGCTGACTTCATATGTCGAAATATATAAGTGAAGTCGCTATAACACTTCATGCCCATGGCTCCCCAAGGCTTAGCTTACAAGTATCCGCTCTTCTTATCCGTCCATACCCTTGTATGCATGTTCGGCACATCCATCCGCCAGCCCTTCCATCCGTACATCCATCAGCCCTTATATCCGTTAGCCCTTCCACCCGTCAGCTCTTCCATGAAGTTCCAACCTCACATCCGCCAGCCATTCCATCATTTAGCCCTTCCACCCGCCAGTCTGATATTCGTCCGCTCCAAGCAGACAAAAAACAAGTTCATCGAATTCCCAACCAGCCAGCACGGCGCCCTATTTAGACGGTCTTCGACCCAGTTAAGTACTCAAGCAAGGCGGCGGTTGTTAGGGTGATACTGCTAAGCCAGACGCCAACGCTTATGACAAACAAATCCGTCAGATGTCGGACGCATAATATAGCGCCCAACTTATATTACCTGAGCAGCAAAACTGCGACAGGTTCAAGTGACGTTAGTGTTCAATCATAATAAAAGCGTCAAGTTGCCCTGTCGAAGCCCATGAAAGCAGTCTGCGCTTAATCCCAGGCGAATCAAATCTTTGATTAACTAACGCTGGCAGCAACGCTGTCCCAGTCAGCAGCGCTTCTAGTTATCAGACATCTCCAGCCGGCTCTCCATATAACTGAATAGGTTCTTCAAGCCATACATATCTATATATATATACATATATATATGTATATATATATATAGTATGTATGTATATATATATATACACATGTACATTCTCAACAAATACATCCACATGCAAACAGACAAGCCCACGCTTGAACACACAAAAACATATCATGACAAAACATCAACACAAAACACACACCCATGTCAACCCTCACGCTCACACCAATACACACACATGCCTAGACGAGCAAACACACACATACACACATGCGAGCACACACATATACAGACACGAGCACACATGCACATATACACACAAACACACACATGCGAGCACACACGTAAATACACACACACACATACATATACACACACACACACATACATATATACACACACACACATATACACACACATACATATACACACACACATACATATACACACACACATACATATACACACACACACACATATACACACACACACATACATATACACACACACACATACATATACACACACATACATATACACACACACACACATACATATACACACACGGGCACAAACTAATGGAATTGGTCAGCGACTCAGCGTTGTCATAATTATTTTGTTAAAGTGCATCAATAGATGTCAAATATTAAAAAGTGTTGCTCCAAGGAAGACGGGGTCAAAAAAAGTACATCCAAAAAGTCTCAATCAAAAGTTGGACTGCTCATGCCATTCATTATGGTGAGACATGATAGACTTACTGGTGTTCAAGGGGTGCATTAAAGGCAATCCAGCCATTACCCCCACTTGAATTATTTAAAGGGAGGGCAGAACAGAACTATCCTCCAACTTGTATATTATTAGTACAATTGTTAGTATTATTAATATTAAATTTTCTTCTTCTACATCTTATTATTATTATTACTATAATAATTACTATTTAACATGGTAATGTCGACAAAAAGCAAAAACTCTGGAATTTTATGGCGTTCCCACCCTGGACAACTACCGAGTCTTTATTATAATTATTGTAAGTGTTTTTTTCAGCCGGAATGCGCCCGTACAGCATTCCGGTACCTTTATTCGATAAATAAAAAATAAAAATATTAGTTTTGCAAAAACTCTGGAATTTTATATAAACACTTAACGATTCAATTTGTTACATTCTAAAATTTATAAGTAAGTGTACAGATTGTGAATATTATGTCCTATAAATTTTATTTTATTTGGTGCCATAGCTAATTTTAGCAACATTTCTTTCGACAATATAGATGTGTTCCTGCACCTTATTTTCTAGAAAAAAAGCACTGCTTATTATCATTATTATTATTATAATGTTTGAATGGATGAATGCACTTTATATGGCGCCTTCAGATACCTATCAAAATGGCTGCACACAAACTTTAACAAAACAATTAGTGATGAACGATGTAATTCAAACCACAGCAGAAAGTTCTTAATTAACAATCATGTAATCTATACCGGAATAAACAGTTTTAAGACCATGGCTAATGACAGTTGATGTTCGTGTTTGGGAGAGGATCAAACTGCGCCTGCATTTCGTTTAACAATTTTATAACGAGATTGTACTAAAAGCAAATGGAAAACCAATGTAGTTCGTCGCTAAAATGTTGAAGTCTGCCTAACATGTTAAAAAGACTTCCAATGCCCATATTGCAGTATGTATCTTTGTAACATCACAATTATATGCTTGCACATATCATTTAAAATTTATTCCCATTAAAATAGAACTTCGTAATCTTAAGTGTTAAAGATAAAACTATGTTCTTGGCAAGGATAGGCTTTTGTGAAATTTTAAATACAACATGATGATGTGAAAGTAACTGAAAACATCTTATTATAAATGCAATGAAGTCAAATAATCTTATCCTGGGTACACGCATCTGGATGCTAGTTGGGAAAAATGTCTCTTTTGGGAAGAATTCCACACCTTTGGGATTTGCTCGTTATAATTATGTGCATATTGTCACAGAACATAATAACTAACTACCACATGCATATAGCATAGCCACACTGCATATGGTTATGATATTGTTAGCATGCTGGAACATCAATAGAGAGTTTTGGCATTCAAATCCCCACCACAGCAGTAATTTGGTTAGAGACATCTGTCACACCAGCACTCCCTAGCAAGTACAACTATAATGAGTACACTCACCGTACACTGTCAGTGGGAAGATGAAACAGCGAAGGAGAGGACTGGCCACCCACCCTTACATGCTGAGGCTAAGAAAATGAGGTCGCTTAACACTTTGTGCATATGGCAGCCCCAGCAACAGCTTTAGGGACAGCTTACCTTCTACTTGTATTTACATTTATATACATAATAATCCTATAGATTTTATACCTCCTAAATAAGCATATATGCAGTTGATTGTGTTCGATTTAAGGCAAAATAGTTAAAATACAATTAATTATGATAAGAAACATGGACCATTACGATTATATTTGAATAAAGTCTGAGAGATTTCAGTTTAGTGTAGCAATCCAACAGCCAGTGACCATTATGACAAATACTCAGAGCAGCAACTTCCCCTCACATACCCTAAAGTCCTCATAGATAATTATGAACATTTTGTAGTCCATTCTCTCCAATTAACTATTAACGAAGATATATATTTGCAACTACATAGCAGATTCAATATACTAGCCCATGTATATTAAATTACTTCCAATAAGTTTCAGACCCATAGTGTTATCATCACAACCAAACAAACCCATGAAACGAAAGATCTGTACCCACATCCTATAACCTAACTATACACAGAAATGTCAAATGTCAACACAGAACTGAAGTCACTTTAAAACATGAGATGCTAATTCAGCTAGAAATTTCACAAACACAATCTAAATGTACTCTGGCAGTGCCAGTCCCAACCTTGGAAAAAGGAGCATCGTTAGACAGAACCTAACGTATACGCTGAATGTATGGCATCGCTCGTGCCGCTTACCAATGAATTTATAGGGAGAGTTCATTCAACACATCTGCCCAAAAAACACGAAGTAATGAGTCTTTTAACGGGTGTTTTAAGTTTCCTCCTAGGGCTCACAAGCAAGCAACTCACAACCCTTCAATATCTACCAGAGTTTGTGCAATTCAAATTCATGACGTGTTACAGGTGTTAATTTTGGTTTTAGACATTTGATACACATGGCAGGATTTCAAAGAGAAAACTTCTGTGTACACTGCATGCATAGTCACAGCAGATGATCTTAAAAATACCTGCAAACCACTAATGCAGGTGCATATGGCAAATTTAGATTTCCTAGTCAAATAATATATTTAGAACATTAGTTCCATATAAATAACATGTTTGATAGAAATAACATGTTTGACAGAAATAACAGAATAACATGTTTGACAGAAATAACATGCTTGGCAGAAATAACATGTTTGATGACGAATACACGTCATGATGTTAACAGTCTAAATTATTATAGCAGTGATTAAGATGATGATGATGTTGATTGTTACAGTGATTGAAAGTTTTAGAAGGAAGTTACAGATAATCACAATCAAATGTCTCATTGAATACTAGAAAACAGCTCAAGCTATGTAAATAGTACACAGGAAATCACGCAGCTATTACAACGATTGTAGAGGTCCACACATAAAATATTACTACTTATACAACACTGAATCTAACATTCAACTGAATACATCTCATCAACAATAAACACCCTACATAAATTTGCATCTCAAATGATCAATACGGTAAATAAAAAAGACGACTTCATCATTAGCCCATTAATAAGACCGATTAATAATAATAATAATACCCGAAGGATAAAAAAATAGGAGCAACAATAGCTAAAATAAAATTAATAACGATACCATTAATAATAAACTTACAATGTTTTGAGTGGCCAAGATGTCCACTGCTTAAAAATTTTCTTCCTTGTCATAGATAATTGTTGTAAAATTCTGTAATTGCTAAGCAATTCTGTCAATGTTTGACATACTTCTCAGATCAAATCTGGGTTTTCCTAGCCATACCCAGGTATAGGTCTGTTTTGGATTTCATATTCTCTGATGACATCTGGTTGTACATGACCTTGGCCTTACAAGGAACAGCAATTCTGACTTTGTCTGGACCCCCTCACATATGTTTAACATGTTTTTCGTCAGTGAAAACCGTTTTCAGGATTTGATGAGTGACATCGATCATGATCATTAATGAGCGACATCGATCATGATCATTAATGAGCAACATCAATCATGATAATTAATCGCTGAAGGATTCTACGATTCTACACCCAACTGGTCAGCTACTGACCATTGCATGTCGTGCACTGACCTCGTGACCTGTCCAATCACTACCTCTACTATCTGCAAACAAGTGCTGGTTTGTGTGCACAGCAGAATGCGGCAGATTGCACTCATCCGCCACCTTTCATCATCGTCGTCGTCATCATCATCACAACGACCATGGCTTCGATCGTTGACTCAAGACGGTCCTCATTCTTCATCTTCAACACATGCGCGACAGAATGCTAAGAGTAATTCTCAGGTTGTCGGAACATCGTTTGCCTACGGATGAACTTCTGTTCGTTATGAACCATTGCTTCATTTCTAATTTCGAGAGGTACAAAGAAAGTACTAGAAAATCAACAGTCAAGTAACTAACTGATAAATACTGTATTAATTTATACCTAAAAGTATAATATACTTAACCTACTTATATTGGGCACAGAATAATAAAAAACAATAGAAAGCTGAGGATGTTGTACTATTGCATCTGAGGGCTAGGCCGTTAAAGCTAAAATGTCCTGGTATATTACTGCAAGGCACTTATCAAACAACCCTAGATCTGGTTTCTAGTCCAAAACTAATACTTTATTCCTCAGACATCAATTCTAGCAGGGCAAAAATATAAAACAGAATAATAAAGCTTCAACCTTCCTTTTTGCTCCCAATTTCATAAAACCGCAATGCATAAGGTTCTGAAGCAAGCTTTGGCACACCGAAAAATAATATTAACATATAATAGTGAGATATCACAAATATTACAGACTGCCCATCTCACACAACAATTATGTTTATCTTCAAGCTTTCGTATTATAACTATACTAAAAATACTGTCCAAGAAAAAAATAATTATGATACTCAATATACCCTTCTCCTCACAATGCAGTTTTGTCACACTTTGCATTTTATTCCGTAAGTAAATATCAAACTGTAACAGTAATATTGACACAAATACTATAATAATATACTAAAAACGAAACATGTGCTATCGATAATAATTATTAGTGAAAATAAACAAACAAATTGCTACTGCTGGCCTTCAATCAAAGTTCAGATTGGACAGATTTTATCACCATACCATATAAATATTATCCCCAATGTGGTATTATTTACATCCTCAGTATGTATCGGATTTTATCTGATCATTTATAAAGAACTTCCTACGGTACTAGCTACTTCATAAGCTTTCTCAGCGCGACGGCCCCGAGGAAATAAGAAAGTCTTCTGGAAGCAACGAAGGAATGAGGGTGAGACCCGACTAAAAGCTTGCTGTGGATTGTGGGGTAGGTCAACCTCACAGGACCCATGATGGCAAAGGAACAGTGTTGGGTGATAACGATCCTTGCCCGGAGAAGTAGGAGATCAAGTCAATCAGCAGACCAGAGATTGCTGGAAGATACAGCATTCCAAGATTTGCACCTTATGTCACAAAGCTACTTAGGAGCTAGACTCAGCTGAGTTCTTAGGACTAAGAACAGTATCTTGTATTGACCAACAACAGGAGAGTCAAGAGGGCCATTCCCACTGAACCCAGACGGATGGGGCAGGAACCCAGACTGAAAAGTAGTAGTAGCAGTAATAATAATAATAATAATGATAAAAAGAAGAAAAATAATAACAATAAGTATAGTATTAAGATGACTACAACTAATACTCATAATAATAATAATTAATTAACCTCAACAATTGTTGCTATGCTGGTTTTTAAGACCCAACAGATACCCAGGCAGCAACAGCCAAAGTGGAAGAATCAACTGCTTTGTTAGTTCTCAAAGAAAACAACGGAGTAACGAAGCAAAAGTGCATAAATGAATTTTGGCTCAAGTGAATAAAACTAAAAGCAACAATCATGGCATAAACTTTAAACACGAAATTCCACAATAACATGTTAAAAACACCAATCCACTAAGGTTCACACAACTAAACACTTTGACAGCTGATGCTCAATGGATGAATGCGACGGTTGAAACTTCGTGAATGATTGACATCAATTGAAACATTAAAACCAAAAGAAATTAATCAGAATAAACCCTAATATTGCAATCTAAGAAGTGTAATTGAAATATACCACTGAAAATAATACACTAAATTAAAACAGAAAGGAAACCTTGCAAACGTGTACTTCACTGAGATCAAAATGCTCGTTTTCTGAAAAATTCATTTTCAAGTTTTACACAGGAACCTAGAATATAGCAGTCTTACGATTCACATGATTCCATTAAACCACTAAGTATAATATTTTGATATACATGGGTCAATATTTACACAAAGAACCTTATTCTTAGGCAGTGATACAATGATACACCATTGTGCATGCACCATTCACGGCATAGATCACCAGAGCACATCAATTAGTTCCGAATCAACTCAGAACCTAATAATTGTATTCCTATATATAATATATATATTATAATATATATTACATATATATATATATTATATATATAATATGTAATAATATATTCGTATATATAATAATTATACCTATTCTTAGCAACAGGGCAGATGAAACAGAAAAAAGGACCATTTGTTCGAAGAAATGCACAGCCAGCAAAAACATGCAAGAAAGACCTGTCCTGAGAAATCTGTAACAGGACCAGCAATTCTGTTAAATATAATAATTAAACGCTGGATAAAACTTTTACGTTGGGCGTCGAAACAAACTCAAATCAACAGCAGCAAGAAAACACAATGAACAATAAAGACGCTGTCCAGCTTTGCATGATAATTAATGCAGATCAAATGACAACAGATGTCAATCACTCAGGCATCTCGTCTATCATTCCTCTGACACCATCAGTTCTTTGTAAACTAGCTTTCAGTTGCAGGACCTAATTTAACGAACTCCTCCGTATCTGTCAACACCGCTTGCATCATCTCATTCTCAACTAAAGGATTACATCCATCAAACTGTTTCTCCACCTAGGCCGCCCTCCGTTCGTATGGAGAGATCCTCCAGTTATTGACATAATTAGGGCTTGATTTTAGTTCGCAATCTGCTGATGCTTTGTGCAATAGACACTGGCGCCATAGAAGTCACTACTTATACTTACAATTAATTGAGCCTTGGCAGTTGACTCAAGTGGCGCTTGGCAGAATCACTGCCAGACAGACAAACATGGATGTCAGGGTGATTTGTCAATAGCTATACAATACATTCAGGCAACTCTAATAACTCCAGCAGCCAGAGTAGAGTTTGGCTAAAGTACAAGAACACTTCTACAACAAACCACATAGAACGCACAATATCCATTAACGCGTATCAGAACGTGAATATCGATTACATGTGAACCATCAGCCACATGTCTTTATGTTTCCTTAGGAGAGAGAGCCGAATAGCTAAGCCATCAAGGGCGCAACCAGAACATTTCTCAGAGGGGTACTCATATTGCAAAGGCGGATGGCGTGAAGCACCCCTCAGCACCCCTCCCCTAATTGCACCCCCGTATGCCATCAAACATATTAGTAAAGTAGCCTTTCAGAACAGCCTATAAAAAGTTATCGCAAAGCATGAAACGAAATACGGAAAGACAGAATAGCAGAAACGCAATGCAAATCTAACACGACCAAATTCCGCCTGACAGAATAAGATACACGCATCTTCTCCTGGTCAGTCTTACGTACAATCTATCTTCCACAGAAGCGACAACAGGAAAATGAATAATCTTGCTACTTGTGCGATTCCACAGTTACAAGATGTCGTCAACTGTCAATAAAACTGCAGAGGTGGTTGGGAGTGCAGCATCGAGTGCCACTATGACTTGTTTGAGGACGTCAGGACTTCATTGTCGAATCCACCTGGGAAAAATATCAATATAGAAAGCATTGAAATCCACCTGGAAAAAATATCAATACAGAAACCATTGAAATCCACCTATGAAAAATATCATTACAGAAAGCATTGGAAAGAAGTTGAAACACTACTAATATAAAATTTTTACAAACCAAAAACACATCTGTGACTCATCTGACCAAAACCAGGTAGATGAGTTAAGCCTGGTTTTGTTCAGATGGGTCACATATAACCGATAGTAACACAGTCCTTCGAAGCCATACAAAGAACTTCATCAGAGTGACATCTGCAAATAAATTCATTTTTCATTCTTAACCAATTTTAAGATTTATCAGAATCCCTGTTATAGTGATATGTGTCCTAACAAGTATAGAGTTTGTAAACTATGTATAGCAATTGAATGGCAATCGCAGTTCTTAACTCCAAATTTATAAAGTGCCAATGCAGGGCACCAGCTTATTTACGGGCACTACGACATGCCATAGAAACTGTAGAGAAACGCCAATGAAAGATCTCGGTATGGTTACCAGAGGCCACAGAGACGAGGCATGGCAGTTGTGACAGGGGGTTCATTGAGGGTGAGAATGCTAGGAAAGCAAAGGATTGAATGGATCAGAGTAGGATTTTTTCTAATCTTACAGAATCTATATACACAGTGGTCTTAAAAATAATTTATTCGCTGTAGCAATTCAACCAATAAGACTGTAAAAGACTGTAAACCTGTAATATCAGAGAAATATTAAACACATCATAATCTAGATTTCTGCATTCTTTACCCACAGAAGCACATGAACGGCTTCAATCTCGGAAGTTAAAATCAGTGTTTTTTTCTGGCAGAACGCTATTAAGCTACTAAAATGTAAAAATAATGGGTGTGCTGCACAATAATTATTTTAATTATTATTATTGTTATTACAGTAAATTTATATAATGCCCCTTCAAGTTTGTCTACTCAGAAGTGCTCCTAGCTCACCTCCTGCCAAACAGTACAGTCCTAAGAGTAGTGAGAAATGAGACAGTTCAATGCTTCAACCAAATAATTTTTAAACCATATGTTTTGTTTTTGGCTTTTTATATATGACTGACTGGACTGTTATGTTCTAACTTCTAAGCTAGTAAACAAAAGAACTAAGTGCTTCCCTAGCTATGGTATTATATGAAATGCGCCTACAGCATCAAAATCGTTGGCAGCAAATTTTTGCGTAATATTTTCTTTCGACAATGCATATGCGTTCCGGCACAATGAATTTTTTTTTAAAAAGCACTGGTGCAAACAAATTTGCATTGCTCCCTTATGAACAGAAAACTACAACAAATGCAAGAAAGGCATCAGGCAGGAACTAACTACTTGCCCCAGTTCTCACAGTGGCAATAATAAATTCTCTTTAAGAATAACAACCTGGAGTATCTTCGCCATCGTTCGTCCATTGCTGTTGTCCATCAAGAAGATTGTTGCAGTCGTCGTCAACGGCAACACTTACAGAGTAAGTCAAACCATCAGAATTGTTATTGCTGCTGAACGAAATTAGAAGACGGGATGAAACAAGGTAAAACAGCATTGGGCAGAGTAAGTTAAACAGTTATAGTAATTATTCACTTTCCTAACACATTAACAACACGAGTGTACTAATAGTGATTGGAAAATCAATCATTAAAGTGATCATAGTGCTGCTATTCACAATACTTAGATGCATGATATTGGGCTCAAATGATTACATCGAGGAAATGCAAACACTATGACGAATGCTCAATCTTTCACTTCAGACAATACAATTTAAAACAAGTTGTCACTTTCCCACAAGAGAATACCATTAACTGCATAGCAACAGACAGTGATTTAGCTGAACCATCTAATATCTACCATAAATGTACCAACTATAATACAAATACATTTAAATGCATATGTATACCTAGTTTTGGCATCATTAGTATGCCTTTTGGTATTACTAGTATGCCTTTTGGCATTACTAGTATGCCTTTTAGCATCATTAGTATGCCTTTTGGCATCATTAGTATGCCTTTTGGCATTACTAATATGCCTATTGGCATCATTAGTATGCCTTTTGGTATCACTAGTATGCCTTTTGGCATTACTAATATGCCTATTGGCATCATTAGTATGCCTTTTGGTATCACTAGTATGCCTTTTGGCATTACTAGTATGCCTTTTGGCATCATTAGTATGCCTTTTGGCATCATTAGTATGCCTTTTGGCATTACTAATATGCCTTTTGGCATTATTAGTATGCCTTTTGGCATCATTAGTATGCCTTTTGGCATCATTAGTATGCCATGCACAGCTGCTTATAAACGCCTGATTGTATGCATCACGTTGCCGTAATTCAACTATTTGGCAAATGTTCAATTTAAATCTGAAAAATCAAGATTGTTGTATTGCATTACATTGACAGCGATATAGAAAATGCAGAATGATTAGATTAACAATTTTAGAACTGATAAAACTATTCAGAGAAATGACAGATGTGATTTGACAATGATAGATATAGACTAGAATAGAGTACGTACCTTGGAACTGACTGAGATATAGAAATGGCAGCCTCCATCGTGTGGTAGGAATTGGTAGCCGAAGCCATCCGCGTCCGATATAAGACGCCATCACCAAGACTGTATTAATACAAACATAACAAACATCAATCTCTCAGATAGTGATAAGTTTCAAGTTAATATCAAACCTATTAACACAATAATTCATTAATTCACACATTCATTCATAGATTTATATAGCACTACTTCAAAACAACTACTCTGAACAAATTTGAAATGATTGTAGAACATATCAGAGAGTGACCCAAGGAGCCGGCACAACACGAGAGGAACGCCATTACACATGACGGGGAAAACCACCGAAAAGGGTAGTCTGCATGGTAGTGATGTGGGTGAACGGGACTGGCAGCAATGCCTTCCCTGTAAAGCAGAGGGGGTGGCCACACTCTGGACTTGACTTTGAATCTGGCCGACAAAAGGTCACGTGGGCAAATCAGAGGAAAAGCCGGAACAGCCATACTACTGTCCCCATATTTATTAAATATATCATTTATTGACTTATTAAATGCAACATTGCATATAGAAATAATAAAATTACATGCTCCTTAAATGAAAATATTAAAGGAAATAATAACATAAGACATAGCAGTATTTCAAATTGTTTTTAGAAGTATAGACGTGGAAATTTAATAATCTCGAGTCATGAGGTACATATTTTCATATATTACCACAGCTCAGGATGAACATTAGAGTTGCACTTCTGTTAAAAACTAACATGAGCCCAGTCTGTGGTATAATGAACACTACACTATATCACAAAATAGATCAGATTACACAAACTGTTATCAACCAAATAGCCAATAACTTAAAAGGGCCGATTTTTTCTGTAATTAATAAATTTTTTATGATAGGACATTCAGATAGGGGGTCCGGAGGCAAATGCTTTCAATTTCAGGCAGGGGGAAATTTTTTAGTCTTAGGGGGGAATATCTTGCCTTCCTGACACTGGGGACCGGGGATTTGTCTCCATCACTCAGGGAGGATAGACGCCCCTTAATTACGAGTCACAGAATTCACTGACCCAGTGCATATTGGCAGAAACCACAACTTCTTCTGAGTTCCAAAGACCTCTGCAAAGTTGACCGAACTTCCAAGATTGAAGCCATTCCTGTCTGGACCGGCAACAAAGACTGGCGCTTGGAATGATTCTAAACAGCAACAATGGCATATGTGGTAAATGGGTCACTAACTAAAACTGAGTTAATTGTATTGACTAAGTTAGGTCATCAGTAATTGTAATTAGTACCTTCTGTAATTAGTACCTTCTGTAATTAGTACCTTTTGTAATCAGTACCTTCTGTAATTAGTACCTTCTGTAATTAGAACCTTCTATAATTAGTACCTTCTGTAATTAATATCTTCTGTAAATAGTACCTTCTATAAATAGTACCGTCTAATGCATTTATAAGGCATCAGCCAATGGCACACCAATGGCTGAAGCGTGCAAAAGGTGCCCGAGCGCAGCCCCAAAAAATGTTACACCCCTGCACATACAACTACTGCCTCATTGGCTGCATTCAGATCCGCAATTAACATCAACATAAGATATAATGAGATCAATATCATGAGGATCAGTCTGTCAGACAGTCTATGGCAGATAAAAAGTGTAGAAATGTGACATTAGAGCCTTGTAACAACGTAACATTAGAGTTATGCAACAGTGTAACATTATAGCTTTATAACAATGTAACATTAGACTTTTGTAACAGTGTAACATTAGAGCTTTGTAACAGTAACATTAGAGCTTTGTAACAGTCTAACATCAAAGCTTTGTAACAGCAACACTAGAGCTTTGTAACGACCCTTGTTTAACACTAGAGCTGTGTAACAGCATAATATTACAGCTTTGCAACAGTTTAACATTAGAGCTTTGTAACAGCATAACATTTAGATCTTCGCAATGACGTAACATCACAGCTATATAACAGTGTAACATTATAAAGCTTTATATTAGTAAATCCTTCACTTGAAACAGTTTGACTAATTACGCAAGCATAATGATAGGTCACACTATCAACCCCAGACACCTATACATAAATGGCATATTTCAACAAGTCATCTATCTCACGCACCTAAAGCCATGGAAAGGCAGTAACCAAATAACAATACCAAAATAATAAACAGAGATGAAGAAAAGAGCACATTGAAATTCTTGAAATTTCATACTGCCCTTCTTCCAACATCTTTTGCTCAGAAGTGCATACGCTTCGATGGCGCAATTGCAGTTGTACTGCAGAGCAATTGTGTGCAGAGGACTAGCTCAAGGTCCCTATACAGTGACTGACGCCTCGGACGAGGGTCGAATCCGCTCGCTCAGCGCACACTGAGTGTTACGGGCTGACCGCTCTGATACATGTGATACTGTGGATGACTAACCCAACGTTGATCTGTTCTTGGAGACGAGAAAGCAGTGATAGCCAAATAGCGACATCAAACTAACAGCAAACATGATGCCAGCGAAGAACAGGAAGACGATGTGGAGGTTGTTCATGTCCGTACTGCCTGACCCAATGCCCTGACAAGACAGCCACCGAAAAAAGTTATCTAACCAAATCAAAGTGTCTCTACTCGAAACACAAAACTACGAATCTGATCTAAATCAATCTATCTCATTCGGTTATAGACAACTGGCACACCAGCGCCCCCTAGCCAGTACAGCTAAAATGAGTTCACTGATAATAGATGGTCAGTGGAAATATCGGTCCCCGTTCGTTTCGTCGCATTTCATTTAGTTGCATTTCAGTTTTGTCGCATTTTAAAAACGACACTAACCCTGACCCTAAACAACCCTAACGGTGCAAAGATTGCTCCTAACTGCCCACTACAATGCCTAACCTGACATTTCATCAGATCTGCGACGAAACAAACTGTGACGAAATGAGCTGCAACGTATTCACCGAAACATCATATGAGAAGGAGAGGACAATCCACCCAACCCTCAAATGCCGAGGCTAAGAAAATTAGGTCGCTGCCTTATTTATATACATCTAACCCAAACCCCTCTTGACGCCCCTTCTACCATTCCCTTTGTGGTTCATGCAACAGCCAGATTCGAGATCATTTAACTTGCTGCAGTAAACGCAACCTTAAATGGCAGTCTCACTGTTTTCAATGATAAGGGACCAATTCACAAGTGTCCCATGTTTAATGCCATCCATTAGAATATCATTTTAAGCATTGACACATTTCACCTCAATCATACCTCTGACAACTGACAATTATCCCCATCATGAGAGAATTTATGCTTCTTACTTACGCTCCAAAAGCTGATGAAATACTGGAGTGATGTGAGCGCCACATAGAGACTATAGAGCAGGGCGTAGCCGAGAAACAAAATGAAGAACTTGTAATTGGAAAAGCCAATGCAGTTGTTGACCCTGAAGCAAGGAAAGAAATAATAAACTTTATAATTTTCATACTTTGCTATGTTCAAATGTACAAATGACACTTATCTTCTTACAGGATTACATCTCAAGCTCGTACTATCCAATCTAAAATGCATTCAATCTCAACCTTCTGCCAATAACCTTACCTTACATAGCTCAAAATCTTAAGAACAGGTCGTCACCTTTCTGCATTTTGTCAGATTGTTTCTACCTAAATAAATGATTGTCATCACTACGAATTATGACATAAAGAAATTAACAAAATAAGTAAGAATAATAGTGTATCTATCGCTACTGCTGCTGAGGTGACAATCAAAACTGTCATAAAGAGCCTGAAGCACATCTGAGTAGTTTCTTGAAGTGGCACCATATAAATTCCGGAATGAATGTATCAATGAATATAATGGGTTCATGATACCACTACATCAGTACTATCACAGAAGTTCTGGCTCTAACTTCACAAGTTTTCAGTATTCCTCATAAAGCTTGACCCTTTGCTGTGCCTAAAAAGACTTTAACTGTATATATTATCCAAAGAAACATATACTATATTTAATTCAATTAGAATCATACATAGTAATCACATCAAAATAATAATAACAGAAGTAACATTCGAACAAAATTTAAGGAAAAATGTCTATATTTACCAGGGGCAGTGGTGGTCCATTTTTAAAATGCATCTGCAAAACACAATGCAACAATATTTACATTACAACAAACCAGAAATTAAATGAGCAAATGGGGTACCATACATGTTCTTAAGACTTCTCACTTCAACTGTCGTTCAAGTCATTTTCCCAAAAAGGAGGCTGCTGCAACCATAATCAAATTTAATCAACATAAGCAAATGATTAACTTAGCCCATTATCATAATATATAAGTCCTCATCAGCTGATGAGCATTTTAAATAGGAAGGCCAGTCCAACAGAATTTCCAGAAGGAGGTACATTAGATTGAATCTCATCATCAGTTATTGATCACAGTTCAAGAACGATGCATTTGACGAGCATAGTACAAGCGTCCGGGATACCAAAGGCACACTCAAAAGAAATCAAAGTCTTGCTTAATTAGGGTCACCTATTAATCATAAGCAATGAGATGGCGACTTATCAAAGTCATACAACAATCAGCCCTTAAGATTAATAAAAAATAAATTTAACATCAAGATAACAAAAGAACAAAATATTCAGCTGAAACCGAGTTGAATAGCAAGTAGCAAAGGCAATATTTAGGAAATAAGAAGACTTGACTAATTAACATACGTACAAATAATATGCATAGTTTAACCAACTGCAAAATACAGTCATTAGTAGCTTTGAAACTGATACATTTGTTTCTAGAATGGTGGCAAATTAACCACTGACCTAATATTCATACATACTTACACATATTCATAGATACTCATACATATTCATATATAGATAAATACTACAAAAGGAGGAACCAAAATGTACAGCAATGGCAGAACTGACGTGATTAGGCATCGTGGAAGACGATAAATATCCTACTTTGAACAGACTGAGCAGTGGTGTGCGCGGTCGGGTTTCACGGCTTTACACTTGTCACAGAATCGTATTTCTGTAACAAAAACAAAGCAAGTAATGACCCCACAAGGCTTCATAATACAGAACTGTTCCACTTAGAATTCTATCATCTCGTGTATGAACATGCGGATCGTGCTGTAAGCAGGCATTGATGCACGGATGGACAGATGGATGATTGGATGAATGGAAGGATGACTAAATGAATGGAGAGAGGGATAGATAGATGGAGAGGACCTTATAAGGCATTCTAATACTATATACATACTCTATGCCCCATTGTTGTCCCTCTCTATGGAATTATCTTTCATCTTCTCTTTGCTCATCCATCTTCTCTGGTTGCATCTTGGTCTCTTAGTCTCCCCTCGAAACCTTCCATTTCTCTAGGGGAATATCACATTGGGAGCACTTCTGTGAAGGGTTCATGGTGTGAGAAGCGCTTTATAAATGATAGGCACAAAACAATACTAACATACATCAATATAACATACATCAATATAACATACATCAATATAACATACATCAATATAACATACATCAATATAACATACATCAATATAACATACATCAATATAACATACATCAATATAACATACATCAATCGATAGATAGAAGAGAGGGGAGGTTGCACTGATACGAGCAAAGTGCTCACAATTTAGTTTCTTTAACAATTACACCATAGAAGGTATCTTTTCTACCTCCAGTTGGAGTTCGACACTGGATTGGTAGATTCCGGCCAACTTGGTTTAACACTTCTCTTCGATTTGCCATTGTCCCTTCAGACTCCAGCCGCTCAACATCAGTGGGCGAAAGATAAAACTAAGAAATCACAATACAGTATCATCAATGTGAAACTAAAACAATGACAAGAAATCAGTAAGTTAGAACAACATTCAATCAACAATAGTATTTGAAAGTTTGGAATAATAATAATAATAACGCCGATTATAAGGCGCAGTAAACGCAGCCCTAACCACTACAAGGGCTCCGTACAAACCTAAACTGAAAGTCAGCAGAGAGGGTAGGCCTTGGAAAACAGGAACACTTTCAACTTAGTTTTGAAGGATTCTACTGAGTCAGTCAATCTAACAGTAGATGGAAGACCGTTCCAGCACCGTGGACCGGCGGCCGAGAAAACACGGTCGCCGAAATGTGACCTCGTCCTCCGCATACGGAGGCAATTGCAATCTATATTGGGTATCAGTAAAATAAACTTAGAATTGAACAATCCATTCAGAGCAGAACAGTAGGTGACTGGAGTGTGACAGGAAGTAAAGGTCGACTGATGTTTAGGACAAATGCTTCAGACAGTGCCTCAATTACATGACCTGGAAATGTGGACTAACACTTAACGAACAACTAACATGTGAATGACTTATCATGACCATAGAATTATTCTCTTATAAGTATGATGAACAATGTACTTTACTATAGATTAATACAGAACATTGCCACATCTATTATTAAACATAAATTACTGCTCATACTTCAATATACATTGCGTTTTGGAAAGATGACCCGCATGCCTAATAATGTCACATTTATATAAGACATTAATCTGACAATAACAGAAGATGGCAAATAAACTAACATCAAGGGACACACAACCTGCCACAGACAGACAAGCGAACGGGCGGGCAGGCAGGAAGAGAATCAGGAGCCGAAACAAAAAAACTAGTACTGGCATAGCAACAGACTCCATTTTACCTGACAAGGTGGAAGAGCTACTGGAGTAAAGATTGTCTTCCAGTATGACCACATCATTAGGATCAACAACGGATGGTAGAAAATGAGGCAAAAAACTACAAGGCAAAAACAACAAGGTATCATCAAATAAAAAGATGAAGACAAATGTCCGTTTCAAATCACCAGATAAAGAGATTACAACATCAAATTATATTGGTTAGGAAGCATAAATTTTACAAAATTGTACAAATAAGTCAAGTAAGAACTAAACCAAACACAGACAGAGAGACAGGCAGATGTAAGCAATCAGAGTGGCACAAAGACAGCTATTCAAGCAGACAGAAAGACACCTTCTGTCAGCCCCGAACTACGAGTTGTAAAGGTTACAAAACCGATGAGATCTGATATGGTTAAGCGTTCAGTAAGCACGATACAATATCGAGAGCGAAAGTATAGCGACTTACTTTGTTCTACGATGCTTGACATTGTCACTGCAATAAATGATAGCATATCACAGTCAGAATAGTCATCAATCAAATTAACTAAAATAATCTTCATAATTATTTTGCATGATAATTATACAAATCTTGAATGCTCTCCAGATACTATTGCTGTGTACCATACCATTACGATCCCTGTCCTTGCTGCCCAACAGACTACTGGGTCCGGGCAGCCCTCTGGCAATGAATCTGTAGAAGACAACATTCTTAGCAGCCTGCAATTGGTTGAATGGTCCCACTGATATAGAATGGTGGGCACCAGAACGAAGACCTCACGGCTTTGAAGGTAAAAGTCCAAAAATCGTCCAATACACACAGAAGAAGTAGAGAAAGAGACAAATATCTCCATGGATGCACACTTGACCATTTTTAAAATTAAAAAAATTATACAATTTGAGCAAGTGATCATGCTAGATGTGAGTTAGTTACCCCTATTTGACCCAGCCTACCTGCACAAGTCTTGCTATTCTACCCTGGGTGCCACAGGTCGTAGTTCCCATCGCTCAACGGAGCAGAGGTGCTTCTTGTCCCTTTGCGCATACTTGTACAATGTACATGGCAGAGCCGTGCCTTCTCGGTGCTCGGCCCTTCTGTATCGAATGGGCTCCTATTGGCACTCGGTTTGCCCCCCAGATAGGTTTGCTTCTCTAGTCTTAAAATTGCACTTTTTACCTGTGTTGGAGTTGGGATCACCTCTGATCAGAGCAGTAACATAGAAGAGCTGTTATATTAATCTTTACAATGAATGAATGAATGAATGAATGAATATTCAGTAACATGCAAAAGAAGTTTTTTCACAATTTATATCCTGAATGAATACTTGGTTCGCCTGTAATAAAGTACATTTAAACGTGTTTAAACATGGCAATCAAAACAGTCTCCTTCCAAAATATTTCATCTGTGTCATCCACACTTATTACTTTTCCAATCCATCTCTCTTCTTGATTGTAAAATCTTCCGTCTCTAATCATGCCTCGCAGCATCATCAAATAACGGATACCCCTATCTGCTTCAAACAAGTAACCGGTATTGGTGTGCTTATCACTTTATCAGATAAGCTACATCTTATTTAGTGAAAACTGCGCACTGCACACTAGCTCATGTCAACTGTACAATAGTCAAACTATTAAAATTAAAACGCAAAATTATTCAATAAATCCTGAAACTTACGGATGCATAACTGAACAACGTAGGCGTAATAAGACCATACGATAACGGCCGTAATAAATACAACGGGAATTGATCGGAAAACAGCAAAACAAATACTCAAACCTCTACCCGCCATCTTTAAAGATACCAATAAGCTCAACACACACTGTTTGTGCTAGCAAGACGGACGACGTCAAGGTGATGACACATTGACCAAATATTATGCTGTAATTCTTAATTTATCATAATCGTGACCATAGCCTAATATTTAAATTCCAAACTGTTTTCATAACAAAGTTTAGGTATATGGCAGAATCCAAGAACGCTGGCTTTGAGCAACGGTACCATGCATCCACTAGAAACATGAAACAGATTCAAAATCTTTCAACCTCCTACTGGCCCGGAATGTCACTGTCTATAATTATGGGCCGGAATTACTCTTGTCGGGCCTGCCATGTAGGTCACCAGATCGAGTTTCAAGCCTCTTTCCAGCCTCATACTCAGCGCTCGTGAATAAGGTAGTGCCCTGCGCTTGGCTTTCCTGTGGCGCTGTAGAAATTTGGAGATCACGATTACGATTCCTTCTGATGGAACCTAATTTCTAATTATTTGCTGATGTCATTTCAAAAGTAAAATATTTCCACAAAGTTTATTATAAGTAGGAGTTAGAATAAAAGAAAGACCGTACATGTAGGCTACATATATGGCACAACAGACGTTTCGCGACATAAATTAGTGCTGCAATCGGCCGAGGCCCTGTAATGCTATAAGAGCATCCCCCTTCAAAAAGGAAAACTCTGTAAACATGGCGCTGCTTATAGATGGCGCCAGTGTAAAATGTGGGTAAGCTACCCGAGGTAAAATTGTGTGCTTTGTATGCTTCTTTACGCAGAAGTAATCTAAAAGTTAGCCAGATTATAAAATGCCTACGTATTGCTGCGTGCCAAAATTCAAAGAAAAAGATGGCGGCAACCTATTAGGTCTGAGGATTTGAACAAGCATGCAATATTTACAATTTTCTTGTTCGCGCAGCTGTAAATGGAAAGTCCGCTGTGATTGGACGTAAAAATGAGACATAGGTTGCCCTCTCCTCTCTCCATTTCTAGTATTCAAATTTATGTATTTATCCGTAATGGAAATAAATTTTCATTCTTACCCCAGCCATCGATCGGAACAACATAAGCAAACAACGCAATATAAAAAAATCTTAGCCCTATGTGCATTATGTGGCTGATTGTATATCCAGAGGTGCTCATGAAGCACCCCTCGTCATGCAGCAAGCCTCTGGTTGCACCACTGCAGGACAGCACCCAGAGCGAGGGCAGCCCGGGTCAGGATGTCTCATTAAATGTTGACTAGAGCTTCCTGGGATCCCCGGAATGCTAGACAATCTTGCACTCCTAGTAGTCCTGCTCCTTCTACTTGCACTGACAATGAATTCCTCGGGACGTATCGTAGGGCCTATCCATATATACATATATATATACATATATATATATACATATATATATATATACATATATATATATATACATATATATATATACATATTTATTTGTTTATTTATTTTTATCCATGCTGGGCGGTTGTCGGCTGACTTGGTGTGCCTGTAGCGACAGCCGGCAAAATTATTATACGGGGATCATAAGATCGATGGATGGTGGTAGATGTGAACATTTGTCAGACCATTTCCCTGCCAGTATGATCAAGTGAATCCCATTTGAATCCACATTTAACCGATGTGTGACCATTATACAGCCTGTAGGCTAACTGTCACGTCTAATGCCTATGACGATGCTGATAGAGGTGAAATGGTGCATAAAAGGAGGATGACTAAAAGTTCACGACATGATCTACGTCAGCACAGGCTAAACGCTCACTGACACATATGAGTAGGTTGTCACTGTCTGATAGGTGTTACCTTCACTAGCTGCTAGGACATAATATTATGCGACTAGAATTCTGTACAGAGAAGGCTTTCCATTGCTTACCATACAATTATAAATTAACATAGGTAAATATTTCGGACGATATACTTGTGGCGAAATCTGAGGGGGGTCTCTACTACAAGGATGTCACGCGCGAATTTCGGCCTCTCCGGTCCGGCAGAGGACTTAACCACGACAATTCTGCAATATTTCTGTATTTCTTGACAGACGCCAAATCTCGCCCTGGCCGGTCGTCCTCTCAACGAACGAGTGGCCACCTCCTCACAATCTCACTGCCGTACTCTTTTTCAGGTAGCCTACTGTTGACCGGCAGACCCCGTGTCGCTATGTCGGACTTATTCGAACTGTTCCCCTCGGCTGGCGGAGATCAGACTGTTCTCTTCGGTTCGATCAGGCCGTGCTTCGACTGCTCCTTCTGACGGTCTTCCTCGGACTCTCTTTTCGACTAAAACCGGGCCCCCTTTTATAGCGCTGAAACCGCCCTCGACCGTGGGAAAGAGAACACCTGGCGATGATTTTAGGAAACAAATTCCCACCAAAAACGGCCACACAAAGGAATCGCCGACAGGCGAAGAGCAGGCTGACGACAGAAAGCGAGGGAGGAAAGAACAAACAAGAGCAGTGCCAACAGATAAAGCGTGAGAAAGAGAGAGCATTGAGAAGAGAGCTGGCGACAGAAAAGCGAGGGGAAGGAGCGAAGCTTGAGTGGGAGGGTGCACGATCAGGGAAACCGAGGAGCGCTGACCGTGGGAACAAGACCGACTAGAAAGAGAGGGGGTCCCCTAGTGCGACAATTTCTCAACACCTTCCCTCCCCTGCATGATAGGGATTCCCACATCCCTTGGAGAGTACAGCAGTGGAGAAAGTGAACAGTAACAGTTAACATAACGAAGCATAATAAATGCGAAACGCCTAAAAGTCTTCAAGCTGATAATCGCAAACAACTTCCTTAATGTTCGCAAAAGTACCAATTCAACGCTACCCTATTCATTAGCCATAGAACACAAAACAAGAACTGAAACGACCAAGCAACTCAGCAAAACAGACGAATAACTAAAGCCTCATTTATCAAATTAAATGAATTGCCCTAATTGGGGTCGATATAATTATAAGTCTTTACACCGTCAGTTATTTCAGTGTCGGTAATACTAATCCGACTCGGTGGCATCACTGTCAGAGTCCACGGTGATCACTTCAATTTCCACACCAGGGTCGGACGCGCTATTCATTCCAGCGACGAAAGAGGATCTGGCAGTCTCAGGGCTGGCAGGTGGTTCACTGAAGTGGGAGACCGAAGGGCTTCCGGCGTCGCCATCCATGGATGAATGAGAAGAAGGCGGGTGGGAACCCGTCCGCCGAAGTGCAGAGTCAAGACGACATCCCCAATAAATTCCGTCGCTCAACCACCGAGGACAGTGGGGAGCGCGTCGGTTAACGGCGTCACGGAACTGTCCTTCGCTGGATCTCAGAGCCAGCCTACGTCCGTCCAGGACAAGAAGCGCCACTTGCCCGACAGTCATTCCGACCAGAGAATCGTCGATCGGCAAGGGATCGTCCGCAGCAGAACCCGAAGCGTACGACCCACGGACGACAGCAGCGCCGCACGTAAAACTCTGGGCAGGGGAAGGACCAGTGTAGTCCCGACCCAAGGCCACATCGGTGTCTTCGACGCGACGACAGTAAATTCGATGAACCAAGCGTCGATGGCGCTCCAAGGCCCACTGCGGGTCACTGCCTATAAAAACGGTCGGGCACAGTTCACAACTGCGAGTGTGTCTTCCAGCCATGATTCAAACAACAGACCTTTGCCTCTCAGTCCAACTATGACAATGCAACATAATGACCGTCGATTGCATATTTTAGTAATTGTCGATTAGTGCGGCGTATCAGTGCCACGCCCCTTTCTTTATTCCTCCTCCCTTCAACCGTAGAAACATAGACGCCAAAGTTGATCGTCGACCACCTAAGCGACGGCTCTCCTCCAGTCTTCCGTCCTTCGGCCGTGTGAAAGTTGATCCATGCCGCAACAGGCCTTTGATCTGCTCAGAAACAGACCTTAGTTTTCTGGGCCGCAACGGACAATCAGTATAGGCCGATCAAATAATCTCTTTCGCCTTTCTTGCATGCGGCCTTTCAATATAGCTTCTTCGTGTGTACTTCCTCGATAGCGAATCCTTTTAAAACGCCCCCTCGTGTCTTTGACAGGACAGTCGATTATCACAGGTGGATCAGAAAATTGCTTCGGACTTCCGCTCCACGCAAGTAGCCGACGAAGAAATACCCGATAATGCTGATTGTCATAGGCTTTTCCACGAATATCATTTCCTGATTTCTTTAAAAGCGAACTACTTCACTATCGCCTTTTAAACTAGGCTTCCATCGCAGTCTCACTAAAAACACTCCTGTTGCATCTTTCCCACGAAGTTTCACAACATTTTCTTCGTAATGGTTCCCCTTTCTATTCCAATTCCGATCGTCGCAAAATTTCAAGTGTTGGAGAATTTTCCCGTCCAATCTCGACTCAAGCTTGGATCTTGCGGCAGCAAAATTCCTCCAACACTTCGCGCTGAAGCCTACTGGAACTGGAACGGCCGTCGTATAGAACGCCTCGGTCGTCGGCTGTCTGTCCAGTTTACAGGCGTCGGTTCAATCGCGGCTTCGTCCAACTCAGTAGTCGTCGCGTCGTAGCATGGACGCAACTTATCCACGTGTACTACGAGAGGTCGAGAGTTGGCCGTTTTCCGAATGCGGAAGTTCACTGTTCCGCACTGCTCCGCGACGACGTAGGGTCCAGTGTACATTCGTTGCCACTTATGACTCCTTCCGCGGAAACGCCTCGGAGTGTAGTACCAAACACGATCCCCTATCGAAAATTGGACCGGGCGGACGCGCATATCGTAGGTTTGCTTCCTCCGCTCCGCTGCCACCCGTAGTCGTTCGCGTACAATACGATATGCTGACTCCATCCTTTCGGTTAGGTCGTCGACGTAACTCGAGTATGTAGCGGGGCCCGAGTCTGAGTCTGGCGGCCTTCCATAGACGAGATCCAGAGGAGCCCTTAGTTCGCGACCGAACATCAAACGGTTAGGCGTAAAACCGGTCGTCTCATGTAGAGAGGAGCGATAGGCAGCGAGCGTCAGAGGCAGCATCTCGTCCCAGTTCCTTTGATGGTCGCAAATAGTTTTGCCCAACATGGCATTAAGGGTCCTGTGAAATCGTTCGATTAACCCATTTCCGCTCGGATGGTAACTCGAAGTTCTGACCTTATCAATGCCGCACAGCTTGCAGAGTTCACGGAACAAGTTTCCATCAAAATTGGTTCCTTGGTCTGTTAAAATTTGCAATGGGGCTCCATAGCGTACAATGACGTTCTCCACCAAGGCCTTAGCAACGGTCGAAGCTTCCTGATTCACGATGGGTTTCGCCTCAACGAACTTCGTAAAATAGTCCATGACGGTTAATATGTAGACATGCCCGCGACTACTTCGGGGATGGGGCCCAGTCAAATCCACACCAAGTCGCTCCCATGGCTCTCCACATGGCAATGGTTGCAACGGTCCTTGACGCGGAGGCTTACCACGATGATATTGATTGCATTGCGAGCAACACCGACAAAATCTCTTCACTTCCTCCGACCATCCTACCCAATACGCTCGTTGCCTAACTTTCCATCTAGTTCTTCGGACGCCCAAATGACCTCCAGTTATTCCGGTGTGAGCAAGCCTCAAATACTCCTCCCGAAGGGCCTTGGGCAGTAGTAGTTGCTCTAACCCGTCCGGTTTCTTCCGATACATCACGCCGTCGCGCAAGTACAACCCCTCGCGCTGATGCCAGTAGGTCTTCACAATCGCACTCTCGAATAGAATGTCCACCAACTCCGGAACCAGCGCTCCTTCCTCTAACCAGGGACGCACCTTTGAGAGATCAGGGTCTTCGGCCTAAGCCATTTTCAAGCGTTCCAGCGTTTCAGCTTCCATGCTCAACGAAAAACCCTGAGCAATCGTAGTTACAGCTGCTACTAAACTCCGCTCCTCCTGGCCACACTGAGGACATGGCCTACGAGAAAGAGCATCCGCGTTCTTATGCCTCTGACCCGGCCGATGGACTATCTGGAAGTCAAATTCCGCAAGACGTTCCAGCCATCGTGACTGCTGTCCAATAGGTTCTGGAGTGCGCTGCAACCACTGCAAAGCAGCATGGTCGGTTCTCAAGACAAACTGCTTCCCCAACAAATACTGCCGATATAACTTCGTAAAGTAGACGACCGATAACAGTTCCTTCCGGGTGACGCAGTAATTGCGTTCGGCGTTGGATAACAGACGGCTACCGTAGGCAATCACTCTCTCTTCTCCGTCTATTCGTTGCGACAAAACAGCACCGAGTCCCACATCGCAGGCGTCGCAATCTAACAAGTAGACACCTTCAACAGTCGGTAACGCAAGAATCGGAACTGTCGTCAACAAAACCTTCAGGCGAGCAAATGCATCCTGGCAAGTGTCGTCCTAGGTGAAAGCACGTCCCTTCTTAGTAAGTGCGAATAGCGGTGCCGCTAAAACCGAAAAATTACGTATGAACCTCCGGTAGTACGAACACAACCCAGAAAAGCACGCACGTCCCTTAGCCTTTCCGGAATAGGCCATTCGACCACGTCTCTTATCTTGAAAGGATCAACCGCAACTCCATCCGGGGTAACAACATGGCCCAAGAACGTTACGGTCCGACGAAGCAACTTGCACTTGCTTGGCTTCAACTTAAGGTTGGCCTCTCGTAATCGCTGGAACACTTGCTCCAGTCTGTCTAGATGTTCTTCCTGTGTGCTTCCGAAGATGATAACGTCGTCGAGGTAGACCAAGCAGAATTCGAAATTCAGACCCGACAAAACGATATCCATCAGTCTCTGAAAAGTGGCCGGGGCGTTACAGAGCCCAAAGGGCATTACTTTCCAACGAAAAATGCCTTTCCTCGTGACAAAAGCAGTCTTGTCAGCGTCCCGTGGATCCATAGCCACCTGATGGTAACCGCTTCTCAAATCTAAAGTACTAAACCAGCCTCCGCCTGCGAGAGCGTCTAGACATTCGTCGATTCTTGGGAGTGGGTAAGAATCCTTCTTCGTCTTATCGTTGAGTTGCCGATAATCGATACAAAATCTCAACGTGCCATCCTTTTTTCGTGCTAGAACCACATTCGCGGCCCATTCGCTCACCGCTGGTTCTACAATTCCTTCTGCCAACATCCTATTCAGATGTTCGTCAATGGCAGTTCGGTGAGGAAGAGGTTGCCGTCTCAATGGCTGTCGTATTGGCCGTTCATCTCCTGTTTCAATTTTATGCATACTAATTGAGGTACGTCCCAAATCTTCCTCTGTCACCGAAAAGACGTCTTGATAATCTTTCAACAATCGCTCCAGTCGTACTCTGATTTCTTGAGGTACCTCTTCAGGTAAGTCGGCCAGCAACGTCTCACATGGCAACACCGTCCCAACTTTCCTGTTGTCCTGTTCAACACACCTGTCGACTTCAACTGGGTGTAAACCTCCTAGCAGCTGATCCTTATCCAACGTTACTGCTTCCTCCGTCAGATTCATCACTCGAATCTGGGCGTCGTTCTGCTTATCCCCTAACACTACCCGCGCAACATGAACTCCTGGTCGGACCTCACAAGCTTCTGTCATCCAGGCCGATGAAACGGCAGATAAACTCCCATAAAGAGTTCTAACGGAGACGTCCTGTTGGCTTTTGGGCGACACTATGACCTGTTCGGCGACGATCACGCGCCGACACCACGCGGAACCATTTCCCCGCACCAAGGAGATACGTCTACGACCTACGTACAAAAATCCAGTCCCAAAACTCAATCTGACTCGATGCCCTCTCAACCAATCCATACCTAACATGGGTTCTGTGACCTGGTCGGAGACCAAAAAGTCGGTAGGTAGCACAAACCCATTGCGGACCTTAATCGGGACAGTAATTTCCCCTAAAACACGAATTTCGGTCCCATTGGCAGCCATCAACACCCGGTGACAAGGGCGTAAGTCTACCCCCCCCCCGACAATATGAGCAGGTACCAAACTCACCTCAGACCCGGTGTCGATTAAACAGGTCTGCGGCTGGCCGTTGATCGAGCCTCGAATGTAAATGGCGTTGTTACTTGCGCGATTCGGCTGCCCTGGTCTCGTGGTGTGATTTCTTGCAACAGGCTCTGGCTCTTCGGACCCGGAGACGGCTGTCTCGTTGCTGCGGCGTGGCTGGCGACAATTTCGGGCGATATGGCCGGCCCGGCCGCAGTTGTAGCAGGTAACCATTCGTCTGGCGATCCCTTCGTGACTTCCTCCTGGATGGGCGTTCGAACCCGGTCCGTCGTTCGGCAAGGCGTGAGCACGCTGCAGATCCTGCAAGTGTCTATCGATGCGGCTTTCCATTGAGCGCTGCCATTTCTCCTGTTCCTGACGTTGCGTCGCAAGGAATCGGTCCAGTTGCGACTGTATCTGTGCGCTTACGTCTGCCTCTTGCGTAGCCCTCACTCGGTTAGGTGGACGTCGTCGGTCGTCGGAGTCCGTTGTGCGCTGGTACGCTTCTAGACGCAGTGCCATACGGTAGGCTTCATCGAGAGTCTTCGGTTCTCTTTCACGAACTTTAAGCGACAGATCGCGATCCCGCATGGCCTCAAGGAACGCGTCTCGAGCAATTATCTGCGTCGTTTCATTTGAGGGAACCGGATAAGCAAGAACGACAAGCCTGCGAATCTCGTGCAAGAGATCGCTCAGATTCTCCTCGGTGCGTTGACGACGATAGTACAATTGGGCTCTGAACGTCTCTGCTTGGCCCTCTGCACCATACCTTTGCCGTAACCGCTCAACCAACTCTTCATACGTAACATCTTGACGAGCTCCGAAGTCCCATAGGAGCTGCGTTGCGGCTTTTTCCAGCGCGCATCTCAAAAAGTCGACGCTGTCCACAGCCGTCCAACGATTGTGTCTCGCACACACTTCAAACTGGGCGAGGAACGACTCCAGAGATCCCGTCCCGTCGAACTTTCCGGGTTTCATGGGTGTCGGTCGGTTAACCAGGTGGACGCCGACACATTCCGGTTGTTTCGACATCGTTGTCGCCTCTTTCTTTTTCTCATGGTCGTCCAACAATATCGACCTCGGTCCGTCAAAGTCAATACTCTCAAGCAGACAATTTCTGCTTCTGGGCGTCTCGGCAGTCGGTTTCCGAACAGCAGGCGTAGAGCTACTCGTCGGTGGATCGGCGAGGTCCAGCAGGGTGTAGATTATGGTGCTCTGTTCGGCCTCCATCAGATCTAGTCGTCGCGAATGAATATAGACCCAACGCGCACCCCACTTCTGGTACCAATGTGGCGAAATCTGAGGGGGGGTCTCTACTACAAGGATGTCACGCGCGAATTTCGGCCTCTCCGGTCCGGCAGAGGACTTAACCACGACAATTCTGCAATATTTCTGTATTTCTTGACAGACGCCAAATCTCGCCCTGGCCGGTCGTCCTCTCAACGAACGAGTGGCCACCTCCTCACAATCTCACTGCCGTACTCTTTTTCAGGTAGCCTACTGTTGACCGGCAGACCCCGTGTCGCTATGTCGGACTTATTCGAACTGTTCCCCTCGGCTGGCGGAGATCAGACTGTTCTCTTCGGTTCGATCAGGCCGTGCTTCGACTGCTCCTTCTGACGGTCTTCCTCGGACTCTCTTTTCGACTAAAACCGGGCCCCCTTTTATAGCGCTGAAACCGCCCTCGACCGTGGGAAAGAGAACACCCGGCGAAGATTTTAGGAAACAAATTCCCACCAAAAACGGCCACACAAAGGAATCGCCGACAGGCGAAGAGCAGGCTGACGACAGAAAGCGAGGGAGGAAAGAACAAACAAGAGCAGTGCCAACAGATAAAGCGTGAGAAAGAGAGAGCATTGAGAAGAGAGCTGGCGACAGAAAAGCGAGGGGAAGGAGCGAAGCTTGAGTGGGAGGGTGCACGATCAGGGAAACCGAGGAGCGCTGACCGTGGGAACAAGACCGACTAGAAAGAGAGGGGGTCCCCTAGTGCGACAATTTCTCAACATACTGTAGGCCTAAATACACTTTGTGGCGCGTGTAGCAGCTTATAGATATTAAAAAAGACGACCGTGATGAGGGTGACACCCATAGCTGCAGTTTTTGACAAACGATCACGAGTCAAATATTCGTAGACGACGTGGTAGATAATTATTAGCTTGAATATGAAGTCAAATGTAGTCTGACTGGTATAAATTTATTTAACGACGCATCCAAAACAAGGATGATATGCGTTAAATGTAGTCATCAAGTTACTAATTAATCAAGCCTCAATTGATTGAGGTCAAGAATAGAGTGTAGGCTAATGCAAATTGTGGATATTGACAGATTGATTATTTGATGAAATAATTCATAGGCCTACATATATAGCGAGCCGGCAAGTCGGGGCTATTGCGATAGACCCAATACAGACAACCGCAACACAGGACGCACGGCAAAATGAGATCTCACGATCACACAACTGCCCGTGATCTTAATTGCAGGCACAAAACCGTCAAAAGCAAAGCAGATGAAGTTATAGTCCAGTTAAACAATGTCTTCGATGGTCCGTGAGGCAACGGGAAAATGCATCCATCTAAAGTGCTAAGCTGAACATTGTTAACAAAGCAATCGCAGACTGCTCAGATTCTTCTTTTTAAGAATAGACCTATTGTAAGTATCACCAGCCAAACCAACCACAAACTGTACACTGCTTACAGGAAGAATTATAATTATCAAGGGCTGTTATTAGACTCCGATTCCTTTTCTTTAGAATATCTCGCAGCGATGATGTTATCTCGTATACTGGTCAGATCGGTTGCCAGCTTTAAGTAGGGGTGTTGCAGGAGTTCCTTAGCGGAGGCTCGCTTCTCGGCGTCGACAACGAGACAGCGATCGAGGAAGTCCATCAGCCACGAAGACACCTTCTGTTTCTCCTTGATCTCTGGTTTTCCGATGGCAGCGATCAGGTAGAGCGCCCTCAGAGGAGATTCGTACATGTAGGGAGGCTCTCCGTCTATCATTTCGATCACCATTATTCCAATGCTCCATATGTCAACCTTGTAGCTGTATTTCTGTCTGAACGAAAGAATAGCCTTGGATCAATGCATACTAGGTCTATTATTTGCACGTTTAGTTAAAGGGTCCACTGTCCCTCCTCCCATCGGTTTCAAAGTGATATATAAAGGGCCTCACTGGAGCCGATCAAAATTTATGTTCGTCCTCGTAGTGGCGAGTTGCGCGCATGAGTTTCAGACCAAACTGATTTTTTTTACTTAGCGCTATTAAAGTGTCTTTTGATTGTTGCTGACTAAGCTGACGATAGAATAACAAATATTATAATTATATGTTGCAAAAGGATCAGCTTTGACGAGGATATGACAGGAGATACATGTTATTGTAAACTGTCTAGCTTAGAAACACCCTTCCGCGCACACACAAGCCCACACAAGCACACACATACACAGAGGCGTCCAGATAGGGGGTCCAGAGGCAAATGCCTTCAATTTCAGCTACGGGGGACATTTATTGCGTCTTAGAGGGGGGAATAATTATCTTGCCTTCCTGGTACTTGAATTCGGGGGTTTACCTCCGTCACTCAGATGGGGGATTGACGCCCCTGTACATACCGAAATATATCCACACACACATGCACACATGCATGCGTGAGCCCGCTCGTAGGGCCTACAGACATACCTTGAGACGACCTCTGGTGCCATCCAGTATGGCGTTCCGACCATCGTGTTTCGATTCTTGCGATCTGGAGTGATCTGAGCGCAGAATCCGAAATCGGTCAGCTTCACCTCTCCGTTCATTCCCAGCAGGACGTTGTCGCTCTTGATGTCCCTGTGGAGGATCTCCCGATCGTGGAGGAACTCCAGCGCCTCGAGACACTTACGACAGATGCCAGCGATCTGACCCTCGGATAGAACGGTTTCCGTGACCACGTCCGTCAGGGCTCCGCCGTCGAGGTACTCCATAACGACCCAGAGATCGTTGCCAATGGAGTAGCTCTCGATGTAGTTGACGATGTTTGGGTGTCTGTAGAGTTTCATGACCTCGATCTCCATAATGATCAGTTCCTTGCTGGCCTGGTGGTCGAGGTCCATCATCTTGATGGCAACCACTTGATGCGTCTCATTATTCTCTGCCATGCTTACAACTCCAGAAGCGCTGATGGGAGAAGTAATAAAACAGTCGTCAACCGTGCAATAACAAGTTAACATAAAAACATGGGTTTTGGGGCCTTCTTTTATCTGCTAGATGGCACAATCGTTCCATTTCCTTTAGGGAATTTTTTTATTACATGTTATTGATGATGTGAACCTGCCGATGAGGAGCTCGTCAAGGAGGACTCGTTCGAGTGGTTAAACGACATTTAATGTTTTGTATATTTGTAATTTTTTTTGTAAATTTCTGAGTTACGTCCGTAAAATTTTGATACATTGTTTGTCATGCAAGCCTGAAATATGTGTAAAATTTCATCTCTATAGGTGGACGGCAGCATACTGAAAAAGAGTTGAAATAATTCCGACGAACCGTCGATCAAACTTTACGCAAGCCAAGTTAAATAAAAGAGGATAAAAAGCTTATTGATAAGAAGTACAATCTCTCAAGTTAACCCCGAAAAGCAACTATGGATATTGAGTGCTATAGCTACTGCCATTTCTTGACCTGTCATTCTAATCATTTCGTTGCAATAGGGGCTTTGAACTTCAACTTTTGTGTGAACAGTTCAACAAGCTATTACCACTGGACCATCGCAATATCATCGTCAACGCAGCTTTCAAATTGTTTCAATCTAAAGAACTGAATTTTGTTTCGAATTGAAGCCTTGTTGAACATCACATGATCATAATCTTAATAGTGTGGCGTGGTATCCGATTGATTAGAGCGATTGGCCTGCAACGCGGAGAGTGCGGGCTCGACCCTCGTATACGAGGAGTTACTGTGTAGGGACCTTGAGCAAGTCCGTCGCGCACAATTGCTCTGCAATACATCTGCAATTGCGCCGTCGAGGCGGGTGCGCACTTCTGAACTGATTGTAAGAAGGGCAATATCAAATAACAGTTGTATTGTATTGTATGGATATGGGTTACCCAATACTCACCCTTTCCCCAATTTCTTCTTTACATTGTATTTCTTCAGCGGATCACCTTTAGACACCAATGTATCTGAAATTAATATTCGAATAGAAAAAAACCAGTAGACAACTACAAATGCAACATGTCCGAAGCAACAACAGCTGCTGAACAACGACAACACCAGCAGCAGCAAAACGCAACAGGAAACTCAACTATCACGATAAGAGATGAACAATGAAGGTACGGCGAATGATGAAGCAAAGACGAGAGATGACAGTATACAACAAGTGGATAACGAAAGATGAGCGGCAAAGATTAACTGTGAACATAAGTGTTGAATGCTTTATGAGTGGTAAAGGTGACTTGAATGGCGAAGTTAAGGTGAAGAGTAAATATAAGATGATTGCATAGAATGGTGAACTTAAAATTAATGGTTAAGGGTTACGATGAATGATGAAGATAAGACGAGCAGCGAAGGTTTGAATAATGATTAAGGCGAAGGAAAGCAAGCACTTATTGTACACGTAGCTGCATTTTTACAACGCACTTCTATAGATCAGTAGGCCTATATACATGTACTTAGTAGATAGTGGCCCAATAATATTATGTGTAGAACTTCTATGACGTGGGCCTCTTTAAAACAATCTCTATTGCATCAGTCTTGGCTTACACTGTACATACTACACACATGAGTTGGCTTCGATATATTAGGGTAAAATTAAACAAGGTGTTGGTTTTTATGGGACACAGTGGCCGAGTGGTATAGAGCGCTTACCTTGTAACAAGGGGAGCAGGCCTGTACAAGTTCGAGTGTCCATTGAAAGGGTTTTATTGTATGGGAGCTTAGCGAAAGTCCTTTTCTCGAAGTTGATATAGCGCCATCGTTTGATGCCTGGATATCAGATGCAGGCGCTTAATAAATGCATACAAAAGCAACAAAATATAATACAATACAATGGTTGAGCACTTAAAAATGCTAAGAATGACTTACCGATGGTTTTGGTCATCTCTATTTTCGATATCCTGCTCTGACGGTTTTTCTTGTCTACAAGCGACGCATTAGGTTGTTGAAACTGACCGTCGCCCAGTTTCATTACTGTATCACTGACATCTGTTTCAGTCGTCTTTGTCATTCCATCTACGGAGATATTCTGTCAAACCGTGTAATAAAATCATACGAATCATTACTTCATCGACTAACTATATTATAATGTAATCTATTCCAGAGAAATTTTTTTCACGCCAAACCGGTGTAAGTTTTGGTAACCACTTGCTTAATTTAACTAAATCAAGCCATGAAGATAAAACTCTTGCGGTACGGGCAGGTTAAGACAGTTAAGTTCTCTATGTAACCACAACGAACTATTCGAGCTCTTCGTCCTCAAGCTTATATAAATACTTATAAGCTATGTATAATATAGGTCTACCTATGCGTTAAGCTTAACCCAGTTTTATTGCTTGGCGGAAGTTGCTCGGTGTTTGGATAGTGCACAATATTGAACTGTTACGCTTAATACAATTGCCACCTGGCAAGCCGAGTCAAGAACAGCATAATACAAACAATCAGACATTCATATTCTTATTTGGCAAGGTCGCTTTAGAAAAACGAGTGTGTAAAAATTTTTAAATAACGCACAAGAGGCCTACGTGACCTACGTGAACGTGAAAATGCAAATTTATGGAGGCTCTCAGCGCCAGACAAGTGCGCGGTAGACCAGCCTTGAACATCAACGTTATACCAGCGTTTGAAGCTCGTCTCCCACCCTATTTTGTGACGCTGAAAAAGCCGTAAATCTGTATTTACAAGTTCAGGTAGGCATATCAGTCTACCTGATTAAAAAACTTAGATTAATGCTATTTCCTGTAGCGATCATAATATGGTCTCGATCCAGATGATTTTTCAAGATATTGATGTATTGAGATCATTCACCGCTCCTTAGCCCGTTTATGGCTTCAGTGTTGGCATACGGCCAGCTAGTCCTAGATTTTAACTAGCCAATACATGAGCTTATTTTTTGCCTTCTATGTGAAGGTTAATTCAACGTGATGCTCCAGTAAAGTTATAGCTGGGCCTAATGGCTTGTCACTTTAATTATAGCTGCAGTAAGGCCTATAATAACCTGGATATTTTTCAAGCGGATATATAGTCATGGCTATAGGAGTATTATTTTTAGCTACTGATAGTCACAATGAGACCAAGCGAAATTGTATATCAATGCCATTGACCTTGACCCCTTCCTATAAATCTTCCTCGAGGTCCTTACATTTCATGCTAGCACTCTCTGTAGCGCAGACTTCTTTATAATGTAGGCCTAGGTGGATGGTGATTGGCCTCCTTGAGACAGAGTGCAAAAAACAAGATTTAAAAAATCAAAAGTTGGTTTTTGGTTTTATTTGGTTCTTTGGTTTTTAGTTTTCCTTTGGATTTTGTCACAGCAGTTTGTTATAAAAAGCATCAAACACAGCATGATAAGGGCTCCAACTCGTTTTTCTAATTAATCTGATTTCAGACTGAATAGTTCACAATTAGTAATATAATAGTAACATCAGTAAATTGAATAAAAATATTTAAAAAAAACAACCAAATAACCAAAAAGACCAATAAGTTTGCAGCCCTGCCTTGAGACGCCTGACTATTGATTAGTCGTGGGTGTGAGCCGGTCACAAGTTTGCCTCGTTAACACTAGCACCACTTACTGATTCGTATTTGAAATCGTATTTTGCGATTTTGGGCTGTCAACTTATATATTGCAATCACCGCAGTAACGTTTACAAAATGACCAAATTTAATGACATACAACACAGCAAGTGGGTTTCTTCACCAATACAAAATCCTGGGCGAACATACAATAGGCTGTTAGTTGTGGGTCTATGCATTTTCACGTTCCCACTTTTGTCGAAATTGCTGTCCTTAATTTTATTTCTCCCTTCAAAAATAACAACGACAATTATTCATCGTTGTTTTCGTTGTGGCCATAGTTATTGTCAATTATATTTTAGTTACAGCTATACTTATACATTTCATTGCCGCTTCGTTAACGAGTAGGCCTAGGCCTTTACCACTAGGTAAAGTAAAGTAAACACGGTGTCATTCATTACAGGCAATGTGAAACTTAAAATTACGATCAGCACAATGTCATTATTGGATGCATTGAAATTATTTTGTTACTGCAAAACTTTAGAACAAGGAACTAAAGGGAACGTCTTCTTACTGAGTCCGTGCACGAGTTAGTTCTGCAGTCCGACTCTTCTAATGTTGGCAGCATATGCGTTGGCTGTACGCTTGTTATTAGGCTTTCTTCTTCATCTCCCTTCTGTCCTCCTTCCGCCTCTGGTTCATCTGGGGTTGACTGGTCGCAGGACTCGCTGACGTCAACCATCCCCAAGTATTTCTGTTTCAGCTGCTGGCTCTCCTCAAGTGTCTTTACTGCGTCAATAACTGCGGTCGGATTCTTTACTTGCTCAGACGGACTGTAAAAATTGTAATTGTAATCCGGCATGTATACTATTAATCTGACATTTACTTTATAAAGCGCCACTAAATGTTCAAGAGAAAACCCACACAGATACCGTGTCCAACGTCTTACAGTTAATGGCATACGAGGACAAATGCTCAGCTGTTAAGAAGAAATGCCTGCGTGAAGCATAAAAAGTCAATGTGACGTTGATGCTCTCAGGCTAATATGCATCTGTTTTATAATGGCGGTCAGTGCATATAGTCAAAAGTACTTTTTAGGTTGCAGGTCACAGTGAATGGACACGCAAGCTTACTTGGAAGAATGGAAGTTAGTGAGATGTCTCCCTCAGAGTCTGGTATAAAACATTCACAGGCTGGCAGGATATAAGGTAGGGTAGGTAAGGTGAAGCAAGGCATGGTAATAGACCTCCTTTGTTAGGCAAGTAAAGGGAATTCTGCAGAATAAAAGATGATAGAAAACTTCGAACGCTGGTTTTTGGAATAATGAATGAAGCAAATAAAAGTGGAAGACCACACAATGGAAATGGATAGATGAGGTTGAAGAATGGAGTGGAAGAAGTCTTCAAGAGTTGAACCATGCTGCAAAGATCAACGAGGTATGGTCAGAAAGGCACCAGACACAAATACGGGCGATAAGTCCATGGTTGTTGATTGATTGATTGAAGTAAAAGGAGGTAAGGAATGTCAGCTAAGGTAATGCAATGTAAATGGCCAGTGGCGGATCCATAGGGGGGGGGGCGATGGGGGCGATCGACCCCCCTTATATTATTTGGAAAGAAATTTCTTTAGCGATTTTTACTTGGCTTTTGCAGCCCTTTATATAGAAAGTATGCAATGTCAACAAAAATTTTCAATATATGACGTCATTTTATAGTTATATTACATAGATTAAGACAGTAGAAGAATGATACTCAAAGAAAAAAAAGTAAACAAGTTTTACGATGTGTGGGCTTGCCTGCGGTTGCCCCTAAAACCTAAAAATCGCCCCCCTTACTAGATGGTCTGGATCCGCCCCTGTAAATGGCGAACCATTGAGTGCCTCTCCGGTAAGCCCAATTGCCTAAGTACAATGTAAGCCTACTTACATTTCATTCAACATTAACTGTGCGGACCCACCTGATGTTGGCGTGAGTAATCATTGCCGTCCACATTGGAGGCAGCCCTTTGAACTCTCTTGTTGTAGGATCGAATTTCACATTCCAGTCATGACTGACATTCGTTGGACCTGATATCTCCATCTCAGGCGCAGCACCCTTTCCAGTGGATCCACCGCTTCCATCGGATTTACCAGTCCTTCGAAAGTTTTTAATGATTTTCACAATTCCCGACATAATTTTGTTTATGTTTCTGTGTTAGTGAGAGATACACTGTCCTCAGAAAACTAAAAACAAATAATACATAAAATTAAGACTTAGATGCTCGTGTGTGTTTATTCAAATTCAACAGAACCGAGCTCTAAGTTTAAATGCAGACGTATCTAGCGCCCATGGACATGCTGGCTGATTGCTTTATTGATAGATTGCAGAAATGTGATTAATTAAATTTACTCATTACTGAAGACGGAAGTAAGAATTAGAAGTTTGCTGTTGGTTACGCCTTTGTTTCACGATGTGCATACGACTGATTGGTATATCCGTGGTTGGGCTGAATGGGAGTGCCACCATCTAGACTTCTAGTTGGGGCGCTTCTATATAAATATTAACACAACTGAATGAATATTTTTGACAGTGTTATCTACAGATGGTTCGAACAGCACAATCACGATGTTTAGATTAATAGTTACACGGAGACCGTCTGAACTATTATATGCCTAACTTTTAAGTAGATACATGTATGTTTAAATCATGTAATTTAACTACATACATTATATATGTATATCATTACTGATCATTTATTTAGCAAACTTATGATCAGATGTAAAGATGCCTATCGTCCTTTTGGGAGTCTAAAAACTGCGCTTTAGAAGCAGTCAGCTAATACATTACACACATACCAAAAGGAAAACAAATACATATTTGGGCTACATAACTGTATATACGAATGCATGAATGCATACACATATACCTACAAATAATGCGTAAATGAGTACACATATGCACACAATGATACATACAATCATACATACATACATATAATAGGAATACGTATACATTGGTACATACAAACATACATACATACATGCATACATGCATGCATACATACATACGAGAGGCAAGGATATTTGTGTCGTCTGCAAAGAACAGGAAATGTATTAGAGTAGACACCTTGGGTAGGTCATATTCGTACTACTAGATACATACATGCATGCATACATACATACATACATACATACATACATACATACATACATACATGCAAGCATGCATTCATGCATGCATACATACATGCATACATACATACATACATACGTACATACACACGCCACTACGCGTCAGTCACAGGTGATAGAAAGTGAATCGGTTCAAGTATACGCGAACCGAAGATTAGGCAATTATATTCAAGATTGTATTATTCTGCTTCCTTAAACGATTATAGCGCCGTCACCTACCTTAGCGTAGTGTCCTAAAAGCAACAAAATGTGCCTGTGCTTAAGAAAGTCACCATGTTCAATGTTGTTATAGGCCTACACATTATTATCGTCGTTCTGTAATACTTTATGTTTTGATGACACACGTTGGGGCTCATTCAGGCCTAACTGCCTCAAACGACCTAAGAAAATGCCAAGGATGTCGGTCATGCAATGCTCCTACAGGCCTATACGTGCACAGGCTATTAAACTTAGACCAATTGAATCAGGAAGAAAAATATTCAGTAGGTAAAACATTTGTCACGCCTGCTAGGTGTACATGTATGTCTCTAAAGCTTTACTAAGACGCTACAGTCATGCTATAAGCATGACGCTGGCTGAGGTTGTATAAATGCGCCTGCAGGGCTGAGACACTTGGGGCCTGCCTGAATGCAAATTATTAATCGTATACTCGCTGAAAATTGCTAGGGTGTCGGCCTAATCATTCCCCTACATATGTAGATCTACAGTTGCGACAAATGAGTTCACCTGTAGGCCTATAATATCTCAGATAATACGCGACACATTTGTTATGGTGTTTGTCCATGGTCTAGACTCTAGAATTATATATGGTTTCAAATTTCGAGAGAAAGGTAGTAGGCCAACAGGCATGATATTCGTGTTAGATATGTTACAACGAAGGTGGATTTAACTGGCTTAATATATATATATATATATATATAGGGCTTTATAATGGTGTCAAATTCTTCAGATAATCTGCATTTTGGTAAAGTTCATGGGTCTATAGGCCTATCCAATGTCGCCGTTCGTATCGTTGTTTAATACTTATACCTCTCTTTCAGCCTGCTGTAGACTCGACCTTTATCAAATTAATTCGTCATCCAGTCCCACGGCATGATTTGGCATCTATCGAGGAATTAATTTGGCATTTCCCTTTCCACTCTACCCCCGACAATAATCTTCTCTCATTATTTTGCCCATCCGCTTTTTCTCCCGGCTTCTTAGTGTCTATAATAGACCCATTATGGCTCAGCTTTCCTCAACAATGAAGTACGTACGAAAATGAAGACATATCATTAAATTTTGTTTAGCTGGACGTTTGCAACACTCTTCATGAACAAATGTCCCCTTTCGCTTCTATCGTATCATTGGTTTAGTTCCGGTTTCGCGCAGAAACTTATCGGAAAGAGTAAAAAGTTAGTGAGTATAACAAGTTCCGGCAGTTTATTCAATTTAGCCAGGATGAATAGTGCAAATGCAAAATTATAATTATAGCAATAATACCACGTGGCGGAAAATTATCAGAAGTTTCATCTTATAAAGACAAATGTCACCCAATCTGAATGTAACGGTGCTGCATTAACAGTCTCATCCGAACATACTCCGAGCACGCTCTTAGTATACGTGAAGCAGGCTGTGAGACATTAGTCGTGAATCGCTGAGATACATGTGTTCGGTTATTGTACGTTCGCGAATGAAACGATGTCCGTCTTTGGAAATGTTCAGCACAAGATTTCTTGTGTTTTCGAAGTTGCCGTTTTACCGAATGTGACTTCTGAAAAACGTAGTGATCAATCTTATAAAGTTGTTGCCACGGATCGACTTCGGGACAAGGCTAGTGCTGCTTTAAATCGTGACCCTGCGGCGCACAGCTGCTGCCGAGCGACTGAAAAACTTGATGGTACTTGTGTTTTTATCAGTGAATTCTATGGTAAACCATGGCTGTGGGCGAGACACGACAGAAAACCAAACAAAGCTGCAGATAAACGATTTAAGAAATTCCAGAACGAGCACCCACAGTCTCTTTTAGGGGGTGGAGATGTAGTATTTAAGTGGAATGTGGAAAATGACTTTAAAGATGTTCCAACAGAATGGATTCCAGCTAGTGGCGTTGAAAATAAGGGTGGTGTGCTGCTGCCTGATACGAATGGACATATCCCGGGTTGGGTTCCGGTTGATCCAAAATCAAAGCAACACTGTTGGCATTTGAGTGCAGTTGATCTGAACATTGGGGTTGGATTAGTTTTACAGCAACAGTCAAACCATTTGGAAATAATCCTTCAGTCACTGAAAGAGCTGACTGGATCCACGATGGAATTAATTGGTACAAATGTCAATGGTAATCCATACAGACTTGGCTCCAAGTCGAAGCCTCTGCATCTCCTTGTCAGCCATGGTATAATACCAGCCGAGAATGTGCCACCTGCATCTTTTGCAGGCATTAAAGACTGGTTTCAAGGTCCAGATGGTGGTGTCGAAGGCATCGTTTGGCATTTTGATGATGGAGAGCTGCTTAAGTTGCATAGACATCACATGAACCTGAACTGGCCAGTGGCAAATCTGAAACTGCTTTCCATTCCAGCTTTTGTTAATGTTCCAAAGAATGACCAGACAACTTTTTCCTCAAGACTTCTTTTGGACTTGGCAAACATATCCGGACAGACTTTTGATTCACTCGATAAAATAAAATTTGATTAATTCTGCAGTTGGCACACAGACATTTGCCAGTGACATTATGCTGGGTAGTGTGATATTTTACTGCCCTGTGCAAGGTTTGAACGAGCTTGTGCACATCTCTCAAGTCCGCAATCTTCTGTCAGTCTCTTAGATAATGTTTCTCACACAGTATTACTGTTTCCACTATTTATGTGCTTTTTCCCCAAATGCATTGGTTTCTAGGAAGTTGCTGCTTTTGAACTTGATAAGAAATTTTTCCTGACCAGTTACAAAACATTTCTGGTTTGATGTCTGGGATGTTTACTTGAAGTGATATTAGTTGCTTATGTTAAACTATGTTACAAATGTATTGTATTACTGAACTGTTTAGATTAACAAAACAGATTACTGTTTTGCTTTGCTCTTTAATCAAAGACCTGAAATGTTTGCCTGCTGTGCAAAAAACGATGCGTGAAAAGTCTCTTCTGCTGCTCATGAATCTTTTTCGATGTTTGTTTCTTTTTAGATTATCTTTCTGATATTGCCTGAAGCCTATTTCACCATGGTACCCTAATCAGCATGCTTGGCTATGATAGTGGATGGAACAGACATTCCCTGTATTTAATAGCATGTGAGTAGCTATGTCATTAGGTATTGGCAATTGAAGTGACATTGATGTTTGTGACTGTCCACCATAGAAGTCAAGAACAATTTGTAGGTAGAGCCCAAATTGCTTATCAAGCTCTCACAGCTTCATTGTTTCTTGAAATGCCTTCTAACTTATTAGACTGAATGCTTTAAACTGTTCCTCGCATCGAATGGAAATATATTATCAGTTGCAAAAGACTTTAAAGTACAACTATAGAAATTCTATTTCTTTTTGATTTTGTGCTGCCACCAATTTTTAATAAAACTAGGCCCTGTTTTATAATACATTAAATTGCTTATCGCTATAGAAGTTGATGCATCGCTTTTCTACCAGGTAAATGTATACAGTAATACAAAACAACTGTTCCGCATGATTTCCTATGTCGTACACATGCCTTCAATGTGATGCGTAAGTAAAATAGGAAACTTTGGAACGGCTGACTAGAAAGATAATACTTTTGAGCATGTCTATATGTTTATTCAATACATTAGATTTAATGCTGGTACTGTTTGTAATGAAAATAGCATGTCTAATGCCTGGTCTTACAGTATTTTCCATAGTATTCGTTTGCTCGTATTGGAATTTGCTCAAAGTTTATTTAGTTGTGATGTATTTGGAACATTCAACTCCTTGCTTGAAGATAAGTTTTTTAAATTTCCATTTGATTTATTAAAGATTTAAAACATTCTTTAATGCTTGACGCGGATTTATTGAGCAGAAGGATTTCTTTAAAGAGATTCTTTCATTTTGAACATTTGTATAGCACACCTTCAAGAAACCTAGTCAGTGGAGCTACCAGTCACAACTAAAGAAAATTTGAATGACCATCTTCTGAAACTTAGGTTGAGTTTAAAAACTTAAAAACTTACTGCTTAAACAAAAGATAAAAGGCTTTACCTCCTAATGATAATTATTATTTCACATGGTGTGATTTTCGTATAATTATACGTTTTATGGTTACTTCACATAGGCTTCATTTTGTGTGTTGTATGTAGACTATACTTACCCATAGATAAAAACAAATTTGCAGATTACAGGACTGCACTTTATGTATACAAGTGTAAAAACATTCATACTATAATATCACTGTTCTTATATTTATTTTCTATGTAGAGACAGCACGACTTTTAAACTTTCATTTACAGCAATTAAATTATATTTAATAAAACTAGGTTTATATATAAATTTATATATGGTCGATTATGTACACGCAACATATAGCCGTCTGTTCTGTTCTCGACCTAGAGATTTTAGTGCATTGCATTATTTATGGGTGGAAATATCTGTAGACCCTAACACTCCAGTTAGACGTTAACGCCACCATCAGCTCTTCTCCAAGAAGCTGCGTCATAGTCATACACGTGTGCATAGGCGGAGACTTGGTCTTGAGTTGGGGCTTGTGGGACAGGTCAACAAAATTGGGGTTGGAAGGGGGCAGGTGCGAAAAAATTTCAATTCCCCACGTCGATGCAGCGAAGAAAGATGAACAGTGGAAAAAAGGAACTTTTTATTACTTATGAAATATTGGGGGATATAGGCCCTAAGCAGCTCCGTCCCCTCCATATGAATTTTCGGAGGGGACCGTTCCCTATACCCTCCCCCAATCTCCGCCTCTGCATGGTAGTCAATCGCCTTGCTCCACTCCGCTTCCATGAGTTTTTTCTATATATGCGATAACCAGTTCTACACGATCAGCAGCTCTTATCTGAAGCCGCAGCGACGTGTAAAGGCTCGAAGTGCAGGTCATAAGCCTAGGCCTGCATGCCCGATGCTTCAGTGCAAAATCCCTCGAAAGCATAGGCCTACAGCTTGAAGAAACACGTGTCCTCGCTAACAACTACAGTTGGTTCAAAACCGAAACCACTCCATCTTAAAATGTGAACGGGATAATCGCCGATCTTAGAGGTGTGTGTGTCCATTTGCCTATGTGACCAGTGTTGAATGAGAGTTGCGATGTTTGACGAGCGCTGGAGTGTTAGCAGAGGCAAGTGAGTGAGATAACGAAGGCTGTTTCACTGCTGAGCATGGCTGTAACTACCCTCTGCAGACAGCTGAAAGTAGTTCTTCGCAGATGCTGTTGAGATTGGATATGCTGGAATGGGGATTGAGCTGTTGGAAAACGTGCGTTTTACTCTTAGATGGCGACAGTCTGACGATCGCCTCCAGGTCTTCTCGATCAGTCTCCTCTCCAACTCCGACGACGTACAATTCAACGTCTCTGCCGATCTTCGCCGAAGTTCTACGACTTGGCTCCTTTTCTCCAAGTATTGATCGCCCGTCCGTTATAAAGAGGACTATTTTCCTGGCACGCTTCTTACCAGAGCGCTTACTCTCCGCGGCGTACCTCTTCAGGATATTTGAGATATTGGCTAGAGTCTTGGAAGGCGGCTCGATTGGCAAGGTCCAGTTTTCTGATCTGGCGAGGTATCCCACCTCGAGGATTTGAGGTATTTCAGGGTAGAACATCACCCGAATTCCTGCTGATTTTGTGCTGTTTAGCTGGGCCACAATACACCGTGAAATGTTCACCATGTAACCCGCGTACGATGTCTGCTTGGCTCTGTTGTCGAGTTTTATCATCACGTCTATAGGTTTTCGCAAACGACATCCTGCAATTAATTTGAGCAAAATATAATAATTATTAGGCCATATCTTGCAAGACAGTTATCATCATAGGCCCTATTATAAGCTTACTATTTATTAAGATAAATCTCAATTGTTATAGAATATTATCATTATTACTTTGCATGTAAATTCCTTGAATTGGCCTTATATAACGCTCCTCACAGAAGACGCAATGCAAATTATTCCATTATTGATCAGCACGACGTTTGTCCTCCTATTCACCAGTTGCGTGGTATTGTCTATCAAACAGTTCCTATTGGAAGTAAGGTCTACATGGTCACTGCATAACAGGCCTAGTGCCAAACACACTGACTCGGTCAGTATTTGTGAGACGTGGTACGATGAACCGAGATCGGTTTGTAACGGCTTCAAGTTTCACCTAAGACGGTTACTATATCGGAACCTCGTGCTAGGCCTTAGACCTAAAATTGTGGCCTCGTGCTGTGGATTTAGATTTACTCAACTTGTACTCATAATAAAATTATGGTGATGATGATGATGATGATGATTATGTTGATGACGACGACGACAACCATGATGATGATTTTGATTATAATTTTGATTGTATTTTGATTATAATGATGACGTTGTTAATGATGACGTTGGTAATAATAGCATATTGATTACTTCATACTATACAGATCCAAACCTTTGACTGACGTTTTTCTATTGGCATCCTTCTCGCCGCTAACAGGAAGTCCTTTCTGCTGTGTACTCTTTCTTTCCGGTTTACGTGTATCTTTTCCTTTCGCCTGCTTACTCTTAGGGTTGCCCTGTTTCTGCGTTTGGTCCAATTTAACTCCTCTTTCTTTGCCCGCTCGCAACTCTTGCGGAGGTAGAGGTCTAGTGGTAAGGCGCCTGAGCGGAGGAACAGTCGGACCGAAACGTGGCTGCAAAACATTGCTGAGGAGCGACTTATTCGGTTTGCGATGCGCATCCTTCGAAGAGCTGAGGACGCGAATCCAATACTCACTTCCGTACTTTTCGTACTCCCACGTGCCATCGGTGTCAGGGACGTGAATCCCTTCCTCCTCCGTTTCCTCCTCTGTCCATCTGACATTTGCATCGTCGATTCGACCGGCGGTAGAGTCCATCACATCCAAATCCGCGTTTCCCTGAAGTGGTTTCCCTAGTTTATTGCTGTCCGATATGTTGTACTTGTGGATGACTTGAAACTTTCGACCTGTTTCGTCGGTGAACCAGTACGACTCATGGAAATGGTCGGATATTTTCTCCGGGTTATTGTCTTCCTGCTTTTCCGTCAGCTTGTCTTTGACCACATCGAAGCGGTTCTTGATTTCGGAAGGAAACTTACTATGATCCAGCTTCGTACCGGTCAGATTCACAAGCTGTTGCCAAAGTTCGCGTCCTTTTTCGTCGTTCAGTCGAACGGACATGGTTTCATTTGCGTCTGTATCTTTGCTGCCGAGTAATATCTCCTCAGTGCTGGTCGATCCGCTTTTCAAGTTATTTGAGCTGTGCCAGACTCGTCGTTTTTCTTCACTGTACTGCCAGTCTTTACCAGTTTCACCTGCTCTGCTGGCATCGACAACCGCCATGTTGGACGGCACATCCACTGCAAACTCTCTTTGTCTTGCCAGTCTGAAATCCTCGTCGTTTTCGTCGAGGTCGTTTGGGGGAACGTATTGGAACGACACGCGTTTTCCTTTAACGAATCTCCAGAAGTCGAATTCAACCGCATTGGGCGTTTGTTCTGAACTTCTACCGCCTTCTTCAGTGAAACTTGACTGTCTCTCAGTTGCAGTCTGAGATCTGGCAGTGGTAGAATGCGTTGCTGGTGCTGCAGTTTGCGTCGGCGTCTGAATTCCAGCGCCAAAAGTTGTGACACGTTCCGCCTCAGTCTTCGTCGTTACAGGATAGATTTTCTGATAAACCCCAGCTCTGATATACCGATGCCAGACTAATCGACCCTGTTCGTCATGGCCCCAGTAGCCACTGGGAACTTGCGTGGTTGACTGGGAAGAAGCGGTATCGTCGGACGTACGGTTGCTCTTTCCGTCATCGCTCATCTCAGCCGATGTCGCGTCACGAGTAAGATGCGACGGTGCCGTTACGACCTTCTCTCTTTTGGCACTCTCCAATGCGGCCTCATTCACTCCACGCACATTGTTTGTCGTCTCCATGTCCAGTTCAAAGACCCCAGGGCTGATATAACGGTACCAGACGTAACCTAGTCTTTCGTCCAGATACCAGTATCCTCCACCGCCCAACAGATCTCTACTAAAATAGAGTTCAACGTTCGGGTCATCTGGATCCGGACGTCGTACTTCATGCGAAATATTATGCAACTCAACTTCTGGTGCCACACTGGTGTCCACAACCAACGACTGGCCTTCGGTGAACATCTGCACGTCAGAATCATTTATTTCAGTAGTTCTGTTCTTTAGTTTGACAAAGCGGGACCCGATCATGTACCCGTGTTCGTCGTACAACCATAACCCCTTATTAGAACCGCCCACAGAGTCATTCCTGAGAACTGGACTTCTGGTCTGATCAGGGTCAGTTTCGGCGCCTTCTTTTGAAATGCAGGGTGTTCTGGGTCCTTCTATGACTTGGTTTCCGCTACCGGTTTCATTCTTTTCATTGTTTTTCGTGGCGTTCTCCTGAACTTCCGTAGATAGCGAACAGTTGATCTGGTCCGGAGCCTTCAGTTCCGCTAGAGGCTTCTGAGTGTGGAATGGTAGAAAGGTTGGTGGCTGTAGTATTACGGGTGTTCGAAGCCTGTCACCTTCATTGCCGTCTGGATCGACTCCAGAAACGTTTCCAGTTTTATCTTTGTACTTAGTAGAGTACGCGTCTCTGCTGCTCGTTGAAATAGGTGTAGTCGTCGGAATTGTCGTTGTCGGTGTTGTAATCATTGTCGTAGTTGGCGCTGGAGTTGTTGGCGGGTCAGTAACTATAAACAACGATACAAGAATGGATATGCACATTACAAGTTGCTTGTGTTACATAGTTAATTAAGCTCACACACGTTAATGACCACGAAGCGCAATTCATCTTTAACTCGTAGCAGGAGAACTGACCTATTTCCGTTCCACTTCGCAAGAACCATCGACAGATGCACCCAGCACAGTGTGTTACGTGAATGTAATGTACTGTAGAGGTTGCTGCGCTACAAAAGTCTCCAGAAATAAATCGAAACATTTACTATGCACTTACAATTGTATACCGCTGCGTGTTATGTAACTCTATCATTGAATTGAATTGCCTTAGTCTGAATAAACTCATCCTACACCATTAAATTACCGTCATCTTCAACATCGATGAAGTGCCCGCTCACCAGGGCGTTGCCCTTTCCACGCCCTTATCTTGGGGCACATTTCTAAGCTGCACGTGGCCCGAAGTTACACGAAAGGGTTTCTGCTTTTGCAATACGATCCCATGGACGCCTGGGGCTTGGGCAAGTGGGCATTCGGCACGATACGATGCAGCTCCTCTCAAGTGCCTGCGTGCTAGCATATGGCCAATGTAAATGCTCTGATTTTCCTATGGCGACCGCTTACGGTCGACGCTGCGCGTGTTTCAATCAATTATTGAGGTCCAGTCCCTCACCACCGCTTACCATTTTCAATGGTATAATTATATACAAGGGTATGTTACTTAATATGTATACTTGAATTAAGTCTTATCAGGCCAACTACATGTACAGCTACAGCATACAAACTATCAGTCATATATTGTTCGCGATAAAAATGTCAAACTACGATATCGCTGATTTTTTCATATACTACATAGAGCTTCGGCTGCCTAACATTGATGGGGCGCTATATAAATGTTTGCAATGATTATGAAAATAAGTAACTCACTTGTACAGGTTTTTATGGCCAGAAGTTCGCGTATGTTGCTCAGTCCTTCATAGCCATCGACGAGAAAGGTGTAGTACATGGACGGTTGACTGGCAATGGCATCCAGTTCTTCCAGGTCGACGTCCTTCCCAACTCCCACTGCGAACACGTGTATCCCAGCCTCTTTGGTCCGGGCCGCCTCCAATGCCGTGGCAGTTCGGTTATCGGACAGTCCGTCCGTTATGACCACGACAACCTTGGTCACGTTTTCCCGGATATGGTCACCGCGGCCGCCGAGGACGTTCTGGCGGGCATAGCGCAGGGCGTCTGCAGTGATCGTGTGGTAGCCTCCGTTCTGGCGGATGCTGTCCACGGCTGCCCACAGCTCATCCTTGGTGAAATAGTAGTGAAGGTGGAACTGAAGCTGTGGATAATCGGCGTACGTGATGACGCTGACCCGCATCTCGTTGCGGCCGATGGTGAACCAGTCGACGACGTCCTTGACGAAGTGGAGCTGTCGACGGAAGTCCGGTCGCCAGATGCTGTTCGATGCGTCCAGCATAAAGACGACATCTGCCGGTTTGCCCCCGCAACCTGATGATAGCCAAACACATTTCTGCGCTTTAGAAAGGTACCTGACGGAGCCATATAAAATATTTGCACGTATATACATACATACATACATACATACATACATACATACATACATACATACATACATACATACATACATACATACAAAAGAAGACGAGAGACAGGAAGAGATGGAGTAGACTTGTCCATGAAGCGACCAACCCTGGGATCGAGGATGGTTAAGACAAGACATACATGAGCTCACCCGTAGTTAATATCAACTTCGCCAGCTGGTACTAGTTCCCTGTCTTATAATGCTGCTATACCTAGGCAAGTCCATGTCCCTGTCACCAGTCGACTTGACCATTGCTGCTCTGTCCTGTTGCCCAGCCCAGAGCGCTGATAGCCCGGATCGACCATATGTTTCGTTCAGCTGCTAGCTTCGTTGGACGCTTTTGCAAATCAACTCCTCTCTCGGACTAATGAAGGCGAAAGAGGAATTTAAATGTTCTGCTCTCCTATGGATAAAATAATTTTATCTATAGGAGAGCAAAACAAGTAAAACAGAACCAGGTTAACTGTTTTCCAATTAGATGCGATAAACTGTATCGAATGCCGCAAGAAATATCATGGAAGCTGAGACAGCGACAACAACAACGACAACAACAATAACAACAACAACAAAAACAATAACAATACTGACTATTTTATTATAAAAAATAACAATCATCGTTTAATTTCACACTGACTCACTAGAGTCTGATTACAGTAATATTATGAACGGATGATCACAAGTTATTACAGGAGTAGAATTCAACTGTGTGGCAACCATGCAAGGCTCACATCACAACCTACATCAAATTTAGTCAGCGCTACCGCTCAAGCGAATTGAAGGACTAGTAAATCTCATGGTGTGGGCGGAGTAAATCTCGCTTCCCACAGCTCTTCACACCATATCAGTGTGTTGCCCGTTACTCTGCGGCTCCTTGTTGGTGAGAGTTGGCAGATACAAGTTTATTGCAGAGGGAATCAAGTAGCGTTTCAGTTTCAGGTCGAAGCATAGCCATTCACAGGTCTGACCGACAGCCCAAATCAAGTCGGCGATCGCGTGAAAACAACCACGTTCGGCCCAACAGTTCCAAATAAATACGTCAACGATTCTGTAGCCATTTGTAACAGAAGCGACGAAAGCCATTCAGAGACCACCGGCGATATATAAAGACCATCAGTGAAAGCAATAACATTCCCAGATCTGCCATCTCTCAACAGCACGCGGGTGATAAAACCGGCTGATGCTAGCCACACCGAGGATTTGCTGTGCCTCGATACACATCTCCAAAAAAACGCAACGAGCCTGGGATGCCCATAGGGTACAGAGAGAACGGGAGGGAGTCACGTACGTAAACACACCGACTGATCGTTTCCGATGGGGATTTATCGTTCCCCGGGGATGGAGCGTTCAAAGCAGCGGAATTCCTCTCCAGTGAATGGGACACGTATTTATATATAGCCTAAACAAGCCCACAAACATTTCGCGTCGTCGGCTTAACTGTAGTTAGCGACGAAAGCTGGGTCCTCCAAGTCTTGCGACACACCAGAAGCCGCCAGAGTGGCGAACTCATCGACAGGGACAAACAGATGTATACAGGTTGTCACCGACCGAGAGGCGATACATCAGAGAACGACGTAGTACCTGGTCCTGCAGGGTCTTTGCTGACCCTCAGTTTCCCACTACAGATGGCGTTGTTTATACGCTCACATGTATACACACTTTAAAAAAATCAACAGTCCGTTCGTGCCCTGTTTATCGTTAAATAAGCCGTGCATACATACCTACTGCGCGTGCGTCGACGTACGTCATCTGAAAGAACAAGAACACAAGAAGGCTGCAATGGGTTGGTTTTACACAAACGTAAACACAGAATTCCAATATGGGTTTTATCCGGTTTTACCAGAAATACGAGCTATTGAGTACGCGGAAGGAATACAAGTTTAAATCAGTGCACAAAGGGAATGTGCTATTTAGGTCTATAATTAAACGGATTATCTGCAGCCAGTAGCCATATATATATTTATGTTATCCAGTGTCAAGTGGAATGCCAGATATTTAGTGCGAAGAACTGGTGAGTAGTATACACCTTAAAACAGCCTCAGTGCTTAAGAAGTTTATGTGAATCTCGATCAAAAGTCACCGAGTTATTCAAGGCACATGACTCTGTTTCATATCAGGCGGACTTCTTCTAAATACCCGTGGGTATTTAGAAGGGTAAGGGTGGGCCATTGAAAAGTAACTCCTTCAGTTTTTTGCTAAGATTTCGGCCAAAGGTAGAGATCGGTAAATGAAACTTTACAGGCGCTAGGCTAATTCATACTTACATACAGCCTCCAAATTTGACTGAAATATTTTACATAGAACATAAGTTATATCCCTTTTAGTGGGTGCAACCACTGATTTTTGATAGTCAAAAAACATCTTACGCAGCAAAACGTTACAAAAACGATTTTACAAGGTCACATTAAGTAATTGTTATAAAACAAACATCGTACTTTTTCATAACCTGTGTCTACCACCAGCAGCCACACATATTCTGAGCCCATTTGGTTGGTGGGGGCCATTGCATCGGTGATAATTTGCCCGGGGACACAACGAAAAGCGGTGAGGTTCGGATCTTCTTGGGCAAATCTTATATTAGACGTACGGCTGATGTGCAACTCTTCTTAATATACGCCGAGTACTGAGTTGATTTCTGCAGATGTTGATATTCTGTGAGCTAATAAGTTCATCAACATGCTCGATATTTGTTCTGGTACCGATAGATTTCTGCCTTCCGCTGCCCTTACGACGTTCCACCGCCCACCCTTATCATCAATGCGTCCGCATATTTTTATAAATGCTCAGCTCCAGTGATTTCAGAGTGAGCTTTGATTACAGCTATGGCTCCAAGATCATGCTCATGATTCATGAAGTGTCTATATAGGCATTTTATCTGTCATAGACACCTTGCCCATTTTTTATTTTGTTACAAATGCTATCATAAAATGGTTAATCGCAAAGCATTTTATTCACCAATTTAATCGACTGCTTGCTAGATGACGTCAAAGTGACCTACGTATGCGATAATTTCCAGTTTCATTTCTCAATAATAATAATAATGATAATAATAATAATAATAATAATAATAATTATTATTATTATTATGAAGTGTGTTTTATTACAACTACTTGAAATGTGACTTCACAAATTCACAAGTGGAATGCCAGATATTTAGTGCGAAAAACTGGTGAGTAGTATACACCTTAAAACAACCTCAGTGCTTTTTATAACCTTTTGCTGCGTTAAACGTATTTTGACCATCAAAAATCAGTGGTTGCACTCGTTAAAAGTGATATAACTTTTGTTCTGTTTGAAATATTGTAGTCAATTTTGGTGGTTATATGCAAATATGAATTGCCTTTCAGCCTGTACAATTTTATTTAATATTTCCTACTTTTGGCCGAAATATTATCAATAATCCGTAGGGGTTACTTTTTTTGGCCCACCCTGCGTATGTAGACTTACATATTAGAAATAAGAAGCACACTCGCATAGGCTTACACATATATATACAGCTGCAATTTAATGATGCCTCTTACGCAATTCAGAAGCGCACATTGAACATTGCCAGCCATTAAGAATCTTACAAGTAAACTGAAAAAGATATATTCTCAGTAAAAACCGAACAACGATCAAGTCTCGCTCTGGGTAATTAAAAATGTAATTGTAATGAAACACTTATATAACGCCAATCGATATCAGAATGGAATGGTATAATATGGAATGATATTAGTCTAGGCCTGATGTCATCAAGTGCCACATATTGTAGAAACCCTCACACATGTAAATCAGAGTTATTTCCGATTATTTTACCCCCTGTATATTTATATATTTATGTAATTATATGCAATCTTGAGATTTACATATATACTGTAGTCAAATTGTACGCAGTTGCTTTAAATAAACATAGTTGTGGCATTTGCTTGGCATTTATGTCCCTGCTTAAACATATATATATATATATATATATATATGTGTGTGTGTGTGTTTAAGCAGGGACATAATATATATACATATATAACATTATATATATATATATACATATATGTATGTATTTATATCGTGAGCGAACAGGTGACCATAAACAACTGATATGAGCTAGTTTAAACAAATATGGTATGTGCAATAAATATATATACATAGTATATATGCAATATGCATATGCATTTATATGCATATATATGTATAAATATATGCATACATATGCGGGTCTAGATATTCGGTTAATTACCATAATCGCGTGCGATGAATGATTGGGTGGAGGGTTATCCATTTCCACTTAAGTGTATCTATAGATAACTGATTATAAACGATCTCAGCTTATTCCGGAAGTCGTGTCTTGCGCAGATCCGGAAGTAGAAGATTAATGTCTATCGCATCTGTCTAAATCTGATCTGAGTTAAGAGCTGCAGCAACAGATTTTTATGAGAAATCAAAATAGAGCCTTTATATATATTATATATATATTATATATATATATATATATATAATATAATAAAGTATTATATACATTCGTACATCCGCGTATACATAGTCATTGCTGATGCTCACACACGGCTTAATTGTCAGTTGTCACATGTATCATGGTGGTGCCATCATGCCATGTATATATATACATATACATATATATATACATATATATATAGGCCTATTGCTTGGGTATCTACGTAATGGAATGACTCAGAATGACCTGGTGTAATGAAGTAGCCAGTTCTAGCGGAACGTTTCGTTCCTTTGGGGTTTACCTTTTATTTACAACTATACAAATGTGCCAACTGTAGTTTAGGAATTTATGTAGACCTAATCACTAGTAATCTTTCATATTTCTGCTGTTTCCGAATATAAACTGATTTGATGAACAAACTCCACCACTGGTTGTACTCTACCAGTGCCAGTCCCAAGCCTGGATAAGGGAGGAGGGCGACGCTAATGATCTTTATTACCACACAGTGTCGTTAAACTGCAACTACCATCAATGAAGAATTTAGGACTTGTCTTGAATCGATGGTTGACTTGTTGAATCAAATAAGTCGACGGTCGCTTAGAATATACTGGGAAACAAATTTCGACAGTTTGAGCACAACACTTTTTGTATGAGATGAGTAGGGAACAGAGTTAGTTAGGTCTGTGAATTAGCATGTAAGAAATCTTGCTTTCTAGTGCTCAGACACTAACGATTCTGTAAGCCAGCCAGCTTTCTACGGTTTCGACTGCAGCAGGGACGAGGTGACTCTGATGTGGCTGCATATTTGCATTCCTTATTACGAGCTGCTTTTCCGGCTCTCCAAGCTGCGTTTTGCAATGGTTAATGCTTGCATGATAACTCGAACGTATCCGGATGTATGAATAAGCAACTATACCGTACATCCAGACCAGAGGTGGCGATCCCGGGAAGGGATCGAGGGGACAAGTACCCCCACTTTTTACAGAGAGGGGACTATTTATACGTGTGTCCCCCACATTTTCTACTCTTCTCATTGGGTGTCCCCCACCTATCAAGCGAGATCGCCGCCTCTGCTCTAAACCAAGTTGAATTGGTGCCTGCGTCAGGTCTTTCACCAGCAAATTTGGCTCTGGCTTGGAACAATTCTGATTCCTGGGACCGAGATCATTGGGCTCATTGATGGACTCGGTATTTTGCCTCAAGGGAAAACCCACCAAACCACGTCATTTACCGCACCATGATAATTTAATATATAATAATAATTTCGACAATGACAGGAATTTCTTCCAATTATTATCCGTTTTGTGGTCTCCACGCATCAGAGAATGAGTGCTAATTAAAACTGACTTGGTCTAAATATTTAAAACTAAGCCAAGAATTCCTTTAAATAGACGCAATTACAATCAGAAATAGGGTCGAAACAAAAGAAAGAGCAACTCCACACGCCAAACACTTCTGCATAGGCCAACGAAACCCATACACCCCGCTGTGTGTGTGTGTGCCCCTCAGATTCAAGGGCATAGTAGGACGCATATCTGAAGCGTTGGCCTCTCTGGAGAGGAAGAGGAAGCTCCTTGGCGTGCGGGAGGCAGGGAGGTAGACTGGAATGACGCACACTGTGACGCATGCGCCGTTGGAGTGGCGACAGACGAAAGTGGTAACAAGTGGTAATGTGGAAGTAGGTATAGGTAGCGGAAAATGGGACAGAAGCGATATGGGACATGCAGAATTGCAGGGTACTGCGTGGAGCTGCATGGACAAATTGGAGGACAGGAAAAATGAGCTGGAATAATGGTCCATTCCCGTTTGGCCAACATAATATATTCAGCACTTGTTGTTCACGTCCGTCATAGCTGCCAAGTGAACTCCTTAAAAGACGCTATAAAATCGCCAGACAAACACATAGATGCATGCATGCATGCATGCATGCGTATACACACATGCAGGCGTACCTAAACATACATACACATACACACATTTGTCACAATACCAGTTTGCTTTCGTATACACTCTGGGTATAGCTGTTGACCATCGTTGGGTGTTTTCGTAGATAACCAGTCACCTATCGAGCCTACCAACGATATGAAGTGTTAGAGACGTCATTTGCTTGGCCTCGGCATATAAGGGCAGGTGTGGAGGGTAATCGGACCGGCAGCTGAGTCTTGCATCGATTGATGAAGTGAAGTGGAAAGATTGAGACAGACCAATTAAGTAGAGAGCGTTGCAGTAATCGAAGAGCGAGTCTGGGTAATAGTGGGTATACAGAGAACAGAAGCATAAACTGTTGATAAACTGTTGCTCTATAGTGATTTAAGCACTTCCGGCGCTTAAAATTCTGCAGTTGACCCAATTCTAATACAGACGAGTATATTACATACAAGCACATTTAATAATATAGCTCCTTCTTTTTCTCTTTCCCTATAAGCAGGCCTATATTTATATATCAGGATAGAGAAATTGACATGTAATTAATGTGTTTTTCCCAAGTAGAGTCCCAGGGTGTAGAAGTAGCTTTATGGGAAGACGATTCCGGATCACTGAGCTTACAAACAGAAACTGCTACTGCATATATTTGCAGCACGAGCTATGGAACTAAGAAAATACCTGATGACAGCGCCAAGTAAAGGCAGATATACCCTGTAATCAGTGCGCTGACGGATAGGGAGTCAGTGAAGAACCTGTAACCGGTAGCTGGAGACATGCTCATAGGCCTATACTTAAGGATCATATTTAACCCAACCAGGCACTTAGCATGCAGAGCGCAAGACTCGGTCCAAGCATGTCAATTAATTATCATAGCACATTCGTGGGTTAGGGTTGAGCATAATTATGCAATTTGAAGTTCTGTGCAATCTTAGGCTTGGCCTTGGTGGCGCCGTGTTCTTATATGGGAATATTGAACCCTGGATGGTGACCATTAATAGTCAGTACACGATGCAGCTTATATATATATATATATATACACATATATATATATATCTATATACATACTGGAGCTGTGATACGAAGGCGGCCATCAACTCATATATGCTACATATGTATATAGGCCTATATGTACACACACACATATATATATACATACATATATATATATATACATATATATATATATATACAGTGCATGTGCCATTATGCTTGTTTTATCTGCATAAGGTGCATGTGTATATTTATATTGCGCTATGAGCAGTATGCGTAGATAAGATTAACATGCTTGCAAGCCGGTATGCATATATACGTGCATACATGTATGTATATGCACGAATTGATGTACATGTATGCATGTTGCTTATACATCTGCATGTATACGTCTTCTCACAATGCGTGCATTAGTGCAACTATATATACACATCGCGTAGGGTCCATTGCGTAAGTATTGCATAAGTATATTCCGTACATGCATGTGTATATGTATATATTTAGACGTATAGGCCCATGTAATTGTGTAAGTAGAAACATGTATATTTACGTGTGGCCTATATTCTGCTCTATATAAGTATATGCATGTGTATTCGTGCATTAGTACAACTATATATACATATAGCCTAAGGTCAATTGCGTAATGATCTTGGCTATATATAGATGATATGTAATCATGTTAGCTATTTGCGGAGGATATGACGTCAGATGGGAAAAAGCGCGTAGGGAGTGTCGCTGAGTTCTGCTCTGGCCGCGGGCAGAGCAATGCAGAGCGACGCGAACAGACAGACGGGCGTCTATAGCTACTGCTTAAGTTTAACGGTCGATTGAAGTGAGTGTGAGACACGGACAGTCTGTCGGGCGTCGGCTACAGAAGTCGAGAGTATTTGACTACAGGTTCAAGTATACGACAGCTAAGGTGCTGCGGATACTAGAGCACCAGAAGGTCAGCGAGGAGGAAGAGGATGAGGAGCAGGGCACGGAGGAAGATAAAGAGGAGTTGAGGGATAAGGTGGACGAGGATGAGAGAAAAGAGGAAGAGGAGGATGAAGAGGACAAAGTGCGGAGGAAGGGAGAGGAAAATGTGGAGGAATGGGGAGATGGAAGGCGGTGTGGGAGAAGAAGGATGAAGCAAAAGCTGAAAGGAGGACGAGCAGTACATGTAGTTTATAGCAGGAGTAAAACAACAGAGACATTGACATTATACGCTGGGATATACATTCACACAAATGACGTTAGTGTTTTGGAGACTGAAGTGTATAGTCGCATCTATAATATTGATTAGAAAGCGAAATAGTCACATTAATTTTTATTAATGTGAACTTGACACAACAAGGGTTTAAAGTGGTTAATTAGACGTTTAGTCTGTGCTAAAACCACTGCAATTTGCGTATATGGCAGGTTAAGAAACTTAAGACACGGCACCAACATCTTGGCTCGGAATTCGGGAAAGACCAGAGCTAATAAAAGTAAGAAGCCAATAAACACCCATAGTACATCATCGTAAGCCAGGTTTTGCTTCTTGGCAAAACAGTGAAAACACGCCTCACATGTGAATCATCGAATTGTGCGGCGTAGTTCCTTAACCCCGGAAGGAATTAAACAGACCGTCTGCAGCTTCCTGTAGTTCCGATATCTAAACGATTGCCAGTGAAATGCCAAAGCAAGGTCTTCTGGCTATGACTCAGATGTTCTACTCTCTATCGAAACTTGTTCTCTGATTATGTTTCGCATGCTTACATGAGTGTTTGGCTGGTATGAAAACACGACAGCATCCACTATAGTAGGCTAAAAGTAAACCCTTCGTCGAGTCACACGACCTAATGCCCAGATAATGAATGAATCGTGACTTGTTGTCTTTCTTCGGAATTTCGTTCTCGCCACAGTTCAGCCTCGTTATTATCTTATTCGCACCCTGGGTGCAGACTGTAGAATGATTAATACACTACCAAATTGCGAGTGGCTGTGATATGATAAGACCCGCCTACTATGGGTTACTCCTGAACAGTATAGGATGCCAACGCTACTATTCACTCTGCCGTGTGTCAGTAAATAGTTAAAGGAAATTCCTTAGCAATGGTTGCGATATGACAAGTGAAAATGAATGAGAGGAAACTTATTGCAGTGATAGTTAAGTTAACTAAAACGGAAAGTAATGGTAGATTTAACTGATAAGTTCTGATTCAGTTAACTGAAACGATGACTGAAGCTGGAAGATCTGAAACTGGAACCAACACTAAACTGAAAAGATGTAAGACTAAGGCTATAACTAGACTGGAAAGTTAAAACAAAGCTGAAACTTGATCATGCAGTTGTATAAATCCAGATGCACATCGCTATTATGCTTTAAAAGTCGAACTATAACTGAAACTGAAAAGTATACTGAAACCTATATACCACAGTCTTATTGAGACCAACAGAATCCTACATGATCTCGAAAATGTCGACGAAAAGACCTTAGCCTATTCGTGAGGAGTCTGAGGACAGCAGCTGGATATGTGAGAGGACATAACCTGAAACTGTTCCGCAATCGAGGGCAACTCGACTTTAGTAACTTCATTTATAGTCAAAGAATTGTGGATAACTGGAGCCAGACACCACAGTAAATAGTATCTGCAAGAAGCTATAGAGTACTTTCAGAAGGATACTGGACAGATTGAAGAAACGATATTGAGTCGGCTATTATATATACAGGGCCTATAAGCTCTTTAATTGCCTACATTATAGGCAATCAAAGCTTCTAGAGCCTACCTATTAACTGTGGACTGTCATCGATCCTGCAGTTGGATAAATCCAGATGCACATCGCAATTATGCTTTAAAAGTTAACAGTCAAATTTCATTGGCAATTATTAAAGTTAAACGTCTTTTCATTGGCAACTATTAAAGTTTAACGTCTTTATTTATCCTAGGTCCCTCTACGAGAGTTTAAGGGCTATATGAGGCCGAAGAAAAAGCAGTTTTAATTTATAAGCATTTTTTTAAATTTAATTTTGGCGCTGTAACTTATATCTCGCCAATGAGTTCTCCCTTTGAGGGCTACAGGAGTTTTTTGTCCACTGTCCAGTCAGTTGCTGAGAATTTGTTGGGCTTATTTAGTTGTAGTTATTTATTTTTTTAATAATTAATTATTGAAATTGATACGATATAATTAAAAAACAACTAAGAACTAATGAGGTGTAGGCCTATACGACAAATCTTACAGATAGGGCAGCAAGCTAGAGCTCAGTGTATTGAATTAGGTGCAAAATATCATGCAGGAAGAAATGTAAATAGTGGCGGAAAACTTGGAAGTACTATGTTAAGAAGAACCTTGATGTGATTTTACAATTATGATGCTTCAAGGTATAAATATATTCATAAGTAATTCGAACAATTCGTATCACGTGTACAAAAGCAACGACATAATCCTGTTTGCTTTATACCAGCGCTCGTGAATAAGCTGGTTCCTACGCTTGGCTTTCAAGTAGCCCTTTAGAAGTTTTGAGATTGCGCCTGCACCATCAGCTAATGCCTCTCATCACGAAAAGGCGCTACATAGATAATGACGTATTATTTTATAGTAGTCTACTAATGAATACAATAATAATGGTATTAAGACATTTCTCGTGGAATGGCAATAATTAATAGTACAAATGGAAAGTCTGAATAGATAAAAAAATAGCAAAAAGGAAATAACAAGTGTCAGAATAATGGATTCTTTAATATGGGAAGCGTTCGAAACAAAATCGTTCAACGAAGACTCCGATGGTTTGGATACTAGAGAGAGAGACTGCAAATTGACCGAATCCCACACAATGCAATCCACATGCAAAATTCGAAAGATCATAGAACAAAGGCAGACCATAACTACGCTGGACAGGTAACATAAATGAGCACAAAAACCACTTGGACTGACCCAAAGGAAGCACTGGACATGACAAATGCCCGATTGAAGTAAAGAAAATTTATTCGTATTAATCGTTACCAAATGACTGGCGTCCGGAACTGATAATGGCGTTGATGATTAGTTACTCACGATGGTGATGATCGATCAGATAGGCCTACTTAGATGCATTTTGCTTACCCCATGTAGTAACAGAAGGAATGTCGCTGATACCATGACATCCATCGTCAGTTGTTTTCTGAAACGTCCACTTCCAACTAACGTTATTAAAGTCTTCAATCGGAATCCGGCAAATCCTTTGCCCACAGACTTTCACTTTGAAGTCAATGCAGAATTCAAAACTAAGTAAAGTTCAATAGCCTAGTATGTCGGCGACGTGTTTTATCATGCGTTGTAGTTATCGCGGCATCCACCTCAGAACAAACTTCCACTCGCTCGTTTGTTCCACGGCCACTGTCTCTTTCCCTACAGCTGACTCCTGGTTTTATCGGCCACCACCGACTCGGCGCATTGACGGGCTGTACCTCCTCCTCCTCCACCACCCTCCTCCTCTTCTTCCCCCTCTTCTTCCTCCTTCTCCTTCCATCGTTATCTAACTCGACCGAAGTTAACTCCGAAACGGAGGCCGTCACTTGGCTGTTTTCGGGTCAGGCCAAAGAGACCATCTCCCCTCTACGTCATTGGTTGGTTAGTTAGTTGGCTGAAACACTAAAACACGTCATAGACGTTCGTGGGGATGAATGGGGCGACGGCGGGTTGCGGATCTCAATGACGACCTGGTGTTGGGCTACTGCCGGTGGTGGTGGTGATGATGGTGGTGATGGTGGTGTCGTTTCAGAGGAAGAGGCCGGTGGAGTGAATGCGTAGACGGGCGTGGTTGCTGCGACACAACGTTGACGGGGGCTGATAAGAGGTGATTAACAGCCGCGTATTGGAGACAATAGGGGTTAAACACCGGACGAGACATTCCAATTGCCGACTGAATCGTTAAATCATGGACTTTGTCTGCCCTGTTGTTTTCCCCTTCCATGATCTGTGTCCGGTGTTTCCTCCATGCGCCTTTTCCACGGGATATCTCATGAGTGTTTGACGCTGCGGACGAAACCCTAATTATATATACACCATACGTCTACACTCCAATTGTATATCTTTCACTCAGGAAATGTGACGACCATATGGAGAGAGACAGATTGATGGATGGATGGATAGATGGATGGGTGGGTGGATGAATGAATGGACGAATGAATGGATGGATAAATGGATGGATGGATGAATCGATGGATGGATGGATGCATGGGTGCATGAATGGATAGTGGATAGGCCATTAAGAACTGGACAGAGACAGAGCGACTGAGAGCTACATACAGTAAAAGAGAGACAGTCAGACAGACGATTTTCTTACAATCTGCTGCGGATAACCTGTTAATAGATCCTTCTACAGATTTCACAACTGTTCTCCTCTCGTCTCTGTTAATTACTTCGACGCCGCAATAATTCCGACATTAATCTACACACGCACATTCAGGAATTTACACTGTGAACCGCTAAAAACGGAGACCTTCTAGTTGCCACGATTTCAGTCAAACTCACACTATTTTAGATGTAAATCTCGGCTATATGTTCGTTCCTAAGTTTAGAATTCCCGACACTGCCCGTTTTAAAATTATATAACCTTTTTTAAACTGCCCATGCAAAGTAGCATTTAACAAAGAACACAAATCACTAAAACTAAACTATACTTTTATCTTAGTTAAAATATTTTAGCTACATTCATCCGTTAGCATTAAAAGAGCATCCTTAAAGTTTGGTTTGGAGTTTCTCGCGCAATAGTTTGTATTTATTGAAACCGTTCTTAGGTTGCGCTGTTTTCGTTCACCGTGTAGGGCTACTTAGTACATTGCAACAGCATCGTCAGTCAATCATTCAAGCAACTGACTGCGTTCTGATTCACTGTTTCGTGGCTGAAGTTACACTAACATCGGAAATACTTGTTCTTGTGAATGCTACATCGTCGTGTCCAGAGTCTTCACGATGCTTCCACATTCATAAGTTTCTTGTCCCTGCCTTCTAAACTGTTGAGGGCGTGGTCACAGTTTCCCAGATGTTTCGTATCTTCTCGTGGTGCTTCAATTTTCTAGTCCATAGTAGGAATTCAGTTTGAAATCTGAATTTGGTAGTTGTTAGGTTGATTATTTAGCTAAAGCTTTTACATATGCCGAATTATATGTTCCCGACTAGAGAGAGAATAAGGAACTAGAGACCGTTATCAAAAAGGGAACAATAAAATAATTAGAACAAAGTGAGAAGGATAGAGATAGAGAGACAGATAGATAGAAAGAGACATAGAAAGACAGAGAGAGAGAGCGAGAGACAGAGACAGGCATACAGACAGAGATAGAGAGAGACAGATAGGCAAAGACACAGAGAGACAGAAAGAGACAGAGTGAGAGACAGAGAGAAGGAAAGGAAAAGAGAGACAGAGGCAGAGACAAATGCAGACATAGAGACAGAACCAAAAACTGAAAAACAAAGAGAGGTCAAACAAGATAAAAGCTGAAAGATTAGGGTAGAAAAAGCGTTCAGGGATAAAGAATTCATAATGGGTCTTAATTTGTTGTCTAGAAATAGAATGGACTGTGTGGCCCAGAACACAACGTGCAATCGCCAGTCAACGAACTCTTATGGGATAATTATTGTTTGTGAAGTCAGTGCAGGTACACAATTGAAAAATGTACATACGAGTGCACTAAGTAAGCAGTGTGTATATATTCGCGGAGCTATGCGTTCATGGAGTTGTGTGTAAGTATTTATGTATGATGATACGTGTGTATGCATTTACATGCATGGGTGTAATGTCTAAGATTATATCATGCTGTATACGTGGCTCGTGCATGTAAGCTACACATGAATGCATGTATATATGCTTTATGTATGTATGTATGTATGTATGTATGTATGTATGTATGTATGTATGCATGGGGAAGCGTAGAGTAATACCGAGTTCGATTCTGTATTCCCGTTAGGTTGACTAGTCCTTCTTTCGCTGGGCGGTATTGGTTAAATTAGATGTATCACGTAATGAGCGCTTTGCATGACTGCCGACAGTCAAATTCGACTCCTGTAATAACTTACCATCATTCGTTCATACTATGTCTGTAATCGTACTGCGTTGTCGGTTTGAATATAACCGCAAATTATTATTATTAATATTATTGTTTCTATTTAGGCATGCGTATGTAATGAATATATATGTGTATGTATGCATACGCGCTTGTGTATGGCTATTTGTATGGCTACCTGTCACAAGAGTCCCAATTGGGTGGCAGTAGTGATTAGACTACATAACTTTCTTTTCGTTTGGAAAGCTCGCTCAGCAGCTATGACGTACATTCTAGATGTAGACCTATACATAGAAACACAAGAAGTGATGACGCATCATATCCTTCGTTTTCAGACGGTGCAGAAGAACGTCTAATGATTTTATTCTCGTAGTCTTGTCTTCTGCCATCCAAATCGCTCGCCTAACAGTTTCTACTTGGCATAAACATAAGAGCGGACTTTGTTGAGAACCCTTCAACGCAGCACGCATGTAGATTAACAACCCTCCACAAAGAAGGGGGCGTTGCAAAACACCTTCGCTAATCAAAAAACATTCGTAGCATACCAAAGACATTTCAGACATGCTCAGTATACATTTAAAAATAAATTAAGCTGAGATAAAAACTTGACATCTATGTAACATACTGCGAAATGATTAGTTAGGCTATTGTCGAGCGAATTTCAATGCTCAGTGCTAATGACTTTCCAGGATTCATTACAAAAAGAAATGAGGCCAACTGGCTCATTGCCATAATCATTGCCTGCTAACATACAGCAGTTACTATGGCCCACCCACAGACAGTCAGGCAAGACACCGTGATTTTAAATGGCCTAAAATTAATTCATCAGACATCTAAGTAATTGGATTCAGTAACTAATTGTGCAATTCGAAAGCGATATACTTTTAATAAGTAGATTGACAGAACACAAGAAACTGTTTTTGCGCCGTAAGAGTCGTATAAATAGCCGATGGATAGGCGAGACATGCGGGCTATGATCCAATTAAACGGTATCAAATGCTTTGGCTGCCCGAAATTCCACTGGTCTTATCGCTCAGTTCTAAGCATCGAGTCTCTAGGTTGTCTCTGCTTCTGAGTCGCAGGACCAATGACGCTCAACACCGAACAGGCACAGATGATTATTGCGACAAGTGATCTGATTAAAGCAAAACGTCCAAGTTATAGCTATCGATCGTCAACTATTCCTGCAATGCGTCGCTTGCCAAACACAGCGCAACGTTAAGAGGTCAGATGTCATCTGGTGGAATCTGTTGGGATGCAATGTATAGGGAATTATTGTGACGTAATGACTAATAAGATGTATGTATGTATATATGCATGTATGTACGTAAGTAAGTATGTATGTATGCATATATGTATGTATGTATAAGCTCTGCTGACAACCGCCAGAGCTTCCTAGTTTTGTGATTATACGTGCCACAGCAAAATTCCAAGCAATAAACAGAAGGCTCTTCAGGTCACAGCCTTTCAAAATGCAGACAACACAAGTATAACAATAATTTACCCAGAAAGATAACATCACACTATGAAACTCATGTATGTAACAGATAGATTATATGAAGTAATGTAATCTTTACGTAGAATAGGGATTTATGAGCTGCTTACTAGTAGAACCTGAATAAGAGATGGAATAAAATCTTACCTATGGCGTTATCCACACCCTTAGCTTTGTTTGATTCTTCTTCAATATTAATATTACTAATTTAATTCGATAGCGATATTCTTTCAATAAGTAGATTGACAGAACGCAAGAAACTGTTTTTGCGTCGCGAGAGCCGTATAAATAGCCGATGAATAAGCGAGACACGAAGACTATGATTAAATTAGGCCTAAACGGTATCAAATGCCTCAGTTACGCGACCCGAAATTCGACTGTTCTATCACTCCTATACTCGAGTATGCATTTTTGTGAGGTACTTGAAAGGTGTCATACTAAGTGTATGAAATACTTACATATGCGTGAAAATAAACATACAAATGCGCTGCTATAGTATCTCATCTCTCCTACATTGATAGCGTTCTTCACCGAACGTTATTTTAAACGATTCATCATAAAGACCACTTGTACATTTTAGAACAACATCAGTTGTAGTTATTAAGTCATTTATCTAATCGGCTCCAACGAAGACAAAAGACGAAAATAGTTGCCTGTCTTCAAAAGTTGCGGAATGGTTCCGAACCAAAGACTTTCTGCAAAAGGTGTTTCCTATGGCCTTGAAGACTGGTCAAGGGTACTTCATAAAGTGCCAAGAGTTATATTGTCTTTGAGAACATAAACACAGGAGACGTATCTGCGCATTACTGATACAGTTTTACATACAGCTAATGTGAAGAAGAAAGGAAGAGCGGTCTATTGAGCTATTCTGAGAACAGCCGTTGGTATGAAGTGTCAGAGACTTAGCTTATAAATTACAGCGGTTGACCAACCTCCACCAGAACAGGAACTTGTTTAGAAACTTCTGCTCCAACTGTGCCACCTAGCCAATTCAGCTGCATTGACTAAGATCTTACTGGCTTTTTTACTCATAGGAAACTACATTTCCAGATAGTCTTTTGTTCGGAAAAATTATTATCAATTGCGATTGATACTCTGTAGATGGAGCACCACAAGCGAGAGGAACAGTTGACTAGGAGTAGGCCTCAATATTTCCTATGGTTTGGCATTATATATATATATATATATATATACAGTACATGCACTCCTCAGCTTAAAACCTTGTTTTCTTTCGTATCTATACTAGAATAAAGCAGTGAACTAACTCCTGCTCATTATATTAATTTATTGAGCGTGTTTTGACCACGCGCAGCCATCGTGTGGGATAAACTAATAAAACCCATCCTTCATTCGACGCAATCGCAAGCTTTATTTCCTGGAAAGCTGTGGGAGAGAAGCATAAATAATTCCGGAAGACCAAATCCGATCCGTGAAACATTAGATTTAGAACATCTTATAATATACTCTAGTCGAGTTATCAATGGACACGACGATTGCTCTGTTTACGCATTTCTTTTCACATGCAGCCATACATAATGGTAGACCACATAGCTATAATAATATGTTTCATCGTGGCACTGTTTCAACACGTTCAATGTACTACTATAAACGTTCGTAAAACTGCTAACGTTATTGATTACGCGTCTTCTGAGCCACTTTAAACCTGTGTTATGTGATGCTGCGTGTATGTTAAGCCATGTTACGATAAGTCATGTTATGCTTTTGTCCAGTTATGTGCTGCTTTATGATGCCATGTTATGTTATGTCTCATGTGATGTCATTTCATATCATGTCAACTTATGTTATGTTTTCTCGTGTCATGCCATCACATGTTATGGTATGTCATATCATGGCATTCTATGTCGTGATATGTTAAGTCACATTGCGTCATGGCATGTCATGTTATGCTTATGTGATGCTTTATGCTATGATACAAACAGAAATAATATATAATATATAATATAGAATTATACTTCTCCAACATCTGCATTTCTTAACTTCTAACAACAATTAATAGGTAAATCATTTAGACTATAAAACATGAGGAGTGATAATTAGCCCTAATTATACGACGCAAAACAAGGAGAATGTGTATAGTTATAAGCAAGGCTGTTGTTCGAACCCCACCACTGTATCAGTGGCGTTTTCTTGTTTTCCTGGCAGTCCGTGATATCTGGAATTGTCGGTAGGGAGCCATGTTTATTCACGATATCCGCGACACTTACGAGTTGCGAATGGTTGGTCGGTGGCGATAAGACGGGCATGAATCTTTTTCTCTTTGACAAGGCACTGTTGCCTTGAGCGACTACAGACGCTTTGTGCAATTTCTCGTAAATTTTGCTATGGTGATCCACTGATGCAGTGATGTCGTAATGTAACGCTATGATGATTCCATGTAACGCATCATAGGCCTACTATTTAACAGAGGCGGCGATCCCGGGGATCGAGGGGGACAAGTCCCCCCACCTTTTTCAGAGGGGAAGCAATTTGTACGTATGTTCTCCCCATATTTCCTACTCCTCTCATTGGGTGTCTCCCACCTGTCATGTGAGATCGCCGCATCTGCTATTTTATATCGTCTGTCTGTCTGGATTTACATAGGCATGAGTGTATACATGCATGTATGTATTTATGCATGCACGTATGTTATAGCGCATTATCGATACAAAAGAAGAAAATCATGCAACTAACTATGTATGTTACTCAAAAAACTTTTGATCCACTAGACCGTTTGTTCCAAAATTATGCAAAAATACTTCTTAGCACCCGAAACCAAGATAGGGGGGGGGGGGGGTTAGTGATCCCAAAATCTTACACCTTTACTATTTTATTGGGTGAAACGCATCCAAATTACGCCTTTTGCCTAACACATTCATTCTAATTATGAAAATGCCGACCTAGCCAATGGTTTAGATATAAAATTGGTGTCTATTCAAACTCAGCCAATAGCCTGGCTTAAACGGAGGTACTACACACGAATAAAACTAAACCAGATCGCCATCACTTGACGAGATCTAGGGTCTATATTGAAAGTTATAGGATTGATCGGCAATTTAGGTTGAGATCAAAGCGTGAATGTTGCTTTAGACTCCCTTGCGCGGTGATCTTGTTAATTTCGTCTAGTCCCGTTCGTTAGCTGTTGTCGACAAGAAACACGATTGTGGTTGTTGCTTAAAATAAATAACAATTATTTTCTACGAATAATTATAGCGAAACTTCTCAATTCAAGGAAGTCATTCGGAAAAGTTAAAAGCAGTCCTTCGAGATTATCTATGGGCAACCGATGACTACACGGAAAATTCCATAATTGTAGTGGACCAACTCTAGACGCAGTTTTCTCGGATAAATAGTTTCTGCAGTGCATAGTCTTTTATCCATATCTTCGGTACTTTATAACGTACGGTACTAGCTGAATTACCACGATCGTTCTGATATAAATATATATTTATAAATCAGAACTAACATATATATAATATATATATATATTATATCAGAACTAAGATGGAATGAAAATATAATTGTAAGGACAATCCGATCAAGGCTGGGTAATTAAGCTAGTACGGTACGTTATAAAGTATTCACGCAAGCCTACGTATGTTTAGGCCTATATGTATGTGATCTTGTGCGTATGGATGTGTCCGTATTAATGTATGCAAAGTATATTGCTGACAATAAATGTATATTTATATGATTGAATGTCTCTTACTGTTCTTCTTTCTGTTTCCTTATTGATCCGTCTCTTACATAATTTTGCTAAGCTATTATGTTTTACTGTACTGCGCTTCGTTTTGTTTTCTTGTTTGTGATGCAATTACTATGTTCACTTACTCTAGGGACCAATAAAAACATTTTGGTTATGGTTATATGTAAGTACAAGTAGGTACAAGTATGTAGGTATTGTACTGCATGAATGTATTTATCCATGTATATAAGCACGTGTATATATATATATAATTCATATGATCATGTATGTACATTGTAGGCCTAATTATGTATTTATGTCTGTAAGTGTGTGCGCGCGTGTGTGTGAGTGTCGTTTCGTTGTAAGGTATTTAAGAAACCGGTCGATGGTTGAAACTGTCGTTCCTCTTAATCGCTGGGTGTAACCTAAACAGTAGCATAATTGCGTAATCGAAATGCATTCTATAAATTCTCGACAGCCGCATTCTTTTTGCATCCTCTGTTTGTATACACATGACCCGCAGATCGCGGGCTTAAGCACTAAAGAAACCCTCCGAGATTAGACCAATCGCGGCTACTCATAAATTCTTCGAAACTGGTCTAAAATCATCCACAAGTACATGGATGTGTTACTCGCATGCATACGGACCTCTGACTGCCTGGAACGATCTGCTAATCGTGCCGCTTATTCATGAGTTGATCTGCTAATCACGTTAATGGCTCATGATTAGATCAGCCAACCATGCCATTTATTCACGAATAGATCTGCTAATCACGGTAATGACTCATGATTAGATCAGCCAACCATGCCATTAATAGATCTGCTAATCGTGGCGTTTATTCATGAGTTGATCTGCTAATCATGTTAATGACTCATGATTAGATCAGCCAACCATGCCATTTATTCACGAATATATCTGCTAATCATGATAATGACTCATGATTAGATCAGCCAACCATGCCATTAATAGATCTGCTAATCGTGGCGTTTATTCATGAGTTGATCTGCTAATCATGTTAATGACTCATGATTAGATCAGCCAACCATGCCATTTATTCACGAATAGATCTGCTAATCATGATAATGACTCATGACTAATGAGTCAATCATGCCATTTGTTCACGAATAGATCTGCTAATCATGATAATGACTCATGACTAGATGAGCCAATCATACCATTTATTCATGAGTTGATCTGCCAATCCTGCTGTTAGCAATAGAAGCGGTGACTAATGATTAGGGCCACAGACTGCAGATGTTTTTTCTCTTCTTGTATTTTATGAACTTGTCTTGTATAATCCATAGCAGCCCCATTATGGGCAGGTTTCATGGGTAGGCCTATGATACAAGTTCGAAACTTAACTGGTAGGCGGTCCGACACGGTCGTCAGCGGGTAGCCAGCTACCCGTTTACAGCTCTACAAATAACAAGATTAGGGACGTCTTATGACAGCAATGGTCTTTGACATCTTACCATGTTATTGAGTCACTGAGGATCTCGTTTACCCATGTGTGTAGGCCTACCTTCAGACCGGGTTTTTCGCGTTCTTCCGTTTAAAAAATGACGGTGGTTTCTTCGGTCTTACAATTTTGTCCGTGGTTCTCTTTATCTACAACACGACTTGGCATATTTATATTAATATGAGCTGTTTAAAGTGCTTTTTGAATTTTTGTGTTTCTTGAAACGTGTAAATTCTTATACGCAATTTATTTACACAATGTTATGCAATATCAAGTTTAGAAACATTTCTATATGTGCACAACTCGTTTTATATTTATACAATGCTATCTAGGCAATGTTAAATATAGATTTGTTAAACCGTACTGTTTTGGTCAAGCAAGAGGCAAATGCCGTAGTCTAAAGAATCTTACCATTGGTAATCTCACCAATGCATTTTACCACCTCCTTCTGTAGCCTAGACCTGTGATCTAGAGGATGTTCCTTGTGGGCAGTCAACTCCGAGTTCTTGGCACTTGTTGCGGAGGATTCGGCTGATATATCTGTGAGCATTCCAGGAAGAGATGAACGATGGTGTCCGTGACGTCGCACTCCTCGCAGTTTCCATCAGGGGTGCAGATTTCATTGTGTGACAGCTCCAGTGTGTTAATTTTTTAACGACACCGTTCCCTATCGAAGATGATTTGGCGTCGTCCTCCTCCTTTATCCAGGCTTGGGACTGACGCTATCACGCTGGTTGTGTATGAGTGCATACCTGCTTTAAGGCGCTATACATGTATGTTTTCTCTGATGTGTTGTCTTTCAAGGTCAAACATGTTTCCTTGCTCTGTTTCCCTGAACTTGTACAAACATGTAAGTGGAACACGTGCGTATAGAAGTCGTTTGATGCGTGTTTCATAAACACTCTTGTTCTCGACCATCTGGGAGCGGCCATGTTCCAAAAATAGAAGCAAAAACAAAATATATCTTCAAGGTTGTTCAAGATCAGCGCCATCTGTAAATGGACCACGTCTCAACGCATTCCAGAAAGGCATTTTCTTGTAAACAAAACGTTCCACTTACATGTTTGTACAAAACGGATCTATAATAAATCTCAATGATCTAGACATGTGTATTTGTGTATATATCATTACATAGCAATCGCATTCTAATAAGCTAGCTCAGCACCAGTGAGAGATATGTGACGGGAATCAACTGATTCACATTCGCTCAGTTAAAACTGAATCCATGGTCAGATAAGGTCAGATTCGGTTCCAGGTTGGAAGAGGATATTCAGGTTGATGGACAATAATGCGATTGTGGTCGACGGTGTCTAGAATTTGAGCAGCGAGGAAGAGAGAAAGATAAGCAGTGTAGGGGGAATCAGTGTAGGATTTTCTCAGACCTGGATAAGACTAATGACACCCAAAAGGCACAAGATAATGTGCCATCTTTCCATCCTCTTTCTCCTAACCTCCAACTCTTCTTCTCCTGCAATTCTCTTTGTATACTTTGGCAACCGCTCTCTTGATGCTGCGGGGAGTACTGGTTTTGTCTGTTGGGCAATCCAAGCCTGGATTTATTGAACATAAATGTTTTAGGCTTTGGCTGGGGGTAAGACACGAACAGAGATTGCGAGAGGTTCAGAGCAGGTGAACTGATGGGTCGGGTCAAGTATTTCAGGTGGAGTGTTGCGGGAGTTCAAAAGTGGTGGAGTAAATCAATGCGAATGTCGGTCGACACATTTTTCAGCTCCAACCGTCTGGCATCCACCCTACTCTTTCTTCTATCAATCGATCGGATTAGACCCTTTGCAATTTTACATGTACCTCCGTTATCCGTTTTTAGGGGGCCACGCCTTTAAGGACCGTTCTCCCAAAGACTCAGAGATTTTCGTCTGAGAATTATCCAGGCGAATATCCAATTATGAAAATCCCGAGAAATACGAAGTAGAAGTTTTTGGCAGCATTGGCGGAAAAATAAGAAATTTAGTACAACAGAGCTGAACGCACGGTCTTCAACACTGCACGGAGAGGAGAGGTTGCATTAAACAAATTTATATTGACAATTACAGTTGGTTTTGAAATTTGTGAAAGGTTTGCAAGAAATCGATTTATCATAACCATAACCATTTAGGAAGATTACAAATCATTACCACAAAATCACGGCATTAAATGACAAACTTAAGCAGCGAACAACTATTTTCGAGTGGGTTCTTTATACTGTTCATGGATGTAGTACGGATTTTCGAAGAAAACGTTGTAATTGTCTGGATATGCAACACTAAAATCACTTATGTTGTCCTTAACAATTCTCTCCATGACCTTACATACAATACTGGTTAAACTGGCTGGTCTATAATCGCATGTTTTTAAATAATGGCGCCAGGACGTCATTCATTGGCTTCCAGTTAAGCACCGCATTCAATATCGGATCTTCTCTAATGTCTGGCACTGTGTTTTGGGTAAAGAGTCTGTCTATCTTAGGGATCTGTACACCTTAACTTCCTCTGGTCGCTGATCTGTTCGCTCGGCCTCTAGAAGCGACTTTGTGGTTCCACATGCTCATACCGCCACCAGGCAAAATAGAGGTTTTGCAAATGTGGGTCCCAGTGTTTGGAACAACCTCCCATTTGATCTGCGCTCGCTCCCGCGCGACCTGTCTGGCTATCTCTATAAACTTCTTAAGACTTTCCTTTTAAACCGAGCCTGGGTCGGGAGCGACTCTGAATAGTTAGCTTGAAGAGGCGCTATATAAATTGCATTGATTGATTGACTGATAAGGATGGGGACAGACTCACGGAAATGAGGTGGGGCGGAGACAAATGTTATCCCGGTGTCATTCTCTGATCGGAAGATAAACTAAAAATTCACTCAACACAAACTAGTTGCGTTAGCTTCGTGAGTACTTCCTCTTGTACTAACTCCAACTGACTGCAATAATTTACTGAGTCTAACTAACTACCCTTCGTCAGTAATTGGCTAACTAACTAGTTAAGCATTATAGGCCTAGTTGCCTTTTTACAGGCACACAATCGTAAGGCTTGAACGTCATAATTTATATAGGCCTATGTTGAATAGGTCTCCCCACTTAGGTCCCTTAGGGGTTGTTTCTTTCCCTATTGTTAACTGTCAATTCCCGTTTAATTTGTATGTTCTGCCATTCTGTTTGCTTGATTTTCAGTTATCAATAAACACATTCAGTCATGGTTTATTTATGATTAAAAGCATTATATGTACCGACCGACAGTTGGATAGTTCTCGTTCAATTCCACTAACAACACCCAGAGTTGTATGGTGTCGATACGTCTCGAGATAGCTTTTTAGTGTCTTGGTCTCGATCTCGGGAGCCTATTGCCTTGGTCTCGGCCTCGCGGTAGTTTCTAGAATATTTAGAAATTGTCTTGAAGTGAAATTCTTGTTTTGTCTCGAACAAACGGTCTTGATAAGTCTCGCGTTAACTGTCTTAAAATCTTGCGCTATAAACTTAAACCAGAAGCTGTGAGAAACGGTCATTCTGTTTAACGCGGGAGCCATATGATACTGAAATTATCTTAAAGCGGAATAATGTTTGAGAGAGAAACTGAAATTGTGAAGTTTGCGTTTATGCAATATGTAGTTATTGACAAACAATAACTATGGCGTGCCGTTTGTCGTTGATGTAAAGCCACCATACCCGAAACGATCAGGGTGAGTAAGTATATGCACACATTTATTATTTTGTTTGTTATTTGATATCGAATTTTCTTGTTTAAAATCGTCTAGAAAATTTTAAACGTGTCTAAAAAGGTTTTCTTTATACTATTCAGAAGTAAGGCTACGAACAGATGTCGAAAAAGAAAAAGGAACTGGTACTACATTGTGAGTTTCATATTGAAATCATAAATGAACCGTACTCACATAAACTGTTACATGAGTACGTGTATTTTACAGCCTTTTATTTCAGATCACTTGTCTTTTACTGTCTCGTACTGTCTTGGACCTAGTGTCTCGGTCTCGGTCTTGACACTTCACGGTCTTGGTATCACCACCTCACTGTCTTGGTCTCGTCTTGGTCTCGAAGTTACAAGTCTTGCATACAAGTTATAATTGATCAAATGTGCTTGGCATAAGGCTCAAACAAGTGTCCAGCCGTCGTGTAACACGATCAAGACTCTCAAAATGTTTTCTCGTAATCGACCTGAAACAAACCGTTCTGCAGTGCGCGTCTACTAATGAACACGCAACATTTTTGATCATCCACATTTATATCGAAACAAAACCTAGACCAATTTTCAGTCAATGCACTATCTCAGGAAGTTTAGAGCGCTTTGCTTATCTTAAGTTGAATTGGCAAACCAGAATCGAAGTGGTCCATGAAAGTAGTTGCGAAATAAAGAAATTTATTTCATTTTTTATTAAGGAAATGGGATGAAGATTTTAATTTTTTTTAAATTACCTTCCTCATCTTAATTAGTATATCTTGTTTATGATGTAGCTAGCAAACTTAGCACGATGATAGTGTGATACTGACTTCATGCTTGTAAGCTAAAGGCCAAGGTAACTTTGAATGAGCTTTCGAGAGAAATGACTTGACGCTAATTATTGTTAATGTATGCTTAATCAACTTGAAGATAATTACTATGTAGGTCTAACCATTTGACAATGCGACTGTCAGGGAATCATTTAAATCGACGCATATAGATTAAGGCATATAGGTATACCTACTTCAGTATTCTTATCCTCTGTCTTTTGAAAGAATCAGAGGTCATTCATAAATCACATCATGCACCTGGGTAGGGGGTCACACATCTGTGACGATTTGTGACAAATGGAAGGTCTAAGAAATGTGACGTCACATTATCACATCAAAATGCGTAACTTTATTTTAAAATGTCGCTCAATTAAACAAGTTCCACGTAATTAACAGTAATACTTGTTGCCAGATGTCCTAATTTTAAGCTGACGTTTGTACTGCCTTTATCATTACACAAACTCGAAACACTTAAGCTTATAGATCTGACAAAAACCAGACAATAGGTGCTTTCAGCTGCATTCTGTACACTGGTGGCTCGTACTAAGTAAAGAATTCAGACTATAGAATTTCTCATAATAACGATAACGATAATTTTAATAGAAACGAATAATCAATTTAACGGACTCTCCCTTCGTCGTGAACTTGTAAATTATTTGCAACCATTTGTGTTCATAGTAGGCCTACTTGCCAAGGGGAATAGTGCAAAAAGCGAATTATTTGGTCGAGGCGAATGTCTGAGGTGATTTCTGGCTGTTTCCTGTTTAAAGCTATAACATTCAGAGCTTAAGTTGGAAATGATTCTGCAGTCAAGCTCTCGGTAGCACCATAAACTAACACTGAAGTGTAATACCAGCAATATAAACGACATTTATATTTCCTCGTTTAGGCCTAGTACTGTTTTCACAATTTTTCCAACATTTCTCGTGAGGGCTTCTTTCATAAACAGCATTGTATCATCGTCCGAAGAATTGCGCATCATGTCTATGCAATCCTTCGCAGAGAAGTGGCATTTCTTGTAGTGCTGAAGAAGCGCAACAGCCGGATCGACATATTCGACACGGTTATATTTAGAATAATTTGCAGTCACTTCCCAGCAGTAGTGGTTGTGCATGCGAACGCATGCCTGAGGGGTTATTATAGATTTCGAAGAATATCCATCAGGACTGATCTTAACTTTCTGTCGGAACCTCAGAACTGTCAAGTGTGGCGATATTTCATCGTCCGGCGGTAAGTTTAAAAAGAAATAGTTGTTCTTCAAAAGATAATGGGGTGGAGGAAAATTAATGCTGGAAAACATTTCATCCAAGAAAGAGACGAGTCCCGGGAGATTCTTGTGCATCCTTGGCACAATGAATTCGTCAAAATCAATAACGAGAATTCTATTCAATTCATACATGTGTCTATAAATACAGTCGTTGATTGAAGGACTCAGATGAAGCCAGAATTCCTTCGTTCTGTCATTTACCGAAGCATATATGTAATTGATTTTACGCAGCTCAACTAATCCTGTATCTGAGTAGAAGTTGAGGATCTTTTTAGTCAGCTCAGAAGCCGACAAAAGGTAGATGCCGACGAAGTTGACACCAAGTAACTTCTGGACTTCCAGCCACTCGATCAGTCGGTACGGATCCAGTGTTCCATATGCGGCCTGAACACAAACGCCAAATTCTCGTCGTCTCATCGGCTTATGTGGGATACTCACGTTAACACACAACCACACGTCACTAGTCAAATTAGAAGATATGCTAACTGCATCAGGTGCAATGCCTTTAATGGTGGGACAAGTAAGCAAATATTCCTTTGCATTCTGACCATTCAGAGGCCATCCATAACCGATTGGTTCAGGATATTCAGTCATGTGTACCGCTCTGTAAGTGTCCTTGTATTGCAAAATACAGTAGAGGTTGTATAGTTTCATTTGGTCATCAAGGATGGGATCCAAAATGGCGATTAATCTGACGACTGGCTGCGAAAGGAGAGAAGGTCGATCATCATAATGGGCGCTGTAAATGTACAATCGGAGAGAATCAGTGCTCAAGTTGTACCACTGCCCTGTATTGACTGCATCCCTCTTGCAAGTTCCCTGGATATCAATTCCCGATGTCAGATATGCGACTGGACTCCTATCTGTCTGGTACTCAAATATGATCACATAAAATAGGCCTAATAGCAGAGTAGTTCCCAAGAAATGGACGAATGCCTACAACACAAAACAGCTTAGAGAATAGGACCAACTTAATAAGCATTCACACTAGACAACTCGAAACTTGACAAATAATTATTAAGGGAAATTGACATTACACTTGTAGCACTTGTAGTTCACAGTTGCCCGTATCCCTGCCATTAACAAATCGAGTGTCACTCGATTCATTCATTCATTCTGAGGGTTGTATACATAGCACCCCTTCAAGAACCTATTGACGGTCGCTCCCAGCCCAGCCACGACTAAAGAGAAACAGATTTCAGCGACATGTAAAATGCTGCCAGATGGACCACAGGTAAAGAGTGGAGCTCAAGTGGAAGGCCATTCCATATGTAACCATCCACAGTCGAAGACGCAAGGTGTCATTATGTGTGTCACAGTCGGGTATCCGGGAGCGTGTTGCGTTCAAAGTCCAACGATTGTTCCGCTGACAAGGCTGCGCAGTAGTGAACTTGGACCTGGGACATGTTTCCGGCAAGTCCAAAGCATCAATAACATTGAGTAATTTTTTAAGGATTCTGTCATTTTTGCTAGGGAAAATACTGACATGGTGGTTTCGAAGGCCCACTTTCAAACAACATGCACCCTAGCTAAATAATTATTGCACAATTGACGGAATAGCCAGTGAAACTAACATTTCGACGAGATTTCGACCACCGAGACGCAAATGTCATAGTAGGATGCATGAGGTAAGTATTTGATTCCACAAGGAATTAGGTGTCCAAAAACTGTAGCTGTACAACAGAGTTCTTGCTTTTTGTCCTTCGAATAACCTAAACATTTTCAACCGAAAACAGAATTATCAACATGCTTATCATCGACCTCAAATAGATCGGCTTCTGATTTCATGTTCACTGTGACAGCAATAACCAGTTCAGTAAGTCTAAGCAATATAATAGGCCTACGTATGGTATCGTTTTCCATAATACACACCTGCCCTAATGATGCCGTGGCTAGAAAGCTTCTGTGAAGTTGTTTCTATTTAAGAATACGCTATACTATAGATGTAGCGATGAACTGTGATGGCTCGAATTAGTCGAATATTGAAGTGTCAGACAAAATATTATCTGAAACGCGAAACATTATTCGACGCCATCAGCAAACGGCAGACATTAAATCTCAGGGCAGGCTCTGATATTCAAGATGAGTGTAGGCCCATTCGTCCTGGAAATAATAATTACTATTATCCACAAATCCTCAAACTTCTTATTGCTACTTGATACTATTAATCGGCTTTGAACATAAAATATTCTACCTAAGACAATTGTTTTTAAAATCATTACTCGTCACAAACATACGACTAAGCGAAGCGTTTGAACTGAAGAATATGACGCATAAGACGTCACAAATGATTCACAGATGCGAAACGCCTTTTTAACGTCTTCTACTCTTCTTCACATAAGAAATGCATTCAGTTGATTGCAATGTTTGCTGAGAAATCATGGAAGTAGGCTATCATAGTTGCAGAATAAACCATTGCCTCTGGAAATGTAAAACACCATATTTAGTAACGGTCATTAAAAGGAAGGCGAAGCGACATCTGTGGATAAGATAGCAGGCTTTGCATGTCAGCACACGATTGTTTCAGTCCTCGCAATCGTAACCTCGAAATTTCTACAACTCCAAGAGAAACGAAGTCTTGAATACTATAGCTTATTGGTAGTCTGTAGAGGGGAGGTCGAGCAGAACCGAGCCTTGATTTTCGCATATCTTAAAAAAATGAAATCTTTTGAATGTGCCGATTATTAGGACTACAACGCGATTTCCAATGCGAAAAGTAATTATTTGGGTAATTTCTTGACCATTGTTTATTTTTATTTAAAGTGCGCAGTTTTGTTTTCGAAATAAATGCTCATGGATCCCAGAGAGCTATGGTACGCCACGCCGTCTATCGCCCAAAATAATGACGAATTGATTTGAACGGCGATTTCATTGTGTGTAGGCTGCTGTTGTACAATCGTCTATCGCCAGGCGGCAGCACAATCGTCCGTCGCCGTCAATACTTGATCGAGCGTCTGCTACTTCTACATTGTGAGTCCGATTAAGGGCTTGGTCTGGATAACTATACCAAAGGTCTTAGTCTCGAGGTTTGAAGGTTTCAGAGTCTTGGTTATGATCTCGGTCTTCAGTTTCAGAGTCTTGATTTGCAAGGCCAAGACTCGACTATCAACATGAGCAAATATCTAAGGACCGATGCGATTGTTGTTGGTCAGGAAGTGCCATCGGCAGCAACTACAGTAACGAGAACGAATCGAAGCCAATTAAATGAATATAAATTAAACAAGATCAATTTTAATCACGTGTAAAAGAAGCAGAAATGCTCCATCAATCTATGTATGACTCTGTTATAAGATTAATCGTCTGATGTATGAACTATTTATAGAATAAAAGAACAACAACATTGACACATAAGATAACAATAATCTGAACAACGTCAGAGGAACATGCGGCTGCTTCTTTTGGGCTGACACATTGACACTTAAGAATCTAATAATTATTATACATGCAGGCCTAAATAAAAAATCGATTTGAAATTGGTTGACTTTATCAGTGTGATTTGCATCAGCTTAATTCGTTGCGCTTATACTTACAATTGTGCGAGCCTTGCTGTAGCTTATTACTGCAGAAACGACTGCTGTGCGGTTAAATGCAAAATTAAATAATCCGAATAACATCTGTTTGTCCCTCCCAGGCAGCCGAAGAGAAGAATATTATTCAACTGGCAACACTATAGCATTCGCATTTGTCACGTGTGCTGGGACGTCGTTGCTTTCGGCAATATAATACGATGCAAGCAGCAACGATATATATATATATATATATTTATATATATATACATATATATATGCCCGATAAGCAAAATGGGAGTCTTCTTTGTATATAGCTTCACAATAATTTATGAATTAATTAACAATTGAGCAGATCGTTAAACGTCTGTCAACGGAACTGCTTAATATTTGTGCAGCTGCCAAAAATAACACGTGAACGGAACAGTTTAAAATTGTGTCGAATAGGCCACTACGCAGGAAAGGAAAATCGTTCACGCGTTGTGTTGCCATGACTACGGCTGAAGGCCCAGCAGCAGCAGCAGCAGCGGCAGGGAAAACGAACATCGTGTGCAGTAAATGTATAATGCGCTCTTTGTAGCGCAAAACAGAGGCATTCACTATGTAACAAACAGAGCCGGCGATATCGTTTGACAGGTGAGGTGGACACCCAATGAGAGGGGTAGGAAATGTGGGGAGACACACGTATAACGTGTCCCCTGTTTGTAAAAGGTGGGCGAACTTGTTTCCCTCTACCCCCTCCACCTCCGGGATCGCCGGCCCTGGTAACGGGGAATTCGTTTCATTTATTTTTATGGTCATTGAGTGGTGCCAATAATTATTAAGGTATCATTGAGTTTTTCATAGCATCAAGATTTTAAACTATATTTACATGTAGGTCTAGTGAGTTTCCTGGCTTCTGGCATTATTTTGAAATATTGGTTTACTACAGATAAAATTGTATCAATCTTACGTTCCGCAGGTTTAGACAAATCATTTACAAGAACATGTGTATTTCTTTAGGCTCTACGCTCTGTCTGTCAAGTTGATTCCACAGTCATAACAGGCATTCCATGGACAGATGTTCTTACATCCTGGTCTCTTGTTCTATCGTCAGGTTCATATTGCCTTGCACTGCGTGCCATTGTTTGTGTGCTCTGGTCTTGGATTTATGTTGCCATGTGTGACATTTTATTAAAGTTTTGGCTGATTACTTACAAGATCATTGACCATACTAATAAAAGACGTGTTCCACATCATTCAGTTCGAAACAATATCACTGGATGAACTCGGATATTGAGCAAGCTCATTACTACAATTGTCATTATCATGAGTCAAATGAGTTTTATAGCTTCTATCATTATGATGCTGATGATGATGAGTTCTCTGGCAGAAGGCAGGTCCATTGGCTTTACATCACCCGGGGATGAGATGAGTGAGGTGGTTTCCCGTTGCCTTCATCACAGACAATGATGGGTGAACCTGTCCAAGGTCGCTACGCAGTGACTCGGGGTGGGTTCGAACCTGCGATTCTCCGGTGTTTACTACAGATAAAATTGTATATGTATACCGTCCACATTCTTAGACAAATCTATAGCTATTACCAACGTAATTCCTATGATTATTCTCAGGATCATTCTCATTAACATTCTGTTGATAATTCTCACTAGTAACACTCTAATGAGCAACTCTTCAACGAGAGGTCTCAGACGACATTGACATGGGTTGTTGCCGAGATTTATCTCCGCTTCGCAGATCAGGAAAACGTATTTGATGTATGACATTGTATTTCTTCTGCGATATTCATTGAGGAATATATATAAAGTTTCATTTTTTAACGATTGATTGACTGATTGATTGACTTTTTACTCATCAAATGATTACAGTGATCAACTCATCGTAAAAGACTTGTTTCATAACCTGAAGATAAAATATTTTACACAAAATAATAGAGAAAATTAGACGGGCATAAACCCTCTGGACAAAAGCCACCAGGCGAGGACATTGTTAAATTATATTAAATTCATATAAATTCAATAAATTCAGATTCTATTATTACTACCCGGACAAAAGCCACCAGGTTAGGACATAAATCCCTTGGCTAGGGCACAATCCCACAAACGATCTCATTAAATAACATACCAAATTATGCACATCAAAGTACAATATATAATATGATGGCAACATATAAATATAATGAGAATCAATATTACCCAGACTACATATAAATATAATGAGAATCAATATTACCCAGACTACATATAAATATACTGAGAATCAATATTACCCAGACTACATATAAATATACTGAGAATCAATGTTGTCAAGACGTAACAATATATACCGCACGTGTCATGTTGCGTCCATAAAATATTATTATAGTAAGATAAACATAATTTGTCATTATTATTTATACATGTATAATTATCTCTAAGGGTCGACTCAGGATATTGAAGGCATACGTGCTCGTATATTTATCTCTTCAGCTGCATACAAATAATGTATGAAGGTACGTGCGCAGATGGAATCATACAAAGCTGGGAATATTTTCACGTGATTGGTAAATGCATTTATTTAGAAGAGCAGTCACTTCAATCAAAAGCACACGTGTGCAATCGACGTCCAATTCATAATCTGAATGAGCGCCGTTTTTACTGCTTGGTGGATGGTAGCCTACATGTAGATGCAAGTTTACTCCAAGTGTCCACATCTCTAGCAGATGTTTGCGATTGATTTCCTATTCACCATAATGACGAAAGCTAATTCGCATACATGTATATATATATGTATATTTATATGTGCATATTTATGTAGATACATAAAAACATATTTCTGTAACAGAAAAGAAACGTCGAAAAGGCTATGATTATGACTAATAAACTTCTATAGCGCTGCCATAATAATGCCCAGGCATCAACCGACGGCGCATCAAAACAAATCCGATATCAGGTCAATGAATGCACAAGCATTCAATACCTTCTCTGACAACGGGTTACAACTTGTTGATATTTTTGGTGCATCTTGTAGTACACAATATTAGATTCAAAAAATAATATCGCTCTTCACGGCATGCGGTATCTCTCAAATTCTTCTTATTTCACTACACATTCCATAGTAAATGAATAAATAAACATCAGTTCGATAAGTGATCAGTTTATAGTAAAGCAATTAAATTAAATGTCACAACACAATTGGCCAACACAAGCAACTTGATATATCCCTTCTCGAATGGGTTCCAAATTAAGGTGACTGACTCTGACTTTGCTGCAACGTTACAACCATCATTAAATTTTTAATCAAAAGTATAGTTGATTCCGTTTTGATCCTCGTATAGATTGAAATGTCATCCCTGGTACAGGTAAGTCAACTCATGACAGTCTCTCAAGATCATTTATAATTGCATTGCATATAAAAGTTCAAAGCAGTAAATGCAATTTAATGAGATAATTAGCAACGTTTGAGAACGTCAATAAAAGATTTAGTATTTTATGACAATCTTTACACCTCATTGCCGATAATAACTTTCACTTTATCTCTGAAATTTCTCGTAAGGGTGTCGCTCAGTCTCAGCATTATATCATCCTGAGTTGAATTTCTGAACATGTCGTCACATGTCCCTTTAGGGAAAGGACAATATATTCTGTAATGTTGGTTCAGTGCAATCTGCGGATCAACAGACGCTGTGTTATGATATTTGGAGTAATTGGCTGTCAATCCCCAGCAGTAATGATTGTGCATATGAGTGCAGGCTTGAGGATTTATTATTGACTTCACTGAATATCCCTCAGGACTAACCTCAGCCTTTCGTCGAAACCTCAATACGGATAAATTAGAGGATATGCTTTCATCTGGTGGTATATTCAAAAAGAAATAGCTATTTCTGAATGCATAATTGACATTCTTAGTAGATTTCTTGACTGCCTGCATTTGATCCAGATAGGTAACCAGATCTGCCAGAGATTCATGATATCTTGGCATGATAATTTCGTCAAAATCCATAACGGCAATTCTGCGAAATTCATACATGTGTCGATAGATGCAGTCGTTAATCGAGGGTGTGAGATGAAGCTTGAACTCTTTGTCGGTATCATTCACCGATGCATAAATATAATTCATCTCTCGCAGTTCGACAAACCCTTCAGCAGCATAATGTTTGAAGACCTTAAGAACTGATTCAGGTGCTGACAATACGTAGATTCCGACTAAACTGACTCCAAGAATCTTCTGTATTTCCATCCACTCGATCAGTCGGTATGGATCTAAGCCCAATGGATTTAAGTCCAAGCCGAAAGCGGCTTGTGGACATATGATAAAGTCACGCTGATTTTCCGGTTTATTTGGAACAGTTACAGGAACGCGTGTTGAAGAGTTTTCGTCCTGGGTAGTGGAGATAGAAACTGCAGTAGGAATCGTGCCTTTGACTGATGGACACGTGTACAAGTATTCTCTTGCTTTTCGCTTGTTTAGGTTCCAACCAAAGCCCGTGGCTTGTGGCTCATTCTTCATGAGCAGCACAAGAGTATTGGTCTCATAGGTTAGTATGCAGTAAAGCTGTGTAATATTGAGTGTCTTGAGCTTTTCAAACGGGTCTGAAACAGCGATGATCCTAATTACTGGATCCGACAGCAAAGATGGTCGGTCATCGTACAATGCATTGTAGACGTAGAGTCTGAAGACGTTGCTGCTCAGGTTGACCCACTTGACATTGTTCTCTTGTTTTGTGCTGGTATGATCTTGACGAAAGATTTGCCAGAGATTGCGATGATCTATTGGGTTATAAATCAGGCTGACTATCGTCATGGTCACGACACCTAGTGCCAATACGCCAAGCTGCATGAAAGGACGAAAACGAATAATGGTTTCAATTAGGTGAAACTGGACAATTATGTTTAATATATTATGCCTATTTAATTGTACTCGATATCGCTTGAACCCTAAAAGGCCGCATAGAACTTTGGGCCCTTGAACGATTTTCTCATTTTGAGGAGGAGGTAAGATGGTCGTCCTTTCTTTATCTGGGTGTTTGTATGGAGCGTGATCTACTTGGTGAATATCGTTCACGATCGTTAAAAAGATTAAGGTCTTGGATGACATGTTGAGATGCAAACGCTTCACCGTCTGCGTCGATCAAAATCTTTAGGCTGGATTTCGGAATTTGGGTCAATGGCGTTTGGCGTCTTTTCAAAGCTCAAAGTAATGCAACCAGTTGCTAACTAGGTCCCACTCCAGCCTATCTTCTCGAGTTCTGTTGCCCTGTTCTTAGTGCCATCGCTCCTATTCCTTCGCTTACCTAAACAGGGTCGCCTTCTTGTCCCTTCAATCCGTACCACCACTAGGCTGAAAGGTGAACCGCGCTTTATCGGTGGTGACAGGTGAGCCTTGTTACTTCAAATGGCCAGCCTCCAGAGTTTCGCCTCTTTCTCAAGATCTACTCTTCCTATTGATCCTTTCTTGTATAAAGAATTTCCTTAGTATCCTGTTGGAACTAATTGCGCCACTGAGTAGTTTTCTGCGCAGGGGCATGAATTATTTAGCGAATTAATAAATTAATAAAATGGCATCAACTGTGTATGTAAATTCAAACGCTTTCTCATAGCGACCGTATGATGATAATAATAGAATAATTATTTTTATTATCATTAAATATATTATTATTATTATTATTTTCATTATTATTATTATTGTTAATATTATTATTATTTTTATTTTTACTACTACTACTACTACTACTACTACTACTACTACTACTACTACTACTACTACTACTACTACTACTCCACCTCCACCACCTACTACTACTACTACTCTCCCTCTACTACTACTACTACTACTACTACTACTACTACTACTACTACTATTATTATTATTATTATTATTATTATTATTATTATTATTATTGAGAGTTATTATTGTTATTCATTTTTCCACAGAGACTTAGAAATTATTAGCGTGTCTAAACTAGTTGCCTAGATGGTCAGGCATCTTATTCTGGGGGCGAGGGTGAGATGCCCATGAAGGCCACATGGTTGTAGCGTTGAACACGGATCGATTAACGCTGGAAACTGAAAGAAGCCTCACGTTTATCGTAAACTAATGGCAGAGATGCAGGCCCAAATTGCGTTATGATTCACCTGCTTGTGCCGCAGCTGACCTATATATCTAGAGGTCGTTCCACTAGCCACCACCTGTGGAGGCGTGTGATAGCAGTAGGCCACACAATAGGCTACACATAGTAGGCGGAGAGGTTCAGCGGGCCCAGAGTCTCAATTAGGCTTGGGCAAACTAATCGATTAATCGAGTTTTACTAATGGATTAATCGAGTTTTAATAATCGATTAATCCATAAATCGAGGGTCAAAGTAGAACTCGATTATTAGTCGATTACTAGTCGAATTACTCGATTAAAGTTACTCGATTAATCGAGTTACTCGAGGAATCGATTAATCCATTAATCCATTATTCGATTGATCGATTAATCTCGAGTGCTGGATTTGCTCGATTGTTCGATTAATCCATTAATTGGGGTCGCTCGATTGTTCGATTAGTACGATTAGCTCGATTGTGTGGCAGATGTGTACTTGCGTGGCCTACTGTGTGTGGCCTATTGTGTGGCCTACTGTTATCACACGCCTCCGTAAGTGGTGGATAGTGGAACGACCTCTAGATATATAGGTCAGCTGCGATATAAGCAGGTGAATCATAAGCAGTCCGCACCAGCATCGGCAGCCGGCAGTGCTGGATATCGGCTGCGCGGCATGGCGAGCCCACTGCCCAGGCATGCAGGCAGTCATTCTAAATAAGCCAGGCTATGTTTCCCATCCAAAAGAGGTTTGGCGTCAGGAACGGCACCCGGTTATAAAAACATTTGCTTAAAACTGTTCAATGGACTCGAGAGCACGTTTGAACCCGTGGTTGACCCCTCCCTAAGAGGGATTAATTCAATCCTGAAGGCGATTAGCTCGATTGTGGATTAGATAATAATGTTCTAATAATAATAATGAAGTCGCGAACGGTCACATTCGCACTGCACGTTTATATTTGCAAAGAAACTGAATTGAAACATGTTAGCCTAAAAGGCGTCGGTGTCTCAGACACCAGGAGCGTTCCACCATGTCATTGTCATGAACGCACGTACAGTAAGCTTAGACAGGAGTTGAATAAAACTGTCAGCAGTCATGTTTATGGCGCTATGAGGTTATACGTATAATTGGCAAATAGTACTGAAACATAGTCGTATAATTGTTATGTCATACGCGTTATAAATAGGATGCGATGCCACTTCCATGATTTAGTTCATGCAGGCTACCGTGACAGAGCATTTACTGAGAAACTGAGACAATATCACGAGTTGTGATATTACTAATAGAGCTAATCGAGCTGATCGTACTAATCGAGCTAATCGAACAATCGTTTAATCGATTAGCAGGCGATAAATCGACTAATCGACTAATCGCTTAGTCGATAAATCGCCTACTAATAGATTAATTGACAACAATCGTTTAATTGACGCCTAGTAATCGCGATTAGTAAGTAACTAAGTGAGTGGGTTGATGAGTACCATTCGCTTAGTAGAGCGGAGAGAGCGTCAATCCGATGAATTTAAAGTAGAGTATAGCCGAGTTATCATCCCCCCGTGTAGTCTATTCAAATGAAATGTCAAACCGCAGAGCAATTGCAATTTTCCAACACAAGCAAATTGATTTTGCTCCTGTGGAATCGGTAACAATATTATTCGACTGACTGTGACTTTGTTGCGACCATACGAATCTCATTTTATTTTAATCCAAGGACACAGTTCATTCCGCTTGATCTTCGAAGGGATCAAAATGTCCACGCTGGTACGTGTACGCAAGTTCAAACAGACATACAAGGGTCAATTCAAGAAAGTCTTTCACAATTGGACTTGCATTGCACGCAAAGTTCAACTTGGTATTTGCAATTGAATACGACAAATAGCAATGTTTGAGAACATCAATAAATGATTTAATAATTAATGACGATCTTTACACTTCATTGCCGATAATAGCCTTCACTTTATCTCTGAAATTTCTCGTAAGGGTGTCGCTCAATCTCAGCATTATATCATCCTGAGTTGAATTCCTGAACATGTCGCCGCATTTCTCTTTTGGGAAAGGACAGATCCTGTAATGTTGGTTCAGTGCAATCTGCGGATCAACAGACGCTGTGTTAAGATATTTGGAGTAATTGGCTGTCACTCCCCAGCAGTAATGATTGTGCATATGAGTGCAGGCTTGAGGATTTATTATTGACTTCACTGAATATCCCTCAGGACTAACCTCAGCCTTTCGTCGAAATCTCAATACGGATAAATTAGAGGATATGCTTTCATCTGGTGGTATATTCAAAAAGAAATAGCTATTTCTGAATGCATAATTGACATTCTTAGTAGATTTCTTGACTGCCTGCATTTGATCCAGATAGGTAACCAGATCTGCCAGAGATTCATGATATCTTGGCATGATAATTTCGTCAAAATCCATAACGGCAATTCTGCGAAATTCATACATGTGTCGATAGATGCAGTCATTGATCGCTGGAGTGAGATGAAGCCAGAACTCTTTATCTACATCATTCACTGATGAGTAAATGTAATTCATCTCTCGCAGTTCGACAAACCCTTCAGCAGCATAATGTCTGAACACCTTAAGAACTGAGTCAGATGCGGATAGGACGTAGATTCCGACTAAACTGACTCCAAGAATCTTCTGTAATTCCATCCACTCGATCAGTCGGTATGGATTTAAGCCTAATCCGTACGCGGCTTGTGGACATATGATAAAGTCACGCTGATTTTCCGGTTTATTTGGAACAGTTACAGGAACGCGTGTTGAAGAGTTTTCGTCCTGGGTAGTGGAGATAGAAATTGCAGTAGGAATCGTGCCTTTGACTGACGGACACGTGTACAAGTTTTCTCTTGCATTTCGCTTGTTTAGGTTCCAACCAAAGCCCGTGGCCTGTGGCTCATTCTTCATGAGCAGCACAAGAGTATTGGTCTCATAGGTCAGAATGCAGTAAAGCTGTGTAATATTGAGTGCCTTGAGCTTTTCAAACGGGTCTGAAACAGCGATGATCCTAATTACTGGATCCGACAGCAAAGATGGTCGGTCATCGTACAATGCATTGTAGACGTAGAGTCTGAAGACGTTGCTGCTCAAGTTGACCCACTTGACATTGTTCTCTTGTATTGTGCTGGTATAATCTTGACTAAATATCTTCAATAGGTTGCGATGATCTATTGGGTTATAAATCAGGCTGACTATCGTCATGGTCACGACACTCAGTGCCATTACGCCAAGCTATATGAATCCACGAAAACGGAAAATGATTGGAATTAGACGAAGCAGGATATTTATGTTTAATATGCGCGTATTAAATGCTGAACCAAGTCGTATGGACCCCAAAATGACGATTAGGCCTACATGTATAACTTTACGGTCTCTGTGCGATTTTCACATTTTCAAGAGGAGGTAAAATGAAGGTCTTTTAACTGCACGATTGGAGCGTGAACTACTTTGTTAAGGGGCAATCCATAAATAACATCACGAGCCTTGGGGACAATTGGGGATGGATCAATCATTTGTGACAATGTTGTGGCGAGGAGAGGGGTCGATGAAATGTGACGTCACATCATCACATCAAACATCAATTTTGTAATTTTATTAAAACTTTCATTAAGTTAAACAATATCCACTTAATTAGCAGTAACTGTCACTACAAATTAACAACACTAATCAAGGTTATTGCATTCTTAATTTTTTGGATTGTTTACACTTACACTCAGTGTCAATTGTTTGGGTTTTTGGAAATGAGGCAGCCATTCTGAAACACATAACAGGGAATCAGCTATACCGCCAAAGCGCACCACGCCTAAGCTGTCAACGGGTACTTGGGTATTCGCCCGAGGCTGACTACCCGGGTAATGAAATCGGTTTTCGGGTACCCGAAATTCCGTAAAAGTGTGCGATTTTACCTGAACATATGCCAGAAATATTCCGTTGGTTATATTGTCTGAAGTAAATGGAAAGAGTCAGATTGATTCAGTGCGGATTAACCATGTTGCACACGTTGCAAATGTATCAATTGAAACGAGACTACTCGCATATTTGACAAATTAAAAGCCTACTGTCAAATTGACTACGAATTAACGAACTGACAATTTGTTGGCTATAATAAGAGATTCTCATAGACTTGAAAGTAATACTGCACCTAGGCTAGAATTGGCCTATAAACAAAATCTTTTGCTCCATCTGAGATTTAGGCCTAGTTACAAATTTGACTCTCTTTGCGCAAGTGAAACTGTTACTATATTAATCAAGTATCTAAAATTTCAATAAAGGGTGGATATAATTACAGTGTGTAGTTAGTTACAGAAAAATAGACAATTAAGCCTACCATAGTTGCCTATGGAGAATTTTGAATTTAGAGCACAGAAGCGCCATAAGAAACTTCTTTTTCAAAAGGCAGCAGAAGAATGTCAACGTGGCACAATCGATCAATTTTTTAAAAGATCGGAAACTTGTAGCGGTTCATTGAAAAACAAAGATGATATTGATAAACTGTTACCAACTTTATCTGCAGCAGATGTTTCATCGCAAGAAACCGATTGTAATAACATGGATGTTTCATCAGAAGCTACTCGACGTCACCTATAGCCTGAATCAACCGTAGATAATATCTATAAAGCGATCGATAAAAATGAATAAATATTCCATAGGCATTTTCATTGATATCGCCAAAGCTTTTGACACTGTCGACCATAAACTCCTCCTGTTAAAAATGGACAATTTAGGAATTCGTGGATTGGCTCTGAACTGGTTTCGTAGCTACATTCACAATAGGCACCAGCATGTGTTCTGTAATAGCCATTTATCATCCTTAAAATTTGTACGGTATGGTGTTCCCCAAGGTTCAATTCTAGGCCCCCTTCTGTTCTTAATTTTTATTAACGACTTACCGAATGCTTCATCTCTGCTTCACTTCCTTCTTTTTGCCGATGATACTAATATTATTTGCCTCGCATAAATCTTATGATGCTTTGTTTGAATTACTGAACAAAGAACTGTTCCATGTCACTGACTGGTTTCCTGCTAACAAATTATCACTAAATGTTTCTAAAACCAGTTTTATTCTATTTAGATCGCACCGCAAGCATTTTCCGCCTACTGAAGGTCTGCTCTTTATTAATAACATTTCAATTCCTAAAGTCTCCAGCGCCAAATTTCTTGGCATTCAGATTGATGAATTTCTGTCTTGGAAGGCTCACATTGCTAACATTTAATAAAAAATTGCTAAAAACGTAGGCATCATATCTAGAATAGCCTATTTCCTTCCAATTTACATCATGATTAACCTATATTATACCATGATTCATCTATAAATCTCTTATTGTAATTTAGTATGGGCTTCAAATTACTCATTTAGACTATTCCGTTAATTACACTCCAAAAAAGAGATCTCCGGGTAGTCCTTGGTCACTATAAGGTTCGTCTTTGGCACTCAAGCGACATGTTTAGTTATTCTCGCATTTTATGTCTCCATCAAATAACAAGGCTCCAAATTAATGAGTTCATGTATAAATATGTTAATAAGTTATTGCCACCAATCTTCTCCAATCAGTTCATCAAAATATCTTCTACTAACTCATACAATGTTTGCTCTTCGTTCAATTACAGCCCAATTTTTGTAGGACGAACATTCGATTATTCTCCATTAAATATACGGGTCCCAATGAATGGAATAAGACGCCTATTGATATTCGACAATCTCAAGGTATCAGGATATTTAAGAAAAACTCAAGACACACCTATCTGCTACTAATACTTCGTAATTGTCTTATTAATGTTTGATCATCTTATTCATGTTACTGCATAATAATTTGAATCATCATTACATATTGCCACTATCAATATCTTGTGATTTATGTACACGAACTTGATTAGTTAACTAGTTAAGACAAAAACTTCTGTTAACTGCACTTTGACCTACTGCTGATTAACATTTCATGGAAAGGGCAGGCCCGACTGGCGGGATCTTTGGGTCCCTTAGGATCATTCTTTTTCCCAATTGTCCCGTCCCTGAGAATATTATGTTATGGCTAAAATGTTCGTTTGTACAGCTTTTTCGTTTTTCTACTTGTTATGTAATAACAGTGTACAATCCAAACGGGATCAATACAAACATATTTGATTGATTGATTGATTGATTGATTGATTGATTGATTGAGATACGACCACGTTGTCTGATACTGCTAAGCACGACATTATTCCTGAAACTGGTCCAGCTTTGTGGAATGTAGATGGCAATCTTGTGAATATCTGAATAAACAGCTTTGCCTATTGTAAACATTTATCGACTTCATATAAGAAAACTGTGATTTAGACGATAAGGATTATGCCTACAGGCCTACATTATTTCATATTTCTTTACAGGGCCGTACCGAGGGGGCAGCGGGGCCGTGGTCCACGGCGCAAATGTGGAAAGGGCGCAAATTTCAGAATGGAATAACTTATTATTCCATAAAATGCACTATTTTGAAAATGTGGGGGCGGCAGATTGATGCTAGGCACAGGACTCAATTAGCTAGGCACAAGGAGCAATTTTAGCTCGGTACGGCCCTGTTTCTTTGTGCAGGCATCTAAGAGGCCTCTACTTTATTTATGAAACGGGTCTACAAAAGCTTAAGCCGGCTCTGGATTGAGTAGACGAAGAAGAGCTGGATCTAGATGGAATATCTATTGAACAGGACGATGCGATCCAAGCTCTCCCTATTTATTCCACGGCAGAGCATTTTGCTTTTGCGTGGGAGAATTGAGAAGCAAAAAGTTTAGATTGTTTCAAGTAATTGTTATTAAACATTCTTTTAATAAACGTAATGATTCTGCCAATGCTTTTCATCTCGTGAAATGCATAATGAGTGTAATACTCAGTCTTTCTCCATTTTCCTTCGTTCAATTATATAGTTTTAGGTTGGTCTATTTTTAGAGTTCAAATTATATTTTTTTATGATTAGGGTCGACGGGGTTGGCCGTCATTTCAAAGCATGCTAAAAATAAACAACTGCGCACAGTCGCCTCCGCACTCGTTGCTTCTGCTACCTCAACCAACGTTCCCTCAATTTTTTTGGAGGCCATGTGTGCAAGAAATTTTGTGTGTGATACATTTTATGAATGGTTCACATTTTTGTGCGCAGGTCCGAGCTAATGCGATGATAGTTAAATTAGACCATAATCTAAGAGTCTACGGTGATACGTTCTGGTAACCTAAGAAAAGTTTAATTTCTTAATATACATAATTAGGGGACTTATTAGTCAAGGAACAAAAGTTTCTCACTGTTTCTGGACTAAAGGTAGGCCGCAGCCAGCTAGAAGACTTGATTTAGTAATTTCATAACGTAAATAGTGACTCGTTATTTTTGCAGCAAAATTCGTGTGCGCACGCTAAACTCTTGCGTGCGCTATCTTCACCACGACCCGTGTGCGCTCACACAGGCGCACAGCCTTGAGGAAACATTGGCCTCAACCCCTTTCCATGCTTCTGATCTGCCGCCCGCCTTGGTGGCCGAATACCGAAATGTGGATAGGAAATGCGACGTTCTCCACCTCTCAACTCTGTGCAGCGGATTGCGTTTAGCCTAGGATAGCGGCCCAAGTCTGGCACAGCTCACTGCGTCCCGCTCCAGTCTGTCATTTCAAGTTCTGCTGTCCTGTTCTTAGTGTCACGAGCACTCGATCCTCCGCTCATCTGAACAAGTTGAACAGTTTGCAAATACGACAATGCTATTAATTTCTAGCGATAATACATATAATAATAACAGTAAATAATTAGTAAACACTGATAAAGTCAACTAACTTTGCTGCTAAATAAGGTCCGCATGGGAATGTTGAATGCGCATAGGCTCATTGTCAATTCCAGATATTTACGTCATAGAAAAACTTCAATTATTGTTACTCGGATTAACTATACCAAAAGAAAGAGACTACTGCATAGGATCTCACTTCAGTGGGAGACACATTAGCTACAGTATTCGACACCTGCTGAAAACTGCAGTTTCTGTCAAGTGTGAATCAATGCTGATTGTCTGAAATTTTGAGCGCTCTTTGCACGTTCCGACAATAATTTTAAATAATTCTGGCATCTGATCGTAGAAATCGATGTCCAAAATTTTCACTTTCAAACAGGCGAAACGCCATTTTTGATCACCGTTGACTGTGCTAACACGAGAACAATAGGCCTATCTATAAATCAAGAAACCGTTTTAACTCTAACTGGGCTTCTGAACAAATTCAGGCGCGCGTGTTCGTATGTGACACCACGTGACACCGAGTCTCCTACCATAGTTTAATCTGCACATTATACATATTGTACAGCTCAAGACATGCGGCTGAGTTCCTCCGTTTGCTCTCTCCACAGCTGTTACTCGGCAGTAATTTTTCTGACTTGAGTCGCTACTGACGCTGATGTGTCTTTCTAGGAGTGGCGCTTTAGAGCCTAAAAATGTAATGTAAGATTACAATTATTATATTGCAATTACATCCATGTCGTTCCATATCATCGATTATTATGTTGATTGACGCGGTCGAAGAAGAAAAATTATTGAAAATGACCAGGGTCAAGGCCATATGAACGCTTTGGAAAACGTTTGCATTTACAGTTCAGGCCTGCCATCAAGCCTTGCCAGAGCACTAAAGGTTCTCGCACTGCTTTTGCGCCTGAAGAAGTAGCCCCATGTTTTATGGGAATCTTGTGGTGGACATCAGCACGGACGACAGTGTACATTGAATCAGGTGCCGTGCTGACTCGTGACCAGTGGCATGGCTATGATTAGAGGACATAGTGGATGTATAGATTGGATATGATGAGAGGGGGTAGGAGAGGGGGCTACTGTATCTCCTATCTGACCCAAAGATGTTTAAACAACAATGTGACAATTATCATTTGTCTGTGACGATGCTATCATAGTCATGAAAAAGATTATGCTATATATTCAAAGAGGGAAGTCGCCGGTTAAATCATAGGCTACATGTACATACTACGGCCAGTTACTGTATGCTATAGCGCTAGTTTATGCAACCAATATCACTCGGGTAAATCCTGCAACACGTATTCTTAACCTCCCACCGCAGGATGATTACAGCAAGCTGTCGGCAGTCTCTGCCGCGCGGCTCATTTTTCAACGATTAAATATATTTTAAAAAATTAAGCTCAAGGGAGGCGCGCGCCTTTGCGCCTCAATGGTAGTGACGCCGCTGCTCATGGTTTGATCTCAATCGATCAATTAGTAAATCAATTCTCCTGTATTTGTAATCGTAATCGTAAATCTCCACGTTTATAAAGCGTCTCTCAAGAACCAAGCAAGCGCTGGGCACCAGCTTATTCCGGAGCGCTGCGTCAAGGGAAGTCCGAAAGACGTCCGCGTCCGGTTGACAAAGAGTCAAAAGAGGCAGAGTAGATGTTAAGGCGGGTATCGTTTGGACCAAGGTGTGGAAAGTGGATGATCAGATGAATCTGGGCAGATGATTACAAATACGGTATGCAGAAGGTAGATCGTTCCAGAGACGTTGTTATTGATGACAAATAAATGTCTTGGTGATGGGTATGATTATGGTTATGACGACCCTATATATGTGTAGTCTGTGTTCTTTTTCTTGATCTATAGTTAGCAACACTGTTTTCGGAAGCGAATGAATGATTTACTCTAAACCAGACGCGTCGATCTCATTTGACAGATGGGGGACACTTAATGAGAGGGGTAGAAAACGTGAGGGGCAAACGCATAACGTGTCTCCTCTGGGTAAAAAGTGGAGGGACTTGTCCCCCTCGAAACCCCCCACCCCACCTGGATCGCCGCCCCTGCTGTAAGCTGTTTTAGCTACATTTTCAGTCTTTTGCGTTCATCTTGTCAAGTCTATGAATTGTGCTACTAAAGAAAATACTGAGCCAAAATGCCAAGTTAGGCCACTGTGGATAGGGGCACCCCTATTAAGTCCATAAACTCAAATAACATCTCAATGCCAATCTTTAAAACTAGCATTATGGTAACACATGAACGTGTCGGTTTATTTAACCTCTGGTATAGCACACTCAAAACCAGCTCAATAATATACATTCTCTTCTACTTCTTACTTAGCATTAATATTGCTGTTGTTGAGGCAGATTTAGTTGTTGATGTTGTTGTCACCTTGGCCCAAGTTATTGCTATTTTATTTACTGACAGGGTTGGATGACATGGGTCGCTTACTGAAGCGAACCCGTTGCGGGAATTAAACATGTCTTAACAATGAGATGTCATACCACGTAGTGCAATTGAAATTTGCCAACGCCATAAGATTGCTAAAATTCCAACTCTCTGACTGTGCGGTCAAGTTAAAAATCTCATTATATTTTAATTCAAATGGTCAGTTCATTCCGTTAGCTGAAACAATGGGAGAAGATGGGCAGGGGCGACGCCTAGCAAAGACCCCCAAACCAACGAGATTAGACGGTACGAGATGCTGGAGAGGAGCCAGTGAGGTAAATCCAGCATGTGGCCGGAGACGTGGTAAAACTTCGGAATACGCTTGACAATATTCGGCATATGTGAGGAAAAACGCAAGACCCTGTCCAGGCGCCGCAACCTCCAACTAGGAGGCCTACGTAGAGTGAGCAGCAGAGATCTGATCGAGCTGTGATGAAGGAGTGGACTAGTAGGCCTATTTCAGCGGTGCGTCTGGAGTAAGCGAGCGAGTAACTGGTAGGGGAGAGTGCTCTAAGATGCCCAGGACGATTAAGACGACCACCCCTTGAAATCGTATAGAAAGACTCAGATTCTTATTTTAGCCGTGCATTTACATGTAGCGGCATATTGCGAATTATCCATAGCAGTAGGCCCTATCGTTTTACTATGAATCACCAGAAAAATAATTATTATTCTATATTGGCGTAGGCATGGTCTATGTTGGCTGGATAGGAAATAAGGGATGAATTCATTCGTTGATTAATTCTGAAAATTTATGTTGCCCCCTTTCGAAAGAAATTCAGGCGAGCCTTTTCGTAAAAATAGTTCACAGACAAATGGCTGACTGACAAATAGCTGACGACAAATGGGTCACGGACAAAAGGTCCAAAATGAAAACGAAATTATTCATCCGTTGTAAAATAGAAATTGGGTTGATAATATCAATGCTTGCTAACCAACTTCTATTTCAGCAAAAAAATTTCTGACCAATTCAACTACTTTTCAAGCAAGAATTCACTTCACTTATCCAAATTAAATATCAGTAATCATTATTTTCATCTATTTAGGGGATTTTAAGAAGAATTATTTTGAGCTTGCTGTCCTGGGTTCATCCATCAAACATCTCAATACTTAACTTGGAATAGCGACTTGCAATTCCAAGCTACTCCTTATACGCGTATGCTTCTTCCTAATAGGCTTACTTTAAATGAGTCTACCGTGCTCTTTTAGCTTACTGTGCACTGTTTTGCTAATTGTTTTATCAGTCGTTGAAATTACAATTAACAAAGTTAGCTAGCACAGAGGCCAAACGTCAAAAGTAGGAGTGAAAGCCGACGTCTGATTTGGGAGGCCGCAAAGAACGTTTATAACGCTTGGCCTGGTATACTAAACACCTAGAAGTTAGCAGCTTCTTATTTGGGTTTCTTATAGTAACCCTCTCATGTCTTAGACTCCTGCTAAATCCAAACACGATCAATTAATTATGTATGTAAAGTCGCGTAGCTTAATTGGCAAACTCTCATGTTTCAAAGGCCTCATGTTTATGCCTACGTGGACTATGCGAAAATTTTTCGTAAATTATACGAAAATATGCGAAATCGCATAAACAACTTATCCTAGTCATCAACAATTACGTCGTTTGGTCAGTAAACTCTCCACTATAGACTAATAATAGCCTGGACAAGCCAATTACAGCATACCGACCGAAATTTCCTAACTTTATGCAATGATTTGCGAAAATTTTCCATTAAAAATTCTTGCGAAAACTGCCAATTTATGCGAAAATATGCGAAGTCGCATAATTGCATAAACCACGGGGCCCTACTCATGTTTCTCCATGTAAGATAATAGCAATGACCGAGGCCTGGTTGGGCGCTGATACTGCTGGCCAGCCTGGCCTATAGGACTACTAACAACTAACATATTACTATTAACATAATTGAGTATATGCTTTCGAGTTCCGTCATAGGCCTGTAGGCAAAACAAATCCCTTATAGCCTTGTTCTAATGGGCTAAGCTCGATGTTTGGAGTCATAATTGTATAGGGCCTAAGCATCCGGGTCAAGACTTAGATGACCTATATTCGGAATGGAAATCCCTTTTGGCTGATCGAGGGCTTGGGCAATTTTCAACAAAGGTCATAATTAAATATCAATTACATCCACCACTCTGTTGCTCTCACCATGGTACTTACGAATCTCTAGTTCGTTCATTTCCTTGTACAAATGGGTCATGCTCGATATGTGGAGTCCTGTATAAGCAGGCTACCCAATAAAAAATAAGCAACATTGAAGTTTGCACGCAAGGTGAGAAAAATATCAGTGTCCATATCGGGTGGATCATTGTACCCAAGGTGAAAGGAAATTAAAACAATTGCGCACGACTTATAGGATACATCGCCTTTCCACCTATCTCGACTGAACCATAGCCACGCTAACAGTATTCCTAGTAGCCTAGTCTGCCATTGTCTGGCCTCTCTGGCGATTGTGCTTAACCTCCATTCTTCCTGCGCACGTGATCGGCCATTTTGGTCGATTAACGGCCATCGGCGTCATTTTGACGAACTGAAACTACTAGTCTACTATTCATTCTACATTCAAGTCATAGCTGTATTTCTGTACCACTAGATGGAGATGGGGGGGAGGGTAGTGCGAAGAGCAAGAGAGACGCAGAGAGAGAGAGAGAGAGCGAGAGACACAGACATACAGAGACATACATACAGGCACACAGAGACGTAGACAAAGGAATAGAAACGTAAACGCAGAAAAACAGAAACAGGTACAAAGAGACAGGAACAGATACACAGCCGCACAGATTTAGATACAAAGATACTGAGAAGCACAGAGAGATAAACAGAGACGGATAAAATACAGATAACAGAGAGGTACAAAGGCGAGATATTTCAATATGTGTAGAGGTCAGTGCCGTGATTATAAGCTCCCGGTCTCTTCAGTACTTGAATATTGTATCCCCGATTCCATTCATATTTGCGTCATAGGTATTGCATAGCAGGGTTAAGAATAGAATACTGTAACGTCGGAGCATGAAGCAAAATGCAATATACACGTACGTTTGTGACAATAAAACGACAAGATCAGGGCTGTGAAAAACCTAGCAGGATTTTTCAAAGCTGCGTTTTAAGGTTATGAATAAGTTATATCTTGCAGATTTTTTACATAGTCGCACCCCGGACAAATAATTGTGACCCAGAAGTACATGGAGAGCATCTTACACAAGCAGGGGCGGCGATCCCCAGGGGGACTAGTCCACCTCACCTTTTACAGAGAAAGTATACGTTATACTTGTGACCCCACAAGACCTCCCACATTATTTATCACATTGGGAGTCCCCTCCACCTGAGTCCACCAGTCAAACGAGATCGCCGCTTTTGCATACACGGTACACCCTCCTTCTCTTTTTTTGATTGATATAAGTTTATTTAACGACGCATCCATAACAACGACGATATGCGTCACCTTCCTTCTCTCTACCTCTCACATTGTTTATAGCCATGTGCAGACATTAGCATACATGGCCACAAGCTAAGTACAAACACAATAAAAAGTAAAAAGCCTAAAACAAATCAAGAATCTTGGAATATTTTATATCAAATTGATGAATTCTACAGACCACCTCTAGATCTGCAATAATGTACGCGACGTCGATAATTATCAAGATTAAATCTGATGGAAGAGATAATCGATAATTGTAAAATGCACTTTGACTCATAGTCTGAAACAAACTTTAGTATCAATTATTATAACAGAGTCTGATAAGTGCAATCAGGGACATTTTAGATAATCGATTAATGGTCTGATTTCTGATGATCTTTACATTTTGTTTCCGATAATAGCTTTTATTTTATCTTCGACATTTTTCGTGAGAACTTCTTTCAATCGCAGCATTACGTCATCCTGAGTAGAATTTATCATCATGGTGCCACACATTTCGCTAGAGAAATGACATTTCTTGTAATGTTGGTTCAGTGCAATCTTTGGATCAACAGACGCTGTGTTGCCACGTTTAGAGTAATTGGCTGTCAATCCCCAACAGTAATGATTATGCATATGAGTACAGGCTTGAGGATTTATTATTGACTTCACTGAATATCCCTCAGGACTAATCTCAACCTTTCTTCTAGACCTCAGTGTAGTTAAATTCTGCGATATTTTATCATCTGGTGGTAGCTCCAAAAAGAAATAGTTATTTCTGAATGCATAGTTTACGTCGTTAGATTTCTTAACGACCTGCATTTGATCCAGATAGGTCACTAGATCTGAGAGAGTATTATGATATCTTGGCATAATTACTTCGTCAAAATCCATGACGGCAATTCTGCGAAATTCATACATGTGTCGATAGATGCAGTCGTTGATGGCTGGAGTGAGATGAAGCCAGAACTCTTTATCTACATCATTCACTGACGAGTACATATAATTCATCTCTCGCAGTTCGACAAACCCTTCAGCAGCATAATGTTTGAACACCTTAAGAACCGAGTCCGATGTGGACAAAACGTAGATTCCGACTAGACTGACACCAAGAATCTTCTGTAATTCCAGCCACTCGATCAGTCGATATGGATTCAAGCCTAATCCATAAGCGGCTTGTGGACATAAGCAAATGTCGCGCTTTATTTTCGGTTTACTGGGCACGGTGACCGGTACACACGCAGTAGAGTTTTCGTCCTTAGTAATAGAGATGGCAATTGCCTTAGGAATCGTGCCTTTAACGCATGGACATGTATACACGTATTCCTTAGCATTGTGCTTGTTCAGTCCCCACCCATAGCCAATGGCCTTTGGTTTCTCAGTCATGAGCATCACAAAAGCATAGCTATCATAGTGCAGCATGCAGTAAAGTTGAGTACTTTTGAGGTTTTCAAACGGGTCAGAAACTGCCATTATCCTAATTACTGGATCCGACAGCAACGATGGTCGATCATCGTACAACGCATTGTATATGTAGAGTCTGAATACGTTGCTGCTGAAGTTGACCCACTCGACTTTGTTCCCGTAGATTGCACAGGTGTGATTCTCAGGAATGGCTTTCAAGATGTGGCGAAGATCTGTACGGTTAAAAATTATGTTGACTAAAACCATGGCCAGGACACAAAGCACGAATGCACCAACCTGCAGCAAACCAGAAATCCGGTAATATAGTTACAGACGAGTGCAGGACAATTGACCCCCTCCAGACAATTGATTAAGAAATAATAATAATATTTAGTTTACTTTCACACTGACAAACCGTAGTATCATTACAAGTACAGTATGAACGGATGATGACAAGATATTTCTTTTACTTCTATTAAGCCAAATATAATTGTAGTTAAACCTAGTTGTTATTGGCTTGTATATCGCCATGTAGTCTATGTATGTACATAAATGGCCTACATAAATACATACATAGCCTACATGGACACATTCATGCACACATACATGCATGCATACAATCATGCATCATATATACACATACAAGCATGCATATATACTTGGGAAAGATTATAGCCTAACCGGGGAGGGGCAATTGTCCGGGGAAGCTTTTGTGTGTTCCCCATTAAATACTGCAGCTATAGTCAAATTTCAATTCTCTAATTAATTGCTTAATCAGTTGATTGCATGCACAAGAATGACGAATACCTATGATGAGCGACCATTATCGTATATAACCTTGAGACAGTTTTGAGCGATTTTAATATATTTTAAGGGCCGTGTACCGAATAAAGAAAGTGATAAAGTGCACTAACTTTTCTGCGATAAACCACCAACTGGGACAAACTGGATGCGCATATGCTCATCGTAATTTTATGATGTTTCCGTCCAATTGAACTGCAATCCAATACCTAAATAAACAATACATAAAATAAAAAACATTTTGTTGTAAAAGAACAGTCTGCCACCGTTTTTGAAAGAAGACAAATGCAATATTAGCATGCATCAGACAAAATCCATATTTCGTGCGTCAATTGATATAATTCTCAACCTCGGTATTTACGAGCGTTCAACACTCGTGCAGTTCACACACACACATATGTATAATATGTATATATATATATACCGACATTTCTGACTACTTATGCCTACGTCGATGCCGGAAATAGACCAGTAGTTGCAGTTTAACGACAGCATGTGATAACAAAGATCATTGGTGTCGCTCTCCTCCTTTATTGAGGCCTTGGACTGGCACTGTCCGCAAACAGTGGCGGAGATAAATAGACAGACCGGTGGTCTGTACCTTAAATACTCTAAGCATATGTCTCTTGAACTAGCCTTATAGGTCTACACGTACATTAACGACGCGGTGTTTTACCTAATAATGCAATGTAAGGCCCACACTCTCCGATTCTCACTCAGGTACAAGGATTCTCATTTAACTCATTCATGTACACACGTCGATATTTGTGAAATTCAATACAAGTTACACAGTATATAACAACAAAACCACAGAATCCAAGGTAAATTGGTTTGAGAAGTTCCTAAAAAATCAAAATTATGTTTAAGTCTTTGTTTAACATTAAACCTTACAGTTTCATGACATAAGTTGGATTTACACTGAAAGTTACTGTCCAAATAACAACTTAAATTAAATTTCGACTTTTATCATAACTGTTCTTTTCCTGAGAGCTTCAGAATAACTTAATCAAAGTCAACAGCTATCGCCAAATGACTTTCAACTGATAGTATTGCAAGATCGGAGACTGTACCACGATACATTTCAGCTTTTGAAAACTCCTCTCACATGAAGCCACAGACACAGAGGTGGCGATCTCGTCTGACAGGCGGGGGGACACCCAATGAAGAGGTGTTGGAAATGTGGGGGGACACGCATATAAATTGTCCACTCTGTAAAAGGTGGGGGTACTTGTGCCCTTCGACCCTCCCCCCCCCGTGATCGCCGCCCCCGCACAGACACACAGGAGCAAATGCAGCATGTAGTTTAATTTGTTTAATTTACAGTTTGTATTATGTCTAGTGATTAAATTGATATTATGTGCACATTGCGCACGCATATTGGACTGAATTACACAATTTCAGCATGTGACATAGAGAATCACATTTTCAATTTTCATTTTATTTTGCATTATTGTGTCACCACCTGTAGGGAAACGGACATACACCCACCCACCCCGACATAGGCTCCAAAGGACAGAATTTCTATTCTTCTTGTTGGATGCATAAATGTTGAATATAGTCCGTTACACGCATCTGCCGTTAACTTAAATGCTGTCACTCACAATATTACGCAAGCCTAAGCGACGATGAAAATCACTAAGTAATTACAGTTGAGTAACAAGCAATCAATAACACCCGGTATCATCTGTCACTAACAAATTGGATAGCTACAGTCGGTTAACAAACAGTCGGTGACACGCGATATTATCTCCCGTTAGAATGGGACGAATACAATAGAGCTAGAACTATTAGAGCTAGAAGTCTGTAATATCCATAAAACTAAGACTTCAAACATGCCGACTCATGATTCGAATCATTTTTTAACATAAAGTCTTGTTCTTGTATTGTGCCGAGGGAAGGAGTGATTGTCCTAGTCTAGGGGCTATTGTCCGGTGGGTGAATGTCCGATAATCCCCCTTTAAGGGCGTTACACAGTACGGTCCCCAATCCCCGTGTGACGCCACTGCTTAAATATCAGCGATATCAGTGAGAAAAGCTGGTTTGACGACAAATCAGTTTTTATCAAATAGAAGTTAAATTCGTCATCCTCCGTTCATGCTGCACTTGTAATCATACTGCAGTTTATTAAGTTGGATTGATGACAAATATATTCTGCACAAAGCCTTTACATGGAGGGTTTTTTGTCATAACCAAAATTTAAATTGAGAGTCTTTTACATTCGTTACGAAAATTTATATAGCGCTCCCTCAAGGCTACTACTCAGGAGCGCTAACAACCCCGGCATGGTTAAAAAGAATAGTTTTAAGGCGAGTATAAAAAGAGCCTGAGTGGACGTTTCCACTGCTCGCTGACAGTGCCAGTCCCAAGCCTGGAGAAAGGAGGAGGGCGACACCAAATCATCTTCAGTATGGAACGGTGTTTGAAAAAATCTGGAGGACAACCGCAACGCCAACGGGAGCGTGTTCCAGAACGAGGGGCCAACCACTGCCAATGCACGATTTTTTTAGCAGTCGTATGGCTAAATGGGACAATGAGTAGGCCTCGTCCATTAGAGCGTAGAGAGCGGCGACCTGATGCACTCAACGTAGAGTATCAGAGATCGCAAAGATAGGCAAGGGCGAGACCCAGTTAAGAACCGCCATACCAAAGCGATGATACGGTGCGAGATTCGCTTTTGTCCGGAGCTTATGCCCAAGGGATTCGTTAGTCTTTATTAACATTTTCATATAGTAACACGCAAGTCTAGGTACCCACAGTAACCATCACGGTCACCTATATACGTTGACAGCTGCAGCTGACGTGGCTCTTATGGGCGCTGAGAAATTTTCAAAGTTTTATATTACAATTGAAGGATTTATATAGCGCCCCATCAAGACATCTACTCAGAAGCGAACGGCATTTCCTTCACAACGCTTTCTGCTCAGCACAAAGTGAGGCAACGCTCATTAGCACAATAGTTATAGGCTTCAGTTCTCAGTACAACTACAAACCTGTGCTTATGCTTTCATTTAACGAGGCATCCATAACACAGATAATCCGGGTACCTTAGGCTACGTCCGCCCAATACACATCGATGGGCGTCTCGTACGGTACGGGTACAAGACTGCGGGCTATGTAGCTGAAGCCAGAAGTGCTCGACAAACCAAGTGAGCCTTGTGTAGCAATTAGGATGCCGCCTAGGCATATTGTTAGCCGAGAGCAATATTATTCTTACAAGGCGGTGGCCGACCTATAATCAGCATGAAACAGGGCTGAAACGGCCTTTGTTCGAGCTTTATCGTATGCACGTGTTGGTGTTGCTTAGAGTGTGTGAGAACAGAGGAAGGTGAACAACAAATCTTCAAACATCATTGAGATCTGACTGGGTAAGGTCAGGCGGACCAGAGATGGAGTATAAGAAAAGGTCGTTGGAGAGGCTTATTACATGTAGAAGAGAATTGTGTAAGTCAATTTTAGAACAGAACAAATATGAACTTTAGAAGTCCTGGAGGATGAGGAGGTAGATATTAGAGTTTGGCACAGAGACGCTTGAGAAAGTCCAATTGAACCACTATGCTCCATAGCAGCTCTTGATCAACTTGCGTCTATCCCATTGAGCTTGTATACGAGCTGGAAACTTGTTGAGGTTAACAGTCCATGTTTTTTGTCATTGCGTTAAGCATGACTCATGCCGCGATGTGCACTCCCATCAGAATGGAGTACTCAATAGAGAGGGGGTGCCTGTGACTGAAGCTATGGCGGAAGGTTACACCGTAAGGCAGTGCTTTCCATTCTATTGTCCTACGAACTCTTTTAATATCCTAAAATGCTTTGACCGTTGTTAGATTCCTGGTTTATTCATATCCCAATATGAGTCACTTCAAGTGACTCATATTGGGTCTTATCCTTGATCTAGCGATTCCAATTCGTCGTGAATGGCTTTCACGCAGCCCAGCCCACCAAGGGTATAGCTGTGTGTGTGTGTGTGTGTGTGAGTGTATGTGAAGGTGTACTTGTATAGCCACCTGTTCGTTTCGCTACTTGATTACGTACGTATTCAGATGACTAGACCATGAAGTGTCAAGAGGCATGTCAAGCATGTCGGCCTGAAAACCTATTTTCGGTTCATATTCTCAAACTGTGGCTGAACTGAACGGTTTCGTTGAAAATGAATAATAGTCAAATCCTATGTGGATATTCGGCTTTTCTCTGCCTTAGATTACCGCAGTACGACTCTTACTACGTCCGTAGCTTTTCACAAGTCCTGTGGTCACAGGACTTGTGTGTGACCGACAGTGACAGTTGACACTACTACAAAGACCCCTTCCCTGTTGTATCAACGAATTCAAGTGATAAGCAGTCTTAACACAGATAATGATGTACAAGAGGAGTATGGTCGACCAGTGATGCCAATCTCCCACAGTTATTATAATAATGTCATCCACAGAAGACTTCGACTAGAACTAAGACTCTTGCTGAACGCACATATGTTAGGAGGTTTTTATTAGGCAAAGGATGTGTGGCAGACCATCTCAACTTTTACAGATCCAAACATGAATATTATTTGACAGTAAACTGTAGTTTCATGTGACTTGAAGCAATAATATTATTGATGTTTGGACCTGTAAACAATGTGCTAATCATTTGCTTAAATATTTGCAATGCCTTCCTGTTCAACAAACAAACAGTTTCAAACTCCAAATTGATACAAATGTGAATCCTGGCCGGCTGCAACACTTGAAATCAGTTATAATTGAACTCCGATCTTATTTCCCATCATTTTTCAATGAGGCATCTGGTTACTTTGGCTGGTCATACGTAAATTAAAAACTGTTCTTGGTGAATGAGCATTTTGTGTTGCTTAATCTACGTTGGAATTCTCTCCACGTCTGTGCACTCATTTCTATCTCAACCTAAAACTTACCCATTTCAAATTGCCTATCCGCCATAGCCTGCTTCTCTCTACCTTTAACGAAATGATGTTTTGGATTGACCTAATTAAGTCTTGGTTATGGCATGTTATCGATTGATGCTTTGTGCATTAGACTCCAGCACAACTCCAGCACAATAGAAATTACTAATCACACTTGTATCAATGCTTCTAATCACATTAAATAATGGATTGCTGTCAAGCATATTAATCCAATATAAGTACACACTAGCGAGTACTGATAAAAGGACAGAATGCGGATTTCCTAAAAGTTTCTTAAAACAATTTTCAGAAGTACCATTGTATTTTTGGTAAATGCGAAGAATACATTCACCTGTAGTAGGCTAAACAATATGGCCACTTCCAAATGCACTCAAATAGAACTCGAAAGAACACTAACCGTATTCTGTAAAAATATTTTTAAAATGTTTTAAAAACAGTTTTCCCATCACTGTTGTCGGCCGAATCAAAACAGCTGTGGAGTTTCCGAAAAATTACGATCAGATACCGCCCAAAACACTCGTAGTACCAAGAAAACGTGTGAGAGGATTAGCTGAGCTCTCACTTTGTACGACGCAGTGGGTTCGAATGAACCAACCTGCTCTTGGCGATCTTTGATCCTGTTGACTAGTATTATATTGCTTTATGCCAAAGACAGTTCATGACGCACAATCGCAATTCAAGCGCTCAAGTTTTTCTTTAGCGATTGTTTGTCATGGCATCGGCCTTTCTCATTTTTCAGTTAATTTTCATCGGACTAGAACCTTCACCGCTACCCCCATTTGAATGCACACGCCTTTCAGTATCCCTGTGCACCGACCGTGCTATCTCGAGCACCGCAAATAATATAAGAAATAAAAATAGCCCATGATACCTCTTTCGGCACACTGGTTAAATTATAATTAGATGCATTCCGTCCTTCGTTGCTACTAGACCAATGCGAGTCATTGATCTGTGAATATGCACATCATTTGTAAACTGATTAATTCCATCTTCATCGTCGATAAACGTGCTCAATTTCCTGCATCGTGTCTGCGAATGTGATTAAATGTTGCCAGTCTATTAGCGCTCACAGCCACAGCGTACTTGTAGGCCGCAAGCTTAGAATTCCAAGACGCGTAGGCGGCGCTACACACTTATGCATATTAATGACGGCTCACGTGACTTGTCAGTCAGTAAGTCTATAATTAGCACATGGTTGCAGCGAGTCAACAAACTAGAGTTGCCGGTGAATTTAAATAGGTAAGCAAGTAAATTCTTTCTATTGCGAGCAGCTGCAGATACGGCACGTTGAATTGTAAACCTGACATTTAAGCAAGATAAAGCATTGCTGTCAAAACATTTTTCGTCGTTTAGGTTGTCCACCCTGGTATTAGTTTGTTCGAACAGTCTGCCCAAGTCTAGGGTTGTAGCATCAACGATGGGAGGATAAGGTTCAAACATACGACTCCGATCAAGCAGGGCAGATACAAAGAAGCTCCCGTCCTCCTGTCTGGTTTCTACATAATTGATGTAGGACTGTCCTCAGGGAGATAATGCAGGCGGTCAAATGGCGCATCACGTACTGCAGTCTACCATGCACGCTCTGCCTGCTGCATCGCTGCGAAACCTAGTTTTCAGCAGGGCTGGAAACATGTTGGGTTTTTTTAAATCAAAAAAGGCAATTTTTTGGTTTTTTGGGTTTTTAAAATATTTTTATTCAATTTACTAATATCACTATTATATCACTAATTAGGTGTTATTCAGTCCGAAATCAAGCCAAATTAATTATTATAAACGAGTTGCAGCTCTTTTTCATGCTGTGTTTTATTCTTTTTATAACAAAACTGTTGTGACAAAATCCAAAGGTATAGGCCTACTAAAAACCAAAAAACAAATGAAACCAAAAAACCAAAAAACAACTTTTGATTAAAAAAAAGTGTGGTTTTTTGCACCTCTGGTTTTCAGTCAACGACATGACAACCCGAGTATCATCACAGGCCTACTTTGACCCGCAGAAGACCCGACAATCTCTTCACCCGCCCCGGACAGCGAACTATCGTCTATCTTAGATTTTAATAATCAGACATAAGCAGTTTGTGATCCAAAGTTAACGTTCTTCTCTGATTGTGTCGCTGTAAGTGGTTAGTTCTAATAGGTAAACCATTGGTCCAAACTGTCGTCAGTATGTGGCCAGGCGGTTTCCAGAATGTAGGCCTACTGTTTAAGTTTAAGGACAAATTAAATAATTTGGTGGTCCAGCAAGAATACAATAACGAGCGGTAGAGGGCAGATAATTTAAAAAATTCCCTTATTAGGCTTGGATTAATAGGGTCTACAAGTTTGTTCTTGTTATTTGGTTATCTGCCTTTTAAGATGGTTCGCATTTCCAATGTCGCCATTCTTCTCGCTGCCCAACTCATTTAGCTTGCGTTGTGTAAACCTACCTTAAATTCATATCAGTCCAATAACATTCTTCGCCTTATCTTGACTTTACGTCCTTAGTTCTTACAAGTTTGTGATTATCTTACCATTAATGTAATTATTATCTGTAATTGTGTATAGTGTGATCAACGGGTAGGTTACCTGAGTGTCTGCATACCCTCAACGACCTTGCGTGCTTCATAAGGATAAAATGATTAAATTTTCAATCACGCCCTGTGACGCTTCAATTACGAAAGCGCTGAAGTCCGCTAGACCCTCAGTAGGAACGAGGTTGACATATACAACTCTCAGATAACAGATACGCTGTAACCGAGTTTTAGATTGACACGGCACTAGCTATGATGGGTTCGGTGTAACGAAATATTTGGCTACAACGTGCCGGAACTGGGTTACAGACTACAACACATGCTATTAGTAGGTGATGTAACTCAGTTTATAAACTATATGGTCTAGCAAAAAGACAGCCCACAAGCGGTAGACGACTTGCCCCTCCTTGACTGTATAATAAGGACTAATTCCTCAGTGAGAAACAGCCAACACCGACTTACACCGATGATTCGGAAAAGAGCAGTAGTGGTATTGCTTTCAAAAATTGAACCAACCTATTCTTAAACTTGCAATCATGGAACCTTACATAAATATTAATGTAAAGAGCTACATTTTTTAAGAAATCTACCTATCCTTCCCTTATCCTGATTGGATTTATAAATAGAAGTTTCTATGAGTAAATATATTCTCTGTAGGTGGTAGGCCTACCACTGTTTTAAAACTAGTACCTGTAGCTTCTTAAACTCACATTTATAGAAGTCTGTATAAGCAGTGATATTGTTTGCAAGAAATTTAGCAAATATTTTTAAAACAAGACGTTTCTGTTGTTTACTAAGTTGATAGAAACATATGAATTATGTTGTTCTACAGCGACTTCATAGTGTAGTACTTGTAAAAGGAACAACATTCTTACAACGAATGTAGGCCACTTAACTGTTTAAAAAATCAGACACGTCCATGATTAGACACTAAACTAGTAATTATATTGTAATCTTTACTGCAATTCTATCCTCTCATATAAAACTACTAGCTGGGATACCCGGCATTGCACGGGTGGAGTCAGGTTTTTGGCCGTGGAAAGCAGGAACACGGTGGTCGCGGGGTTCACCAACCCCTCTACTGGGTGTCCCAGGTGTTCCCCGAACGAAAGGCGAAGGTTTTGAGTGAATAGCTGCAAAAGTGTGGAAATGCATAAACGGAATTG